>JAHLJT010002630.1:103841884-104028487 GCA_031308135.1 Acheta domesticus | reverse complement strand
GTCCGCGCGAGTGAACCATGCGTAAGTGAACCGTGCACCGTTGTTTTAGTGAGCCGAACCCTGTCCTTAAAATCAGCTATAAGGTGATGTTTAAGCAGTGTTTTGAAGCATTTATTATCAGCTGATTAATAAAAAAACTATTCAGCAATGCAGAATGGATCTTTGTTAGTTGAAGAGTTGCTAGTGTAAATCCTTTGATAGTCCACATGACCTCTATTATGATAGTTATGAATCTCTTTATGACTCACAAGATAATGATTCTGATTATTTTTTAATAAAAGAAATACTTTGTAAGAGTAGAGTGCTAATAGATTGAAAGAAGTGGATGTTTCCAGGAATCTGAAAAAGTATCTCAAGTGGAATAAATTGGAATTAATGTAATTACAAAGTGTTTCAACATGTTTGTTATAAGTTAGGTTTTGATCTACTGTTTTGATTCACTGTTCGTAGTCTACTTCCACTTTAATCTTTTGGTGTATGTAACCATGAAGGAACTTAAAATTGATCACTATTTTACAGTTTTATCATCGTGTAATTTCATTTCATTTATCTTCAAATAACTATTAATTGATTTTAAAGATTCTGTCAGATTAGATTCTAGATGACAAAGATTTTGCCCACTTTGATTATACGATAAAATTTTAAAGCCAAAAATAAAACATTTCGAGAATATTATATGGCCTCTGACAAACTATGTTTACTGCGATTTTCGTAACTTTGCCCCTGACAGAATTCCGCTGTTTCGCTACCATTAATCGGGGGCTTATATTTCGCGTCACTATGGTGACGTTCAAGCTGTAAGGGGTGTAAGCTGTAAGTTATAAAAATCGCACTAATAGTACTCTTTGTTCGCTCCCACCACCGCTTAGTTTAGTAAAGTCGCCGCCCGTTCGAGCGCAGCACTTAAGGGCCAACGGCAGTCGCGAGAAGTTAACCAAGAATCCATGATTTAACTGCGATTTTCGTAACTGTCCCCTGACAGAAATCAGCTGTTTCGCTGCCGTCCATTCGCGGGCTTGTGTGTCGCAACAGTGACGTCACTATGGTGACGTTCAAGCTCTCGATTTGATGAAACCGTCAACACCTGTTTCCTGTCAGGGACACAGTTAAGAAAATCGCATTATACTGCGATTTTTGTATGAAGAGCTCTCAAGATAACTCAAATCCCATCGTCGCGATGGAATATGTCACGGCATTTCGCGTCTTTTCTCGGTCTTGCCGGTAGAAGTCGCATGATCGCAAGCACTGCTTCATACAGTCGCGATCGTGCGAAATCTAGCGGAACGACTGTGAATGATACGAAATGCCGTGACATATTCCATCGCGAAGATGGGATTTTGAGTTATCTTGAGAGCTCTTCCTACAAAAATCGCAGTATATATACTTGGGTTTTATTTCTTGGCGTGTGAGGAAAATTAACAGCCCTGGTAGCCACAGGCCGCTGCGTTCACCACACAACTTCGAACATTGGAAGTGTCTCATCGTGGTGTTTCGCATGCTTTGTCAACGAGTTCGAGTTTAAATTTAGCGTCTTGTAAAGGTTGTTATACTTGTATGGTTGAAGAGCAGGCGCTTGTGTAACCATGAATGTGGTGCGCAGTGATTTCTGCCCGTTTTATTTTCTCACAAAATATTTAGAGAAAAATAAGCAAAATCATAGTTTAAATTACTAATGAATGGTATTTCTACATCTACATCTAGCTGTATATTAAACCCAAGCATTTAGTATCAACAGATGTTGATTGTCAGGGCAGTGTCCAAATAACGTGGAAATCAAGAAAGAGAAAAAACAGAATTAACATTTATGATTTTATTAAATAGAAATTCTTTTCAATTTTCCGCCCAAAAATGTTGAAGATGAAAGGTATCTGAAAATCCAGGAGATTTTTCTACCAAGGACTTGCTAAAACTTTCCGTACAAATCTTTTTAAATGGCTCAGAACAATCGCATCATCTAATATGTGAAATAGTTTTAATTTTTCATTTGGATGAGAAATGTGTATGATTAAGTTAAAACACCAAAATGAAAACTTACAAGCTTCCTCTACAAGATCACAAAAATATTTTCAATCCTAGTTCTAGCAAGGCTAGTTGATTAAGTGAAGAATATGCTTTTACTTCCCTTTAAAAATTATTTATTAAGAGCACATCACATATATGATTGCCTTTTATCATAAAATCCATTAAGTTAATAACATTGAGTATTGAAAGGTTAGTTTTAATTTACTTGAAATTTCTAGAAAAAATCCAGTAATTTTCCCTTCAGAAATTGATGGAATTTCAAATAGAACCTAATACCAAACTCTTGAATAATGTATCCATTGCCATAGTTATAAAATCAATCTTTATCTCTTTTGACGGTAACATGAGTGAAGTGAATATTGTTTTCTTGGATAGTTTCTCAAATAAAAAAACCTTTTTTGATTTAAATATATGTTAGCCTTCATATACACACTTTTAACTAGCTACTTTAAGTGTTGTGTTGGTTTTTATGTATTTACCACAATTGCCTATGTCACAGGAAAGTAAATGCATTTTATACCTTTTCAACTTCAAAACGAGACCAATCATTTTCAAATTGAGAACAAGCACTTTCAAATTGAATTTAATTTGTTAACATTGAGACAAATCACACTCAAATTGTGACATAATTTTCATATTGTGACCAAACAACTTCAAAATGAGAAGCAGACAGGTAATTGTCTTAGTTGTCAAAAACAAGTTGTTTTCGTGTTCTGTTTAGTTGTTCAAAACAGTTTTCTTGTTGATTAATTATGCAGTATATTAAAAAACAGAGGCAGAAACCATGGAACAGCAAATGTGTGCTTTATTTAATAAAAATGGGTATTGGAGAGGTCTGGCGAATATAAAAAAATCTACTGCTTACAGGTGGGTGAAGAACCAAAAAAAAAAAAAAAAAGCAAACCGTGGGGTGGAAGGAGAAAGATGAAAATTACATAAGAACATCACAAATTAATAATTGATTATATTGAGAAGAATCTCTAAGGCTTACACTAACTTTTAGATGATTTATTATTCACACTTAAGGATATTCAAAGGGAGCCAGTGAAAAATAAAAGCAATGAAATAAGAACAAAACATTGAGAATATATTTGGCAACTATTAAGTTATCTAGCAAACACTGTTCTTATGTAATAAATGGATGAAACCAACTTTATTTTTTGAAAGCAGGGACATTGTGAGAAAGGAACACGATGCAGTTACATAGCAGTTACCAAATATATTAACTGGTGAAGAATGAACAAACATATCACAAATAGAATTTCGGCTCTGCAAGTTAGAAAAATATAAAATACAATATAAAATGTCTTATAAATAAACACCGTTAAGTGCAAATACCATTGATTCAAGCCAAAGATTCATACCATATGCTTTAAATTTAATGGTAATGATTGTGTAAGTAATTGGAATTTAATTTGTGTTTCTATTTTTCTGTGTTGTACGGATCAATAAAATGTATTCCTAATTCACATTCCTATATGTTTTTTTAAAATTTAATTTCCTTTTCTCTTCATCTTGATTTGTACATGTTTGGTCTGAATTTGAATAAGCGTGTTCCCAATCTGAATGTGTTTGTTCTCAATTTGGAAGTGCTTGTTCTCAACTTGAAAGTGTTTGGTCTCATTTTGAAGTTGAAAAGGTGTATAGTGTATCACCACATTTGCCTGCCATTCTTGAGCAAACTTGCACTGCTTTCACTCACAGTTCTTGGTTGTGTGGCCTCACATGTGCCCACCAAACCTTTTTATTTATTTATTTAATCAAAAAAGCGTTTAAAACTGAGTGATGAGCTATGGGGAGAAGTGAAATTTGTGCACGTTTTCATAATTCTGTAATCTCTATCCTAAACCATATTCTAGTCTAATTTTGAATACAGAAAAAAAGAGCGTTTTTTTTTCTCCCAAGTTTTGTTGACAAAATATTCGCTCCTATGAAAATATATTTTATTATAAAGGTAAATTAGCTATAAATTTGTGCCCTTAACCTTCATCATGTTCTTCATGAAAGAATAATACTTTTTGCTGCGACAATATGGAAAACGAATTTGAATAACTCTATTTCCCACAGAAATTCAGATGTGCACAAATAATGAAGTTACATTTATGTCCAGAAGCAAAACAAGGGACCATCTCAGCATTTGCTCAAAGGATCAGGGAAACTGGACGAAAAACCTGATCGAGATGGGGACCATCAACGCAGAATCTGTGGTACAATACTTGTTACAGGTTCTTTAGAATTATACAGTCCAAATGATAAATAATTACATTAACTATCATTGTTAAAATTAATGTTACTTTCCTTTTAATGCTCCTTGTCATATTCACTTTGATTGCTATTTTACCTCTGTCGTTTTGAGGCCACCTGTAAGTAGATGCTGTAACCTACTCCCAGCAAGCTGCCAATAACAGTATTGACCTGCAATTACTCAAAGTTAAAAATTGTTATTGGATTGAATTAAAAATGCATTTAGTAGAAAACCCTATATGCTATAAGAAACGTTGAATGTACTGTAATGGGTTTCATCGCTCTTTCCAAAACATTTGCGGAAATCTGAAAGAGTGCTCACGGAAATTTTGCTCTAAGAAGCAGAGAAGGGGGATAGGAGTAATTTTATTGAAATCTGCAGAAGGGAACATTTGTCTAGGTATGAAGGTCCATTTACAACAGGGCCGCTCAACCATTTGCTCCGAGGAGGAGCCTCCCGTTGCTCTTTTCTCTTTCGCCGCAGAAAGAGCAAATGACGTCATCAAATATCGATCGGTGGCATGTGGCACAGTGGGTCGCGTCGTATTTCTACGGGGCATTTTCCGTTGTTCGGAATGAAAAAATCTCACAGCTCTGGAAAAGGATATTACGATAGAAAAAACAGTATGATACTTTTGTAACATTAATTGTAACAGTTTCTAGATACAAACGTATTAGTGTAATTTGGAAAAAAAAAACAACGACAATTTGCAATGCAGCATGGAAAGAAAAGTATCTTTTTGCAGATTGCGCCGGCAATGCCAATTGTTTATTTGCAAAAAAGTGCTCAATAACATAAAGAAATTTAATAGCGGTGACATTACACAGTTTATCATGCTACTGAATATCAAAAGTATTATAAAGGTTGCACAAAAAATGTGATTAAATAAACTAGTAATAAAAATACTAAAAATTAAGGAAATTAAAATTAAAAAATGAAGTTGATTGCAAAATCAAATACTCTTATTACACCTCTTAAGTGTTTTTTCTCGCAATATACTTTCTATATTTCTAAGAGATGACATGGTGTTATTGAGCCGTAACATGCATTTCAGATTGTGATCTGTAATTGTACTTCTCATTCGAGATTTACAAATTTACAAAGCAGCAAAAAATTGCTCAAAGTTGTATGTTGATCCAAACATATTTAACAATCGAGCAGCATTACGATGCAGTTTTGTAAAACGGTTTTGTGGGAAGTTCTTTTCCTAAACCCTCACGTTGTAGTATCGATATGCAATAAAATTAAAACTCTTTTGTATTGTGCTATTTTACTGTCAAAAAACATAAGAACATCAAAATACATCCAAAACTTACTTCTAGTGAGGCATCGTTTTTCGGAACACTGAAAACGTCCTTTTGTTCTTCTTCAGCGTACTTGTCATTTTCATCAGCATGATTAAATGTATAATGTCTTTGCAAATTAAACTTATTCACGTGATTGAACCCTTTATGTAAACTAAACATTTGGTATAGCTGCCGTAGTCGGCGAAAAGATACTTTTCTTCCCATACTGCATTGAAAATTGTCGGTGTAGATGCTCTGGTCTGTGAAGTGCTCGCGTCGACTTCCATGTTTCCGCGACTGGAGTTACCAGGACACTGTGACAGTGGTTATCGCAAGGCGCGCAACGTTCTGGCTCCGGTAACCCGCTCTCGGCTGACAACACGGCTCCGCGCTGCCGATTTGCTCTGCTTGAGCGGCCCTGATTTACAGTATCTCCTTAAGATCATCATCATCATCATGAACTATTTGGGTATGTTCATATTCTACCAGTAGTCCCCTAGTCACTGCCAAGGTGTTATCTTCTTAAGATGAAAATAAATATATAGATTTGTGATAAAAAAGCAAATAAGCCTTGGTCTTTGTGTAAGGGAAAATAGTAATAAAAGAAATAGCCCAACAAAACATGCAACCTTACAGGAAAGACCTCTTTGAAATTTAGACCTTTAAGAAATTAGCCCAAACAGACAACATTCATGAGAACATTTGAATTGGCTTTTATACCTTCAAAATACACATGTGAGATTATAAATAGACTAGTATTTAGAAATTGCACTAGATAATTGATATTTTATTTTTACTATTGTGCTTTCAAGTTGTTATTAACTTTTTATCTAATTATTTCAAAACTTCGTTAGTTCACATAGTACTGAAACATTGCTTCCAATTTGCTTTCAGCTGTAGGTATTGCTAAATATACACAGATGTGTGTGCGTTATTATTTTTTTGAAATGCACAAGTTTTACATGAATAACAATTTTAACATTTCACTTTAATATTCTGTAGGTAATGGTGCATTTTTCAACTTTTCCATTACTTTCTGGTGTTCAGAGTATTGCTAATTCATCTTTAATGTACTTTTTGCTAAACCAATTTCTTTTTTCGTGTAAATTGCCTTCATTTCTTATTATTTTTAGAATTTAATTTTGTTGTTTTCTTCTGAAATTAAATGAAAATTTTGTATTCTTTTTCTTCTCAATAACAGTCACAAAAACAAAATTACCACAATCATTATAACAAATTGAAACAGTTATCTTCTTTATAGAATTCTTATAATACACTCACATCTGTGTGGGATTGAACTGCGTTAAAACAACTACAACTAGTGATGCTACAGAATGGCATGGACTTTCCCGTATTAATTTTCTATTTCCTTGGGCTTGGGCTAGCTATTTGGAAGTGCCACATACTCATGCCAGCTACCATCTATCGCCACTCAAAGTACATTTTTTTAAAATTTTATTAATTTTTCGGTTTCCTAATGGTAGGATAGAAATGTTAATTTTAGAATATTAAAGAACACTAAGACCTCGTTCTAAATAGCTATTTTGTTTTTTAAAAAAATAGAGCGGTTTTAAAGAAAGTGGCGTTTAATCGCAACTAAAAATGTGAAATTTGAAAATTTTTTCACAGAAAATTTCGAATTTTCGAAAAACTTAATTTGGAGTCATTTGAAGCCCGCCAACTCGCACATACAATAGTGTTTACAAATTGCTGCTAATAACCATATTAAAGCTGTGAGAGATCTTTAAAAAAAATACATGTATGTAATTTTTGCAAAGGCAAAAAATACCCCAAATTGAACTTGACGTCATATTAAAGCGCGTAATTAGCACTATCCTTTCGAAACATTTAGAGCCATTTATGAGAAAATGGCGTTTGAGAGTTTCTGAAAATGCGGAATTTTGAAATAGTTTTCACAGAAAACGGCTGAGTTCTCGAGAAACTTTATTTGACATTATTTAAAGCACATGATCTCGTAAATATAATATTATTAGCAAATTGCCACTAATGTAAATATAAACGACGTGAGGGACAAGTAAAAATTAAACATTTTTGTAATTTTTGATAAAACAAAAGAATAGAGTTATGTGATCTCATAGAGTACACCAAGCACTATCCTTACTAAAAGTTTAAGGAAAAAATTTGGAGCCGTTTTTGAGAAAATCTTGTTTTTGTATTTTTTTTTAATTGCACATATTGCACGCAATATTGCGCGAAAACTACTAAAACATTCCAAAAAATGTACATGACCTTAATGAAAGAAATCACTTTGGAGAACAAATTTTATTTGAAGGAAGAATCTCTATCTTCAATTTTGTAGTTGTAGGAAGACGCCGAAAACAATTTAAACTTTTGCAACTTTCGAAAATTCAGAGTTAACCCTGAAAATCGGACCTATGCTACCTTAATAAGTGTATTTTAGTCTATTCTCACAAGAAATTTAAAGAAAAAATTTGGAGCCGTTTTTGAGAAAATTTTTGAAAATTCCCCGGGGGGCTTCATGTAAAGTACCCCCTAACTTTGAAGAATGTTTTTCAAAACCGGCACCTGAGTGGTACCAGATCGACCGTGGAATATTCATTTTGAAAGAAATCGTACTTATGGTTTAGGCGCTATTGTTCACAGACGGACGGGCGGAATTTTCGACAGATCAATTCAGATTCATTATTGTATCTTGCCTATGCCCATTAATTATGTTACCAAATAAAGTAATACAATTTAGATTCTGTCCCTTAGTTAAGTATATTTGTAGACTTACAATGTTTACAAAAATATTTCTCTTTTGTATGCGAGAATATTAAGAACTCAGAATCTGTGATTTCTTCCACTCTTTACCTCATATTCTTCTTCCGCTATAAAATGTGAACAAAAAGCAATTGCTTATTATGAAGCCGTCGAACCCAGTACAAGACGGAGCGAGGAGGCGAAGTCGCTTAGGCATCATTCACAATGCAAACTTGAACGTAACGTAGCCCCAAAACCTAGAAATGTGTTATTAAGGGATACCATTCACAATAGCTTGGCGTAACCGTTTACGTAAGACCGTAAACTTAAGAGATCGCTAGCTCCAAGCTTCTACGTTAAATTTATGTCGGAATTCTACCGAAGACCAATCAGAGATCAGGATGGTAGTTCGATTTCAGATTGTGTTCAGGTAGTTTGCGGTTATGTAGATAACTAGTTTACGAATGCTTTTGATGCGTGTAGTGAATTCAGTGTAAGAATTTGGACAACTTTTATTGTGACTTTAACCTGAGATTGCGAATAAACTAATTATGTTCGACGAATTATTCGTGAATTTAGTTCAAGAGAATTCTTGTTTATAAGATGAAGGAAATGTGAGCACTACATCTACTCGCATGTATAAAAAGACAAATCAATAGGAATCTCCAAGAAAAAGCTAAAAACCATGGTGGAAAGGACTTTTCACAATGTTAGAGACAAATCGATCAGGTTTCAGTACATTGAATTCTGATTGGTTCAGGCGAAACGTATGTTCCAGCTTACGTTCGCCGTTGTAAACTCTTGTTTTTACGTGTAAATTTTACGTCTAAGTTTACAGCATTACTTTACGATTAGGTTTGCATTATGAATAAGGCCTTAGAAAGTATCCGAAGTGACTGTTCAGTTCCGACCCGGTCTAGGTCTCGCGAACCACACGAAAACTGCCCTCCGCCCGACTCAGTGTGCGATCAATTATTTTAGTATTGAATTAGTGTTTTTTTTTTTAAATTTATTGTTGTGAATCCTATTTTACTTCTCAATATTTGAATTCTTGAGGCGAACTCAACGTCTTCCTTTTCGATGGTCACAAAATATTGCGGATGTAATAAGAATTCGAGCTGATAACACCAAGTTTTTTGGTTAAAATTTTGAGTTTTTAATCCTCAATTGTAAATTACATTTCCTATTTACTAGATAAAAACTGACATTTGAATATCCCATGACGTTATTTTTTAAGAGTACATTTTAATATAATTTAGCAAAAAATAGTACTTTACAACTTTTTGTACCTGTTTTCATGAATTGAAGCACTGTTTTAAAATAGACTTGATTTTGTGAATTTCAGAGGCCCAGACAAAGAGATGTCGAGTCCCAGAAGTGCTGGCGAGAATGGAGATGGCGTGGATGCCGTCGGCCATGCTTTTCGGGTGTTTGCGCAGGGGCTAGCGCAGCTGCAGGAGGCCCTGCGGCTGCAGAAACAGGAGGCGGAGCGCAGGGTCCAGGAGGCCCTGCGCCTGCAGGAGGAGAGGGTGGCGACAGTAGTGGGCGAGATGGAGCGGAAGCTGCAGGAGAAGGACGCCGCTATCCGCGCTTTACAGCAGCGACTTGAAGCGAGATTGACGTCTGTGGAAGAGAGGACGGCGGCTTCCGAGGGATCTGGAGGGGAAGGAGGTGCGCAGCGTCTGGAGGGCCGTGTGGAGAAGGTCGAGGCCTCTCTGCAAAGAGCGATGCAAACGTTCTTGCCTCGCGTTGAATTTCTCTTGCGCCAACTGGAGGAGCCCCAATCCACCCGGATGTCCCTTGCCTCCGCCGCCCGCGCCAGGAAAACCCCGGCGACGGGAGGGGCAGCAGCGGGCGGAGGGGAGGAGCCCCCCTCCCCCACCCCCACTTCCTCGGGCGCCGGCCACCAGGGCGCAGCGGCCGACGAGGACGAACGCGCGAGGCAGCGGGTGGAGCGCCGGGTGCGGGAGGTGAGGTTGAGGATGGAAAAGGCGAAAACCTCTCCCTCCACCCTGGGAGAGCAGTTGTGTATTGCGGCATGTAGTGGAGATCTAAGTCACGCACGCCATTTTATAGACAGCGGGGCGGACGTCAACCACGTTGATCGACACGGCGTCCCTCCTCTAATCAACGCGGCTACGAAAGAGAACGTGGACGTGATGTTGCTCCTTCTGCAGCGAGGCGCCGATGCGAACGCTGTCAACGCCAGCGGGGAATCCGCGTTGCACTGGATTGTGGTTGCGGATTACAGCGGGTTGTGGGTGGATCAGCTGGTGGTGGCGGGCGCCGACGTCGACGCGAGGGACAAGAACGGAGAGACGCCTCTGCACTACGCGGCGACGGGTGGCAACGAGCAAGCGGCGCGCGCGCTCCTCGCGGCCGGCGCCGGAAGAGATCTCAGGGCGTGGGGCGGATGTTGGGAGAACAAGACGCCGTTCGACATCGCGACGTCCGTCGCCGTGAAGGACCTCCTGCGAGGGTAGCGGCGCGTATTGTAACAAAGACGGCACTCAGTGTGAAACTGGAGGCTCTTATTTTGTGTGGAGGGGGATGTCGGCCATCTTGGACCTTCTCCCGGGCAGCCAGTAGCGTCGAAGGACGATCTGCCAATTGACATGGAGCGTAGACGGCGACGGGGACATTCAAAATTACATTACGAAGCAGTTTTTCAAAATGGCGGGCAATTATAATTATATGAAAATAATTTGTTTGATGTAAAATTAATATGCTAGGCAGTTTAGAAGCCAAAAGATATTAGGATTTGGCATTCTGGTCGGTTGAAGGAATTGTTATCAAGAAAATGCAAATAAGTTATTTCATATCCACAATATGTATTTTTAAATTATGTGAATATACATAGTCATAAACAATATAAACAGCTTCATTTTTAATTATTTTGTACAAAATCAATATAAGCAAAAAATCATGCAGATTATTTCACTTTGCTATCGACTGAATATTGAAACCATGAATTTAGAAATTTGTCAAAATACAACTAGTGACCAATACTTCTTTAATTTAGGATCATTGTGAAAACAACAGACCAGTAATCAACACATAAAATTTCAGCGTATTATCATCAACTACAATTAAGGTTTTAAAATAAAAATTAATATTATTGATAACTTTTATAAATAAATTAGAAACAAATTGCATTTGCTCAAACGATCCTCAAAAACTATCTAGTCAAACAATCCTGTCTGTCTACTACTGTATTAAGTTATGCAATATATTAATCTCTGTGTATAATATTACTGAGTTTCAATATGTTTACTATTTAATCAAGATAATTATGCAGAAATTGAAACAATATGAAGCTTGAATAAGTCTCATAAGAGTCCTAGTTATGAAATGAATTAATGTTCTAAGAATTCTTTATTAAAATATTTATATTTCAGTATACGAATATACTGAAAGAAATCCTGTTGTTTGGAATGAAGACATACTGGCCAATGTACTGGCTCTAATTGTAATTATACATAAACTAGTGGTGCTACAGAATGGCACAGACTTTCCAGTATTAGTTTTCTATTTCCTTGGGTCTCGGCTGTCTATTCGGACATGTCACTATTGAAAGCTGCCATCTATCGCTGCTCTAAGTATTTTTTTGACATTTTATTAATTTTTCGGTTTCCTAATACTAGAACAGAAATATTATTTTAAGAATATTAAAAAACAGTAAAACCTTGTCCTAAATGTCAATTTTCGTTCAAAAATTTGGACCGTTTTTAAGAAAGTGGCGTTTAAGCGTTACTAAAAATGCGAAATTTCACATAAAATTTTTGAGATTTAAAAAAAAACTTCATTTGGAGTCATTTTTAGTACTTACAAAGACAATAGTGTTTACAAATTGCTGGAAATGTGCATACTAACGGTATGAGAAAACTTTTAAGAAAATTACATTTGTGTAATTTTTGAAAAAAACGAAACAATACCCCAAAATGAACTTTGTCACATTAAAGAGTGCAAATAGCACTATCTGTTCGACAAGTTTGAAGACAATTTGGAGCCATTTTGAGAAAATGGCGTTTGAGCATTTCTGAAAATTCGGAATTTTGAACTAGTTTTCACAGAAAACGGTTGAGTTTTCGAGAAACGTTATCTGACATTATTTAAAGTACATGTACTCATTCATATAATAATGTAAACAAATCGCCGCTAACGTTAATATTACCGACGTGAGAGTCAAGTCCAAAAATTACATTTTTGTAATATTTTAAAAACAATAGAGCAATATGGCGTTTATGTCATCGCATAGAGTACGTTTAGCACTATCCCTACCAAAAGTTAAAAGAAAAAAATTGGAGCATTTTTTGAGAAAATCTTTTTTTTGTAAATTTTGAAAATTGCAAATATTTCGCGCAATATTGCGCTAAAACTACTAAAATTTTCACAAAAACGAACATGTTATTAATGAAAGAACTCACTTTGGAGAACAAATTTTATTTGAAGGAAGAATGTCTATCTTCAATGTTGTAGTTGTAGGAAAATACCGAAAAAAATTCAAACTTTTGCAATTCTTGAAAGTTCAGAGTTATTCGTGAAAATGGGACCTATACCACTTAAATAAGTGTATTTTACTATATTCTTACAAGAAATTTAAAGAAAAAATTTGGAAGCAAAGAAAATTTTGAAAGTGCCCGGGGGGACGTAAAGTATCCCCAAATTTTGAAGATAGTTTTTCAAAATCGCGGCGCCTCGAGTGCAGATCGACAGGGGAATATCCATTTTGAAAGAAATCGTACGTATGGTTTAGGCGCCTGTGTTCAAAAACGGACAGGCGAACGTTTTGAAAATAACCACTTTTTTCATAGCAGGGGACTCCAAAACGTGTATTTCCGTTGAAATCTCGAAATCGATTTCCCTCAGCATTACATAACTTTCCCTATACGTACGTATATTACTGCGTATATACATGCGTACACGGGGAAGTAAAAATCTTTCAGAAAAAAACTATTCATATCAGAAGATAGACCAGTTTTTTGACATCTCTGGCTAAACTATCTTCCGATAAAACTAGTGACTAAATCTCACTGCTGCGGAACAATACACAATGTAACCAAATTAAACTAGTAGTGCTTCCAACGCACATACTTTCTCGCACTGCTTCTGTATGGTCCTAAATGCTATTCCATTACTTCATAATCCAGCAAAAGTGTTTTCTACCAGCAAACATTTTCCGTTCCGAGATCCGATGTACGATACTCAAAGTTAACGAACCGGCATTTATACTACTACGCCATACTAGAACCGTATGGGTCGAACAGAGCCATAAAAAGAATCGAAACGAGCTATAAAATGGTAAATGCATGATAAAGAAATAATTGATACGATGGTACATACGAGAAAGTCTGTGCCATTCTATAGTACCACTAGTTTATTTATTTATCGTCCCCTATTACACACGTGGATAAAATTTAAAGAAAAAATTGGAGCGGTTTTTGAGAAATTTCTTTTTGTAATTTTGAAGCGAAGATTTCGCAAAAACGACTAGTTTTTTCAGAAAATTCTACATAACCTTTTTTAAAGAGCTAGTTATGTACAAGAGACTTTATCCGAGGTAAAAATCGTTATCTACAATACTGTAGTTTTAAAATTTTTTTTGCAGTTTTCAAAAAACCAAGTATTTCCCAGAAGTGGGGCTAAAAGCATATTTTTATCGTCCCTCATAACAAAATTGAAGAAATTTTAAAGAAAAAATTTGGAGCGGTTTTTGAGAAAGTTTTTTTGTGAATTTGAAGCGCAATTTACGCAAAAGCTACTCGTTTTTCCAAAAAATGGTACATGATCTTATTTAAAGTGCTAATTTTGTATAACCGACTTTGTCTGAGGGAAAAATCTTTATCTTCAATTTTGCAGTCTTAAAATAGTTTTTTTTTTTTTGCAATTTTCGAACAATTGGGGATGTCAACGAAAATGATACCTACATCATTCCCTTAAACGTTCTTTGCACAATTCAACAACAAAATTTAATCAAAAAATTTGGAGCCATTTTCATTTAACTTTGAAAATCTCCGACGGGCTGCATGTAAAGTACCCCCAAAAATTAAAATATCGGTTTCAAATTTCAAGAGCCTTGACACTAATAAAAACGATTGAGGAATATCAATTTTGAAAATCGGCTGAACGGTTTAGGCGCTAGCGTTGGCCACAGACGGACGGACGTTTTGCCGTCAGTCGATTTTACAGTATCAAGAAGCAACAAAACATGTATTTTGACTACACCACGAGGTAGAGGATTTTCCCCCCTAAATTTAGCAACAGGTTTTATTGAATTTTTCCTCACCAGACTCCAGTTATAAGAGATTTTCTGGCGAAAATTAGCCTTTTCCGGCGCACGATTACATAACTTTCTCCTCTTACGAAGTATTCGTAAGGCGAGAAAGTAAAAACATCCTTCCATTATATCACATCCACAAGAAAAGTGAAATCTCGAAAATACTCATTTTAGGTTTGTGAAAAAAAATGTTTAGAAAATGCAGTAAAACCTGTTTAAGGACGGATTCTCTGTGAGACGGAAACCTGCCATCAAGGGAAAAAATCTCAGAACGGAAGGATTTGATACGTGAAATGACTGGTATAAGACGGAAACCTGCCTCCTGCGGTAACGGAATGGTTTTTAGATAACATCAAGTGAATATTACCTAAGACGGAAATTTATGTTTAAAATTCCGGCAATCTCTTTGGAATTGCGACTTTCTCACGCGATTGTTTGATTTTCCATGTCGCAACAATAGCGACTTCGTTGCTGTCGCAAAGTATCCTTATCGCAATGTTTACGGTAATCCTTAATGTTGGTCGTGTGCACCCCGTTCAATTCTCAAAGGCGCCACCAGGGCCCGTTAACTCCCATATAACATGGTGGGGATCATTATTGTGGCGCGCTCTACAACAGCACCTTCTGACAGCAACTAAAATACGAACTGTTACCAACATTATTTAAATTGTGCGTGGGTTCGCGGGACGCAATCATACACGCTCGAACCAAAATACCGCGCCGATGTTCACGTTTGCGTCAGCCATTTCTTTCATCTATGTGTATGAATAAATGAATTTTAGAAATAAATTAAACACGCAGTATTTAACTTATAATGTAATTTATTTAACAACCCGCTGATAATAAAACTGTAGGTAATCTATTTTTAATAATGAGTACAAATTAAGAAGTAACTATAAAAGGGCTCAACTTGAAAAATAACTTAAAGAAAACTCGCAGACACTTCTTACTTCAACCAGCGTTACTCATGCATTACAGGCGTAATACTTACCGATACTTAGCTCGGCGGTAATACGTCACGAACAGATCACGATCGAATTTCAAATCTCCCGCGTTTTCGTATTTCTTGACCAATTTTATGTGCGAAATTGGCTAGCCTTACTTGCAGCTGAACGCGCTGACACTAGCACCTCCTATAGTAGCACCCTCTAGCTTTACCTCCGATTTTGATGGAGAGTTGCAGGGCCCTGGGTGTCACCAAGCGTCCTTTAGTCGACAGTGGAATTCCGGGAAGGCTGTCTTATAGCTCTACCAGATTCAAAGAAACCTTCCACTGCGCATGCCCGAACATGGCTTCCCCCTCCAAAGCTACAAACATTTCTCCGCCAGCCTGCGCTCTTTGTCACAACATACTAGAGTCCCTGGATACAGAGAGTAGCGCATTCCATTGTTCCACCTATCCCGCCATTTTATATCCTATTGTCTGGAGAATTGGAACTGCGTCGTACTCTGTAGGTTGAGAATCATGAATCTACTCCAAACCAATATTAATATCCTTGAAAATCTCCATTATGTCACCAATTGTAAAAAATTTTCCCGGTTGGTGCCTGGCGGGGCTATCGGGTGAGAGGATATTAAATGGCGGCGGTTGCGCTACTCTCTGTATCTAGGAACTCTTCAACATACTTTCTCTGTCTTTCTCTCGTCGGTCGCGCGGTAATTCAACACTGCGAGTTTGGCGATAACAAACTGATGAGTAAGAAGGACCAGACGAAAGGCAGCTTACGTGTTTCTACACAAGGGGTTGTCCAAACGATTAACAGAAAATAAGGAGTATCTTGCAGATGGACTTCAGTTATAGGATAATGTGATGGATTTACACATTGATGAAGTAGTCGTTTACTTACGCTCCAGGCAGTGGGAGTTCCTCTGTGATGATGGTAGTGATGAGTGACGGCCAGTGCGATCGCTGCGTCTCGCAATCGCCTCTCCTTGTCGCCTCCGCGTTTCTTTATCGCCGAGAGCGAAAATCTCAGCTGCCGCAGGGTGGGGGAAGCCTCCGAGACTTCACCAAAGATACGTCCGCCGTTATGTTTTTTTGCGAACAGTACAGCTATAGTATCCTAGCGTAGCAATCGCAGATTTAACGAACTGTAGATCTTATAAATTTGTGAACAATAGCACTATAGTAAAGGAAAGCAGAGGTATAGCAAGGTATTCAGGCACTCATGGCGAGAATATAATTTGCGCCCCCGTCAGGATACTTCAAATTAGGGTTTTTGTTATTTGTTTTAGCGGGTATACTCTTAATAGCGCCCCGTGTGAGTGGCGCCCATGGCATGTGCCATGTCCGCCATACCGTAGGTACGCCTCGGAAGGAAAGCCGTGTTTGTATGTTAGAATGTCTTCAAAGCGTACGTGCAAAACGCTTTCGCTACAGAAGAAAATGGAAGTAATTAAAGAACACGAGAAAAAAAAGAAGTTATGCAAATGACCTAGTTGCAAACTTCAAAGTGGGTGAAACTTAATTTTATAACATTTTACGAAATAAGGACCAAATTCGAGACGAATAGTAAAAAGGAACATGAGGGGAAAGTCACGGGGAACGAGATGATAATATGCACACACTTTCTCTTGATCCTCCACAGCGGGGGGAGGTGGGTTCTGTCTACGTCACGGCAGTGCAGTGCAGTGCTGTCAATGTCATCGACAGAAAAAACAGCGTAATAGCGCATCTTGGCCTATGGCGCGTCCATAGAGGAGAGATATACTATAGTGCGCACCGGGCTGCGCAGAAAGCCCGGCCGGGTATCAACATCTCTCGCCCCAGTGTCACGTGACTTTGGGACAGCTAGGTGGCATCTACAAGAAAACCTGTCTCGCGTTAAATGATTTATTTTTATACGTACGTAAGATGTTTCATTCCAGCGTTATTTTCTCATTTATTAAACAACCCTAAAAATGTTGCTTCTAGCAGAAAAGTGAATTTAAGTTTTTCTGCTCTATTTGCTCAAGTACATGAAAATCCCGATTTTTGTCAAACTTGTCACTTTCAACCTCATAGTCCACTAAACCTGTTTTACAAGTACAATTACATAGGACTATAAATAAAAAATATTTGTAAAATAAATTAACTCCATGTCAAAGAATACAAAAAAAACTTTAACAATTTCACAAAACTCTTGCAGTGTTGCGAAACACAAAATTAAAGGCACACACTGACCAAGCGATGCTACCTGACTAACACAGCAAGCAAAAACCAAATGAATGTAACATTGAAAGGTTACGAGGCACACATGGCTGGGTTGTCGAACCACACCACTGTCACATCACCACCGCTCCTACAAATCACACCGCTGTCTAGTAGAGGGTCTCAAATGCAGAAAGCGTGAAAAATGCCCTTCACCGCCGTGGATGATTCATGCTCCCGGTCCACCATAGCTCCTTCCGCTTGGCCCACACTCCACCAGCTGTGTCGCCCGCTGTCCGCGCGTGTTCTGGCGCTGCCCCGGGTTCCGACCCCGGGCAGGGCGCAGAGGGGCGGGCAGCCGGCTAGCTGGCGGCGGGGGGAGAGATACGGGCGCGACGGCGCGATGGTGTTGGTGGCGGCGGTGACGGTGGTGATGTAGTGACGTCACCGGTGTCGGCGGCGAGGGTAGCTGATTGCAACCTGGCAGGGCGGCGGAAGAACTGTCACATGCATCAAGGCGCGGAGAAACAATGATTTAATTAATGTCTTCATTCCATTTCATTGATTGATGGATTGATTGATTGATGATCGATTGATTTTTTTTTAAGTGGGACGCGCGAATTTTGGAATTGGCGCCCCCATGACACCCTGGTCTAGCATGGAACTCCCATAATTTAGCGGGAAGTACCCCAAAGAGTGCCCAGGTGGGCGGAAGTCGCAGGAACTTGTCCGCGCCGAGCAAAATGTGCTAACACTCCATGGGATGCATTAATCCAAATTTCTGTTATTACTCAATTTTAGACATTCTACTATTGAAGATCCACATCAGTGACATTTATAATAGCAAGTTGTCAAAATGATATTTCAAAGATTTATAGAGGGAAAAAAGGCTTTTACCATTGATTTATTTAGACAAAAACAGTAAAAACTGTATGTGATATTTGGGGGAAAAGTACCATCTGCTCTCACTTTCTTGAGCTTCAAAAGCTCTTCCCAATATTTTAACTATAACATTAGACTCTTTCCTTCCGAGTTATATAAAACCTATATTTGCATCGATAAACAAACTGCATGTTTTATTTTTTTTTCTTAAAAAAAATCAACTTCAATCATACAAATTACTAACACTATAGCATATAACACTATAACATACTATAAACACAACTTACACCAGTAATTACACATAGAATTAATGCCCTCTAAATAAAATAATTTTGTTGTTAACTGATCTAATACTATTTTTTGGTAAATTTGGGTGTGCTCTCTTCCTACATGCTTTAATCTTATGTCAATATATTTAAACAATATTGCCTTAATTAAATAATCCTGTGATTCATTATGGCCTCTTGACCAATAACATAATATGTTAAATTACTAAAAACAGAACTATTCACAACTTCTCTCAGACATCTATTTACAATTGTACTACATGCTGCCTTTTTAAAAATGTCACCTCTCCCCTGAAGTATTCTTACTTTTACCTTTGCCCTTTGGCAGATTTTTATAACATCTGCAGAAGGATATTTCAGTCCATAATCATCCTTCCTCTGAATGAAGGAATATGATCATCACTATCATTCCTTCAAAGAACTAGCTTACAGTCCACATAAGCAAGAGACTTTTGCAACTTTCTAACTAAAAATCCTCCAATATAAATTACAATGTCCACAACATAGGGAGACAATCTAGTTTCATGTTTGTGTACTGATGACAACTACATATGGTTAGTTGGTACCTCACTGCCCAGTTCAGGATCGTTCACTTGTGGCACACTTGCATACTGGTGTGAACTGACATTTAACACAGTTGTCATCATGTGGAACACAATTTGCAAAGTTAAATTGTTATTGCACTTTTTGAAAAGAAAAAGAATTTTGGATCGTAAGCAGTGAACAAATATCCACAACGTCCCAAAATAATTACGCTGTAGAACCACAAACAGCACGCAAAGCTACATACAGCACCGTACCGCACGAGCTGCCGGTGTCCCAAAGTCACGTGACTTACGACCACCTCATGTTGAAACCTGCGCAGTACGCTCACGCGCACTCTAGTTGTATCTCTCCTCTATGGGCGCGACCGAGTTTAACCCTCTGCTACCGACTTGGAGTCCCTAGGACTCCTCCGACTTCGCAAAACTTCGAATACGTGCATGTATACTGCGATTTTTCTAAGAGAGACCCTCAAGGCCACTCAAATCCCATCTGCGCGATGGAATATGTCACGGCATTTCGCGTCTTTTCTCGGTCTTGTCGGTAGAAGTCGCATGATCGCAAGCACTGCTTCATACGGTCGCGATCGTGCGAAGTCTAGCGGAACGACTGAGAAAGATGCGAAATGCCGTGACATATTCTATCGCGAAGATGGGATTTGAGTGACCTTGAGGGTCGCTCTTAGAAAAATCGCAGTATACGTTTGTTTTATAACATTAATTCTTCTTGTACCTTTTCCTTCTACAGTTTTAAGTAATGGTTCGCGAACTTACTGTTGTAGAATTCTTTTCAGGGAAATTATCAGCCTTTATTGACGCGCAGGAGACCTAGGGACTCCACGTCAGTAGTAGTGTAACTTTCACTGAGTGCCCGTCGCACTTTGCCATTTTGTTCTGTTGCAGGCGCGGCTCGTCCTTAAAGGCTGTAAGGCGGAGCCTCTCCTAGAGAAATTGCCGTCTAAAAGAAATTTAAAAATGTTTAAAAATGTATTTATTTATTAATAATGGATTTCTGAGTTGTATTATGTAATAATCATATCAAAATGTTTCTTGTCGGTTCGTTAACGG
Organism: Acheta domesticus; assembly: GCA_031308135.1. Lineage (NCBI taxonomy): Eukaryota > Metazoa > Arthropoda > Insecta > Orthoptera > Gryllidae > Acheta > Acheta domesticus. Next base: position 104,008,024 of record JAHLJT010002630.1, on the reverse strand, counting down.
CCGTCCGTAACGCATTTAAAGTTGTTGACACGGAAGAGAGAAGCGTTAGGCTCCCACTTTATTCTCCCATAAGGCCTATACAAAACGAGGAGGCGTGACGTCATGCATTCACTGCAGACGCTTACCAGCGGACGAAGGCTGCGGCGAAACAGCCTTCGATGGAGCCTAGGGTCTGAAGAACGGCGGGCTCACCAGATAGCATTACTGTGCAGCTCCGTGAGTAGCATTGCGCTTCAACCAGTTTTCCCAGTACGCGGTAGGAGCGCTGTACTTGGGGTTTTCTTTCTTGGCGCATGAGGTCTTGTCTTCTGAGGCCCGGCAAAATCGTTGTGGAAAAAGAACTTACGAGTACTTGTGATTACTAGTATTAAGGTCCGATTAAATTAAGGTGATTGACATTTGTGAGTGGAGGGGAGTGACGTTGCCAGGACGCAAACCACTGAGCACGTGTTACCGGGACACGAAAACAAACACTTCAAAAAATACGTGTAAAAGTGTAAAAAAGCCTAACCTCAACGCAACTCATCACAACACAGTACACATGGCGCGCGCAGCACAGGCAGAAACGCGGGCGGCGCGGCGGCAGGGAAGTCTCTGTGCGATGCTCAAACGTTCCCCGTGTTCGGCAGTGGCAACTGAGCGACCTGACGCGTCACGTTTTGTCTCTGTGGTTGGCAGCTGCCATGGAAACGGGAGAGGCGTCCTGACGACACACAGAACTGTCAATCACCTTCTTAATTTAATCGGACCTTAGTAATTTGTAACTTGTAACCTTTGTGAAACGGGCTCCAGGATGGAATATCTCACGGTATTTCGCGTCGTTCTCAATCGTCTGTATCAAACTTATTAATAGAAATGTAATGCATTTGCAGCCTTCCTCATTTATAAAACCACGAGCCGCGACTGTTCTGTTGCATTTCTGAAGAAAGTGCAATGTACAGAAAAACATGTCTAGTCTTTTGAGTGAGTTTGTAAAGATTAATGGTCATGATTTGAAAGAAAACATTGCGCAATGGGTGGAGCAAATGTACAGAAGTCTTGAGAGTATCATGATCATCAATTGAAAATGACCATTAATCATAGGGACAATTTTGTTTAGAATCTGGAGAATAAGAATGAATAGGAATATCTTGAAAATGAAGAACCCGAATAAGAAATAACTCAGAATGAAAAATAATATTACGGAAAAGAACCAACAAGTGTGCAAGAATTGTGCAGAAAAAGATGAGTAAAGAAACTTGCCTCAGAATTTTAGTGTTCGCGGTAGTAACATTATTGTACTTAATTTTCAGTTCTAAAGTTATAGGAGTTTTCATTAATACATTTTTTAAAGTTCAGTAAATGACTGGTGCTACACATTTTGTCTGGAAGCAAATGACATCTTGGTATTCTCTGAGAATTGCTAGGAAATGGAATGTTGATCATAATGAAAAGAGAAGTATTTTTTTGCAAGTTAGTGATAGCTGCACTTTAAAATACTGTGCATAAAACAATTTTCTTCATCCTTGAGTCGAATGCAAAATGAGAGCTCATCACATACAGTAATAACGCATTATACTTTTTCTTCAATATTTTTTTTCTGCTGCCTTTAAACTATAATTTATTAATATCCTGAATCAATTGTATGTAATGATAAGTTCATATTACTTCTGCTTCATTTATTGTCCAGAAGCAAATGTCATCTTGGCATTCTCTGAGATTTGCTAGGAAATGGCATGTTGGATCATAATGAAATGAGAAATATTTTTTCACTAGTTAAAAAACTTTTTTCCAACATTTGCTTAATGTCATTATTAGTTTCTTCATTAACATCATCAATTCAATAAACATTGAAAATTGTAAAATAATTTGCAAATTAGTGCAATAATAATTCAAATTTAGACATGTAAATTATGGAATAAATTAATAGGAAAATTTTGTGTATAAAATTTGAAAAATAAATAATGGAACAAGAAACAGGGCAGAGAAATTTATGAAATTAAATACACTATCATTCCAAAATGAATAAACTTAGATATGAATGTATTGCCCTTTGTGTAACACAACTTGATGAAAGGAAAAAATGGTACATATAAGATTATTCATTTTAAAATTATAAGGTGCATTGACTTTAATTTTTTTGAGGTAAAAATATTAATTGTTTTGCATTGCTTTTTCCAGTAAAATATTTTTTGAAGTAAACATATTATATGTTTTTCAAAGATAGCATTTAGTCATGGTTTCAATACTATCTCTAGCCAGTGGAATTACTTTTTTTCTTGCTTGAATTGTTTTTGTCAGCAAAGTTTTAATTGAGAAACATAGTAATTAAATGATTTATTATTAATTATTCAATGGGAAATAATATTGTCATGTTCATCTAATTATTTTATTGCACTCTCAGGAGTAAGTCCTTTTTACTGTGCATGAAAGTGCAGTATGGTCAAGACAAGAATGTCAGTAACACAATTTTTTGATATCTCGAAGCAGTTTTTCTTCCTATTTAGCAGTTCATAATAGCAAATTATTTTTGATCGTCAGAATTAAAGAGACGGAAGAAATATTTCTTTCTAGAGGCACTTCTACATACCAAATACTTTCATATTAGATTTTAGAATTTTGATTTATTATTCAGATTTCATTAATTACATGGTTATTGGAATGTGTTGAAATTCTTTCTAAAATGAGTATTTATGAACTTTTATTACATGGAGAGTTTTTAATTTATTCTCTTTAAAAAAATAGTATACCATTATTTCCTATGATTTAATTTTAATTAATCAGTCTCATTTTATTTTATTGAATTGTTTGTTATCCTGAGTCACTTTCATGGCAGAGTATCAAACACTTCCTTCAAAATCCTAAATAAAATTGTCAATCTACAATACAAAAAGAACGAAACGTTAAACATACCGCCCAGCACATTGAACCCTGTTAATTGTTTGAGTGTTTTACTTCACCACTTATACTTGAGTTTTTCTTTCCTGGCCCATGACATTCCGTCAGCTGCTACGCTATATTTCCACACACAAGCGCGGCTATAGCACGTGGTAAACACATGTCTGGGGCCACGAAGTCCGTTGAGAAAGACCTTCGCGAAATTTGTCGCACGCTTTGTCAACACTAGTGACGTGAAGCTCCCTATTCGAGAAAGCCTTTTTGTTACATTTTGTGAGTTACTTTCATAAGTCATTATTTCAAGGGTTCGTTTTCGTTTCCCGGGAACAAGTGCACAGTGGTACGCAACCTCTCAACACTTCTTCCAATTGCAACTATCAATAACCAACTTATTTTAATTGGACCATAGTCTATGCGAAGGACGTGGCCACTGGCAACTGTTTTTCCACGTCGATGACTCATTGCTCGTCGGAGACTGGAAGTCACGAATAGTGCGGTTTCACAGACAAAATAAGGTGGTGTGTGTACGGTTTCGCTTGCTTTGTTCCCCAGGAATCGAAAAATTTTGCAGTTCAAATTTAGCGTCTGATATAGGTATGTTGTATTTCTGTTTGTGGAATAGAGGCCCGTGTTTGAGCAAGATTAATTGTGGTGCGGTCATTTCTACCCCACGTGTATTTTTTAACGTTTTTTATAAAATAGTGTAAAAGAGAGAATAGAATAGAAAAAAATGTGCATGAAATCATTGCTATAATTAATTGTATTTATTTTTATCTATATCTAACTATATATTAAATCCAAGCATATAGTATCAACAGGTGTTCAGTGTTTAGATAGTGTCTAAATCTTGGGGGAAAAAACATAATTAATATTTATAGAAAACTATATTTACTATAATACAGAATTTCTGCTCTCATATACTCCAAAAAATGTTATAGGTTGAAGGTATCGGGTAATTTAGAAGTTTGTTACAGCTGAGGACTTTCACAAATATCTATACACAAATCTAAATTAATAGGTCAGAGCAATCAATGCATCTTGCAATGTGTAAAATAGTTTTAAATTTTCACGTGCATGAGAAATATGTATAGATACGATATTTTATCAAAAACGGTGAAGAGAAAAGTTGCAAGCTTCCTCAATGCTATCACAAATTTACGTTCAGTCTGAATCATTGCAACACTTGTTGTTTGGGTGAAGAATTCATAAATTTTGCTTGCCTTTCCTTAAAAATAATTTATTATGTGTTAATTAATAATGAATGATAATAATATATTTATTTGTCACATAAATGCAGCATAAGCCATGTATGACAAGTCAGAACAAGCACATAAGAATAAAATGTACAGTATAGATGTTTCTAAGTATTAAATACAGTACAGAAAAGAGAAATGAAGATTAAAATTGAAAAACCATACTAGGGAGTTTGTTGTATATTGTAATGCCTTCTATAACGGTACTTTTTTGAAACAGTGAAGTTTCTCTATGTGAGACATGCAGATTCCTTTTGTGTCTAGTATCATAGTTATGAACTTCTGCTATTAGAGTAACAGAATCCTTGTTTTCCAAAATTGCCTTCTTTGTGAAGATTAATATTTCAGAAATGTACATGCGTGGTAGTGTTAGGATTTGTAATTTTTTGAAAAGTGCAGGAATTTGCAGTTGCAGGAAAAGTGCAGTTTTTGAATTTGCAGGACTCATGTTTATGAGTGTTTGTCATTATTCTCAATATTCGTTTTTGGATGGTGAAAGTGTGAATACTTTCTGGGGAATTTCCCCAGAATATAATTCCGTATTTTAGATGCAAGTGTACATTTGCAAAGTATACTGTTCATAGCGTATCAAAGTTAGAATTTGACTTAAGAATGTAGATGACATAACATGACTTGGTAAGCTTGTTGTTTAGATCTGTGATGTGAGAGTTCCATTTTAGTTCATCTTGAATTGCCAATCCCAGGAAAGTTGTTTTTTTGGGCAATTTTTACAGGCATATTTTATCACAGTTTTACTGGTGTTTATGATGAGTTTATTTTCTTGGAACCATTTTACTAGTGCTTCTAGAACTGTTTGTGCCCATTGTTTGTGTAATATGAACATAGCACATCACATGTCAGTAGGCTTATACCATAATGTCCATTAAGTAAACAGTATTAACTGTTGAAATATTCCTGTTAATCCAATTAAAAGTTTTAGAAAAATCAGTATATTTTGCCTCTGATTTTGAAGAAAATTTCATATTTAACCTATTATCAATCTATATTTAAAACATTTCAATAATGTATTTTTATCCACTGCCATTGTTAAGAAATCAGCCTTGATATAGCATGAACTAAAATGGTGTAAATTATTATTATTTTCATGGATAGTTTCTGAAATTTTTAAAAAGAAAAGTTTTTGATTTAAATGTGTTCTTCTATTTTTCCCATGTGATTTTAAATAACTGTTTTTAACTTTCTGGGCATTTATATCTCATAATATTGTCTGTTAGTCCAGAAAAGGAATGATTTTTAAAGTGTATCCTCATGCTTACATGTCCTGCCCCTCACTGCACAAACTCTCACTGCTTCTATTCAATGTCCTCACTCTCCCTCGTCTTGCCTGGCCTGACCTCTGCCTGCACCTTGTCGTATTCAATTTGAATAACATTTTACCACAATCATTTTCAGAGCAGGTGTAAACTTTCTCTTGGTATGATGGCTCATCGACAAACTTCCATTAAGATCAGAATAACAATGTAGATTTGTGTAAAAAAACAAAAATGTAACAAGCTTTCGTCTGTGTAGAGAGAGAGAGTGAACAGAAAGTAGTAATTTGAAGCGGGGAAAAAAGGCCAATATTATGCGCAACAAACTACAGCCATACAGAAAAAAACACACTTAAAATTTAGTCCTTCCAGATATTAACCCAGGTAGTGAGACAAAAATCATGAGAATAATTAATTGGCTTTTATTACTTTGAAATATAATCCTGTGAGATTATAAAGAGATCAATGTTTAGAAGTCGCAGACGTTTGTAATTTTATACTCAGAGATAATTAATATTTCATTTTTTAATCAGCGTATATTATCAAATTATTATTGATTTTTGTATCTAATTCTTTTAAAACAGTATTAGCTCACACAATATCTTTAACTCCCTGACAATTTTCATTAAGCTGTAGGTATTGCTGATTATACAGTGATGACTACTTTATTACTTTTTAAAATGCATAAATTGAACATGAATAGCTGTTTTTTAAGATTTTGAAGTAATCAAGGTCTTCAATGATCTGTAGATAATGTTGCACCTATCAATAATTTTCTATCAATTTTGAAACTTTTACATCTTTGCTATTGTATTTTTTTAGCTTCTCCATTACTTCCTGGTGTACAGAGCATTGTTAATTCGTCTTTAATATCCTTTTTGATAAACGAATTTCTTGATTTTTTGTGTGTGAATTGCCCTCTGTTCTCATTCTTTTCTCTCTTTTTACATTTTGATTTTGTTCTCTACTTATTAAATTAATTAAAAACTTGTAATCTTTCTCTTCTTAATTATGGTCACAAAAAGCAAATTACTACCATTATCAATAACAAATTAAGGCAGGTATCTTCTTTTATATAATTTTCATAATACACCCACATGGGACTGAAAAAAATCATGATTTCTTTAAATCATACTTTTTTTATGTAAATCAGATTTATTTAATTTAAACACAAAATTTTTAATATTGTATTAAATGTTTTACTTTAAAACAAAATTATTAAGTGATTTATTTCTCCTTGATTACTTTAAAAGCAGAAAAATGTTAAGCAAAACATCACTTTTAAAATTTATCAATAAATTGTTGTAATTTTATTTAAAAAATATAAAAATACTATATATTTGAGATGTCTGGTGCAGAACATTACCAGATAAGCATGTGGCATTATTTATTGGCCTGATTTAGCAAAAAGACATTCTTCGTTCAAAAAAATTTCACCTTTTTTTTTTTTTTTTTTTTCTTTCTCCCTAATGCCACTTCAATCAAATAGTACTTATTGTTGAAAACAACTGGATTTATCGAAAAACATACAATTATGTTAGACAGTTTCTGAAATATTAAATTCTACTTTATAGTTGTCCAGTTGTCAAAAAGCACAGGGTATAATTGTTGTTACATGCGCACTATTCATTAACCCTTTAACTATCAGTGGGAAGTATGCTTCCCACTGAAAATGGAATTTTATCAATATACACATAAAGAAAAATGATAATATTATTAAAACTAGTAAAATTCACTACTATTTTCATAGGATTTAACAATATTAATTTTGTTCTTTAAATGAGTATTAACAGAATTCCATTTTTTATACATTTTAATTCAAATCTAGAATTATGGGCATCGTTGAAGCTTTAAATGTGTTTTTCTGGAAACTAGTTTGTGTGAGTTAGAGCAGTGTTGTTGTTAAATTAGTCTTCTTCTGCTTCATGGTAAGTCACTGAAGGCCTGTTCAAACTCGGAGGTCATCCTGCCATCTTCTTGGTTGTCCTACATCCCGATATCCAAAGTGTTTGTGGTTATACACTGTTTGTGTTAATCTTGATGTTTCCATTCTATTTATATGATGCGTCCATTGGCATTTGTATTTAATTTTTCCTTTTAGATTGAACACTTTTAGGGTGGACCTTATCTCCACAGTTGGAATGTGGTCTGCCAGAGTATATCGTGCTACACTTCTCAGGAAGCGCATTCTGAGGATTCAATTCTCTTTTCTCTGCTCTCTTCAATGCCCAATTCGCGCTACCATACATCACAACTGGAACTGCCATGGATTTATAGTCTTACCATAGTGTCTCTTCTGACTTTGTTGTTTATTCTTCTTTTAATAGTTCTACAAATATGTTGAAATTTGTATAACTTTTGTTCTTGTTCGATGCCATTTAAGAAGGAAACATAACAGCCCAAATAATTGAATGTGTCGACTTGAACTATAGTTTTGCCATCTAGAGCAATTTTTGAGCGAAGAGGATGCTTTCCCTGCTAAGCCATCACTTTCAATTTCAAGACTGATATTTCTAATTTGTAATTCTTTATTATGCTTTGCAATTTGAACAGATGGAGTTGTAAATCATAATCGGAAGAAGAGATACAGGCCTGGTCATCAGCAAAGAATATATTGTTGAAAATTGATTTGATATAAAATTATTTGACAGTTGGTTTTGCCATTCTTCGATGACAGCGTCTCTCTCTCTCTTTATATGAAGCCCCCCGAACATTTTCAAAATTTTCTCAAAAACGGCTCCAAACTTTTTCTTGAAATTTCTTGTAAGAATAGACTAAAGTGCACTTATTAAGATGGTATAGGTCCGATTTTCGCGGTTGACTCTGAATTTTCGATAATTGCAAAAGTTTGAATTTTATTCGGCGTCTTCCTCCAGCTACAAAATTGCAGAAACAGATTTTTCTTTCAATTAAAAGTTTCTCTTCATAGTGAGTTCTTTCTTTAAGGTCAAATACATTTTTTGAAAATTTTAGTAGTTTTGGAGCAATATTGCGTGCAATATGTGCAATTTTAAAAATTACAAAACAAGATTTTCTTTAAAACGGCTCGAATTTTTTTTTCAAACTTTTGATACGTATAGTGCCTAATGTATTTTATGATATGACGAAAACGCCATATTGCTTTATTCCTTTTTTTAAAAAAAAAATTGGAAAATGTATTTTTTTTACTTCTCTCACGTTCTTTATATTTACTTTAGCAGAGATTTTTCACATTATTATAATTACGAGTACATGTGCTTCAAATAATGTAAAGTAATGTTTCTCGAAAACAACTTTTTTTCAATGAAAAGAAGCTCACAGTTCCGAATTTCAGAAACGCTCAAACACAATTTTCTCATATATGGCTACAAATTTTTTCTTGAAACTTTTGTAACGGATCGTGCTAATTACACTCTTGAATATGTCGTAAAGCTTATTTTGAGTTTTTTAAAAAATATATAAATGTAATTTTTTTGAAAGATCTCTCACATCTTTAATATGCAGATTACCTGCAATTTGTAAATATTATATTTGTGAGTGTAAGGGCTTCAAATAACGTCAAATAAAAGATTTTGAAAACTCAAAATTTTTTTGTGAAAATGAGCTTCAAATTTCGCTTTTTTAGTAACGTTAAAACGCAATTTTCTTTAAAATGGAACATAATTTTTAAAATAAATCGCCATTTAGAACTATGTTTTTGTGATCTTTAATATTCTAAAATTATGATTTCCTTTCTACCAATAGAAATCCGAGGAATTAAGAAAATGACAAAAATATGTGCTTATAGCGGTGATAGATGGCAGCTGGCAAGAAAGAGTACGTGACAATTCCGAATAGCTACCGAAGACCCGAGGAAATAGAAAAACACGGGAAAGTCTGTGTCATTCTGTAGCACCTCTAGTTTTTTCTGGCGAAAATTTGGCTATTTTTTCACGCAGCATTACATAGCTTTTCCTATATTACGTATATCTCTCTGTGAATACGTACGTATACGGGAAAGTAAAAATAGATTTGATGCCGATTGACTAGGATTAGCAAAGTGAAAATGACTTATATAATAATTTTAATTAAGTGTAGAAGAAAATAGAAATAAATATCAATAATATAGCTTAGATAATTAAATATGCCTTAAAACATATTTACGTGTAAATAAATTAATTAGTCAGAATTGTTATTTTTTTATAATTTTTCCATTTATACCAAAAGCAGTTACAAATGTTCATTAGAATAAAACAGGCAATTTTCTAATAATGCGAGGTCTAGTCATTACATGAAACGAAACTTATCTCGAAAACCAAAACTTGTGAATATTCTTTCTTTGAATTCACAAGTGGAACTGCAGTAGATCCACGTCAGGTTCTCTAGAACGTCGGAAGTGGAATTTTGAAGTTACATAATTTTTAAAATTATTTACATTTCGTTTATTAAATTTTGAAAACAGAAATTATTGGTCGTGTAATTTAAAGACCATTCAATACTCTTTCCTTTTCCTGGAACTTGGAATCCCATATTTACTGCGAGCGGGCGGCCGATTGTTGCGAGGCGCAGTCCGTCTGAATGGGGTCCGCCGGTTATCGACTACCGACCGAGTCTCGGTCGGTCACCGGCGACCGGGAGTCCGCAACCGGCTGCGAAGGACAGTCGAGGGAGTGGTCTCGAAAGAAGAGGCGAGCGAGCGCTGGGCGGTAAAAAATCGCGGAGAATGCAGACCTCTACTCTACCATCGTGCTAAAAAACTTTTTTTTTTTCCAAGTGCTTAAAATCTTATTAGATCGATCTTTACCTGAGGGACGGTTTCCTAAATCTTGGTAGTCCTCGATGTTCCTACATGTATTCAAATCTGATAGCAGGAAATGTATCTCTAATTACAGACCTATAACGGTTTTAAATGTTATACCAACAATGTCATTGATTTTGATAAACTGAATATCATTATTTACCACTTTCTATAAGAAATTCAACCTTTCAACCCCATTCAACTTTTTGGTCACCATGTTTTGCAAATGCTATTTGTAGAATCGAAACCGTACAACATAAGTACTTTAAAACTGTAGCTTATCATATGGGGGTCGAAGATCCTTTCATAATATATGATTACGGAGATGTCTCTTTTCGCCTGAACTTGCCTTCATTTAGGTCATGTAGGGAGTATGTGGATGTCTTGTTTTGGCGTAAATTATTGATAGGTAGTATTTATTGCTGAGTAACGTAAAGTTTAGATTTCCCATTGTGCAGACTAGGAAACGAGAAATTAATTTTTAATTAAGAGTTTTTAGGCATTCTTATACAGCAAATAACTGTATCTGTAAAATTCATCATGTTATTGGTGAATTTGACATTGGTTTTTTTATTGACAATGATGCTAATTTTTGATGTGAATTGCGGAACGTAATACAGAAATTTGAATAGTTAGTATGTTATTTAATTTATTGTATTTGTATAATTCTATGGTTCCATTTTAATTTTTCTTCCAGTGTAATAATGTAACGTGATATCAAGTTGTTTTCTTATCGACTATAATTTTTTTGTTTATTCAATAGGACAAATTGCCCCTTCAGAAAAAGAAAAAAATATTTTGAGAACGAATTATGAAAAGTGTTATATGACGATATGTATGATTATGACAATATTTTTTATACGGCGTGGTGTGGGAGAAGAAGGGCGAGTATAATGGTAAACAGTCGGCAGGTGGACGGAGTGCAGGACAGAAAGAACGGCGTGTTTTGATTCATGCTTGATTTCGTGAATTTCAGAGGCTCCACGTGAGAAATGGCGAGTCTCAGAAGTTTTCATGAGATTGGCGCACGGCAAGGGGCTGTCGGCGACGCCTTCCAGCTGCTGGCGCAGGGGCTGGCGCAACTACAGGAGGCCCTGCGCCTGCAGAAACAGGAGGCGGAGCGGGGGATCCAGGAGGCAGAGGAGCGGATGCAGGAGGCCCTGCGCCTGCAGGAGGAGAGGGCGGCGGCGGCGCTGCGCGAGATGGAGCGGAAGCTGCAGGAGAAGGACGACGCCATCCGCGCTCTGCAGCAGCGAAATGAAGAGACACAGGGCCGTCTGACCTCTTTGGAAACAACGACGGCTCCGGAGGGATCTGTTGGGGAAGGGGGTGTGCAATATCTAAAGAGTCGCGTGGATAAGGTCGAGGCCTCTCTGCAAAGTGCGGTGCAAAAGTTCATGCCCAAGGTTGAAGCTTTGTTGCGCCAACTGGAGGAGACCCGATCTACACGTGTATCCGTTGCCACCACCGCCTCCACCTCCGCCGCCAGCGCCTGCGAAGCACCGGCGACGGAATGGGTAGCAGCGGGCGGAGGGGAGGAGCCCCTCTCCCACACTCCCACTTCCTCAGGCGCCGGCCACCAGGGCGCAGCGGCCGACGAGGAGGAACGCGCGAGGCAGCGGGTGGAGCGCCGGGTGCGGGAGGCGGAGTTGAGGAGGGACGATGCACGAACCTCTCCCTCCCCCCTGGGAGAGAAGTTGTGTAAGGCGGCAAGAGAAGGAAGACTAAGTGAGGTACGACGCCTCATAGACTCAGGTGCCGATGTCAACTACACTAATAAAAATGGTTCCTCTCCTCTAATTAATGCAGCCTTGAATACGCACGCGCAAGTGTTGTCGCTCCTTCTGCAACGAGGCGCCGATGTGAACGCTGTCGACTGCGAAGGGTTGTCCGCGTTGCACTGTGCTGCGTTGAATGACCGCAGCGGTCGGTGCGTGGAGCTGCTGCTGCGCGCGGGCGCCGACGTCGACGCGAGGGATGCGAATGGAGAGACGCCTCTGCACTGGGCGGCGAAAGATGACAATGAGAAAGCGGTGCGCGCGCTCCTCGCGGCCGGTGCCAGGAGGGGCCTCAAGCCTTGGGGAGGATGGTGGAAAGACAAGACGCCGTTTGACCTCGCGAAATGTGATGCCGTCCAGGACCTCCTGCGAGGGTAGCATCTCAAATAATGAAAGTGAAAGCCCTCTGCATGGCAGAGTATGAGGCACAGATGGGTATGAGGGCAAATACAGAAGAATGTGTAGGTGGACAATCGGTGAACATGTGAAGAAACGAAAACGCGTTCGCGATGTGTTCGGTTGGAAAGCAAGTTCGGTTGGACGAGGCCGAACGCGCGAGGCAGCAGGTGGAGCGCCGGTTGCGAGAGGCGGAGTTGAGGTGGGAGAGGGCACGAAACTCTCCCTCCCCCCTGGGAGAGCACTTGTGTTTGGCGGCAAAGAGAAAGAAAACTAAGTGAGGTACGACGCCTCGACTCCGGTGCTCACGTCAACTACATTAATTCCAATGGTTCCACTCCTCTAATTAGAGCAGCCTTGAGTGCGCACGCGGACGTGGTGTCGCTCCTTCTGCAACGAGGCGCCGATGCGAACGATGTTAACTGCAAAGGGTGGTCCGCGTTGCACTGTGCTGCGTGGAAGGTCCGCGGCGGTCGGTGCGTGGAACTGCTGCTGCGCGCGGGAGCCAACGTGGACGCGAGGGATGCGGGTGGAGTGACTCCTCTGCACTGGGCGGCGTGGAGTAACAATGAGGAAGCGGTGCGCGCGCTCCTCGCGGCCGGCGCCAGGAGGGACCTCAAGCCTTGGGGAGGAGATTGGAAGAACAAGACGCCGTTTGAAGTCGCGACTTCTCCTGCCGTCCAGGACCTCCTGCGAGGGTAGCGCCGCAAATAATGGGTGGGGGAGCAGGAGGCACACATGGCGTATGAGGGCAAATACAGGGGAATTTGCAGTAGAACTGTCGGTGAACATGTGAAGAAGCGAAAACGGGTTCGCGTTGTGTTCGGTTGGAAAGCAATATCGCGAAGCGTCTCGTCCCTGTGTTTCCCTGACGAAGGCGCGCGAGAGAGGAGACAGCATGGGTCTAGGGAAGGGACGAGGCGGGGCGCGCCACCCGTTCGCCTGTGCTGGCCCCATTGGGCATCGTTGATCATCCAACCAATCGATATCTCTGGTTTAGACTACACATTAGATTAAAAGGAACATGGAAGTTACTCAGCCAGCACTTACAAAACAAATTAGTTCGTAAATAAGAGTGGACTAAATGTTTACCAGCTGCAGTTTTCTTCTCTGCTAACAGCTCATTTTATCATTCGAATATTAATCGGCTTTAAGAATTGTACGTTAATTACAAAATGTGAAAATGAATTAATGTAATTTTTTGAAGTTTACCATTTGTTTTACAATACGATAAAAATAAAAAATAAAGCATAATATATTTATCCGAATCATTATATTCATGTTGAGCAGCCATTTCATTCTCTGAAATATACTTCCATAACTGAAAAATACAAATCATTAATTTATTTTAAATGATGTTTGTTACAATTGAAATTTGACAATAAAATATTCGACTTGATACATTACAATTGCAATTATTAACTGTTGATAGAAGATACAATAATAGTAATTTCTAGATTGATCCTAATAAAAATGCATATTGAATATCAGTATTACTTTAAACAAATATTGCTAAACTATTGCAAGATGCTAATTCGGTTCAAAATGAAGTCGTTTAAAAAACGTCACTGCATTTACGGAAAACATGGAATATTAATTGCATAATTCCCTAGCCGAAACAGACGATGTGCTCTCCCATATCACCAAAGGCAAGATGAACGATATAAACTTTCTACACAAGTACAGTGTGTTCGTCACTTACTCGTTGCTTTACAATTCAGTTTTGGCTTAAAGAAGCAATTTTTTTGTAAATAAAATGCAATGTTCCAATACACACAAATAATTGTGTTAATAGCACCTTACTAAACTCATTTTCTTGTTTAATGCGCTTCAATATCGATAATCTTATATGGGCATTTTAAATAGCCATTTCTAAAATGGAATATACCTGCAGTAAGGGGGCGATAAAATTGTATCTGAAATGAAAATGTGTTGCGTTCTGGTTTCCAATAGAACAACTTCTTTGTATTACTCCATAACAACTTTTGATCCGCATAATGTAAGTAACAGCATACTAAATTTTCAGACCATTTAACCGAAACCTCATTTCCATAAGATTAGTGCGGGAAAATTTTTGATAAATGTAATTTCATATTATGTGAAGGGCTTTTATAACTAGGTATTTTAATATTACATATATCCGATTTTACATATTGTATATTCTCACTTTTCATGTTTTACATATTTACGTACATACTAGCGGTCCCGTGCGAGAATTCTTACATATTAAAGTCCACTCTTTTCCCTATCCTCTGATTTCCTTATTAACAGCTGCAAGGAAACGCTTTCCTTTCTCCCAGAATGGTAATACTGACAACTTTTCAATACTATATGATTCTTACGCTGAGGTATGCTGTCTTAAATACTATTTGTTTTCAGACTTTTTTTTTTAATTGCACTTACATTGCACGCAGTATTGCGCGAAAACTACTAACATTTTGAAAACAATGTATATGACCTTAAAGAAAGAACTCTCTATGAAGAATGCATCTTATTTGAAGGGAAAATATCTGCAATTTAGTAGTTGTAAGAAAACGCGGAAAAAATCAAACTTTTGGAATTTTCGAAAATTGAGAGTTAACCGTGAAAATCTATGCCACCTTAACCACCTTAAGTGTATTTTACTCTATTCTTACAGGAAATTTAAAGAAAAAAATTGAAGCCGTTCTTGAGAAAATTTTGGAAATGTCCGGGGTGGTTTAAGTAAAGTACCCCCAAGTTTTGAAAGTTTTCCAAAATCGCATCCCCTTCAATGGCATCAGATCAACCGGGGAATATATCGGAAGAAGTCGTATTTACGGTTTAGGCACTAGTGTTGTTGATGGACGGATGTTTTGTTGTCAATTGGTTTTTCGGTATGAAGGACCCACGAAAGAGGGTTTCTGGCTACACCGCGTGATAGGGTATTTTTTTCTTAATTTACCAACTGGATTGATCCAATTTTTCGTTATCAGGGCCCGGCAATGATATTTTTCTGCCGACTATTTCACTCTTGTCTGTCCGCGTCGTAAGTAGCCAATGGTAAGCGAGGATATATTCAAATTAAATCAATCCCAGATGTTTATCGCCATCAGCTTGTTTCACTTTTTTTTCGCTGTAAAACCTTTGTTTACCTTTTTAAGATAACGATAGCAATTGTTTCACCTCCAAAATAGCTCTTGTGCATCAATATAATTTTAAAATGTGTCGTTTTGGTAATGTTTAAAACTCTGAAATAGAATCTATTATTAAAGCTTCAGTGCCGAAAAACAGCGAAAGGAACAGAAAAAGTGTGTGGAAGAAATTTCAAGAATTTTGTAAAGACAGAAAATACAAATGGACAGCACAAACTACAAACGAAGGAATTACACATGTTTTAGGCAATTAATATACGAAGATTAGATTGTGAAGAGTACAAAGAATATGCTATCAAAACTATGTGGAACGTTACAACAAAACTTATTCAGGAAAATATTTTAATGAGTACACACGTGTGTTCAATCCATTCGAAATTGACGAATTCCGCTGCTAATTCATCTTGTTCATTCAAGACCAAGACTTGGAAACCAACTTCTTACAACTTTAATGGTTGGGCTTTTAATAAATGTTCTTGTCAGTAGCCTTGTTATAATTGTTTTTAAAAAGTTTTATTACCATAAAATTGAAACATATTTGAAATCATTTTCTGCATTAAACTGTTATTCAAATGTTACTTGGTTGTAAGTTATTCCAGGAGGCAGTGATAAGTCGGAGCTGAATGAAAGTTTTTCATTTTTCGGTAGTAATTTTGAGTAATATTTCTCTTTTTCGTTATTCCTGTGATTTAAATTATCCTTTCAAATCATGTAATGTGTTTATTCGTGAAATAGTCACACTAAATATCACTCGAAGTGCTGTGCTAGCCGGTAAATTCACTCCTCGCTACGCGAGTCGCACAGCACTTCTCGTCATATTACTTATGAAAATTCTCCTTTTTTTCGCTCAGCATTACATATATACTCCGTGTATACGTACGTACACGGGAATGTAAAAATGATTGCCGCTATATGAGAACAGCATACTATGATGAGCCTTCCGTTCGCACGCTCACATTTCACTCCCGTTTCATATGGGAGATTTCCATGGTAACACTTTTCATGATGAAGAGAGACGGGTGGGCTCCATCAGTGCATCGATTTTTGCTCGTTCTGGGCAGCACCAGTTTGAATGACGAGCAGCCCACAAAATGGGCACTTCGTTTGAAAAGCCGTTGGCCGCTATGTTGCATGGAGAACGAGATGTGTTTAGAAATACTTTGCCAGTGGCGTAAAGTGACAATTTTGTTCGGTTATACCAAAAGTAACACGTTGAATGTGTGGTTGAATAATTGTTTGGTTGTAAATGTGTGGTTGAATTAATTATTTTTCACTATCGTCCACATTGTTTAAAAACCTAAAAAAATATAATTTGTAGAATGACACGAGACGCATTCTGGGGGATAAATTTGAAAAAGTACTCCAACACTATCATGTTGAAAATTAATTTCAAAAAATTATTAATTTTTTGCTATTTGAATTTGTTACCAAAATTGGTTGCCAGAAATATTTTCAAATGCAGCTACTTATCTCCGTCTCCACAATCTCTTTTCTGCCTGATACAATTTAATAGAAGCTGAGAAAAAATAAAACATGTTTCTCATTGTATCGCTGCAACAGATTGGCCTAGGAGGCTATTTGTTTGGGAATTTGCTACATTTTGTATTCTCATTCATACTCGTATCGCGATTATCGATTTGGTGTAGAGTTACTTTTTACCTCTTTATTCGGCTGCACCTTTTACAAAAATGTAATTTTTTTTACTTGCCTCTCATGGTTTTTTACATCACCTGCGATTTGTTCACATATCGCATTCACATTTACATGTTTATGAGTACATGTTCTTTAAATGTGTTATAAACGTTTCCGAAAACTCGATCATTTTCTGTGAAAACTAACTCAAAATTCCGAATTTTCAGAAACACTGAGACGCCATTTTCTCATAAATGACTCCAAATTTTTTTATTCAAACTTTTCGAACCGATAGTGCTCATTGCACTCTTTAATAGGACGTTATGTTCGTTTTGGGGTATTTTTTTTAACTTGCACATGTCATGTTTTTTAAATATCCCTCGCACAGTTAATATGCACATTTTCAGAAATATGTAAACACTATTGTATTTCTGATTTGATGTACTTCAAATGACTTCTAATGAAGTTTTTCAAAAACTCGAAAATTTTCTGTGGAAACGAGTTCCAAATATCGTATTTACAGTAGTAGCGCTTAAACGCCATTTTCTTAAAAAGAGTTCCAAATTTTTCAAAGAAAATTGCTATTGATGACGAGGCTTTACTGTGCTTTAATATTTTTAAAATATTTGCGTTCTTATATTAGGAAACAGAATAATTAAGAAAATGGCAAAAAAATGTACTTCGGGCGGCGATAGATGGCAACTGGCAAGAGTATGTGTCAAGTTCTAATAGCTAGCCGAAATCGAAAACTAACACGGGAATGTTCTGTAGCGCCACTTTCCTTTCTCCTATACGTACGCATATACGGAGTAATATAGGTGTGTAAATAAGGAGTTAAATATGTAGTATAGTGAAAGTTATGTAATGCTGCCTGAAATTGATTTCATGGACCAATCCAATTATGTGGTGAATACTGTTGGCATAGGCGTTTCAGTGAAAAAACAAAAGGTTAAAAGGTTGTGGGAAAATGGGCCTGATGGAATCCCTATTATCTTGATATAAAATTGTAAAGATTTCCCCCAATTGTTTAAAATTTCATTCGATAGATCTTTACTAGAAGGACGGTTTCCAACAGCTTGGAAATCTTCGTTTTTAGCATCTGTATTTAAAACTGGTAGCAGGGAATGTATCTCTAATTACAGATCTTTAACGGTTCATTACGCATACTTGTTATGAACTGCACCCTATGCAGATACTGCGACTTCTGCATTGGCTAAAGGTAAGACCGATTCTACAGTGAGAATTTTATAACTCTGCCTCTCAGTCCCTTATTGCCACGATGGAATATCACACGTCATTTCGCATCTGTCTCCGTTGTGCCACTAGAAATCGCATGATCGAAGCACTGCCTCGTACGGTCGCGATCATGCTATATCTAGCTGCAAGATTGAGAAAGACGCGGGACATATTCCATCATGAAGACGGGCCTTGAGGGGCAACGTTAGAAAAAATGCAGTATAATGTATTTCTTGTATGGGCCATTCCATATTAAATCAACAGTCATTTTACATCACCATCTCAGATTCAGATGAAATTTGACACATAGGTGGTATGAATGAAGAATAAGAAAACTACCAATTTTGAGTAAAATATTTCCACCCGTTTGTGAAATGCAGCCATGTAAAATTTTGCAAAATTGCGTTCCGGAATTTTTGTTAAATTGATGTAGAACCTCACCAAATTAAGACAGAGAGCTGGAACATGTGTCATTTTGCAGCTTTCTGTATGGCCTTATATATGGTATGCAACTCAATAGTGGTTGCGTTCAAAACGTTTTTCAAATTTCAATTTAAAATTTTAATTTTGAGTTTTTTCAAAATGCTCATCTTCAAAAAAATTGAAAAAATTCTAAAATAATCCTTGTATGTTTCCAAGCAGATGGTGCAAGTTTAACCCTTGGGTGCATGACCTACTATTTTAACACTTTTCCAAGACTCGGGTCCAAAAGACCCGGTGCTTTTTTTCAGGGAATTTTTGAAATAAATAATTTTTCTATGTATTTCAATGAGCATAGTTATTTATTTTGTCAAATATAATTAAATTACAAACGTTTCTAAATACTAAATACGCACGAAAGATTCAAAATGTTTTTTAAATTTTTAAAAAACTTGTTCATTCTCTGCAGTTCTCACAAATCAAAAAGCTGTGCTCGTTGTACACATGTTTGCTACATCTGCAGCAGGTTGTCATAACTTTTTGATCTTTGGATGATAGGCATATAGAACATCTTTTTTTACTGTTTGCGTTGCTCTGTTTGATCAGAATTTCGAGTGTCTGCCTCACCCAAAAACTTTTGTATGTCCATTCTTATGCTTCTTTGTAGAGATGCTTTTGATGATCTTTCCATCATATAAGGCGTCATCATTTCCATTGACAACTCCTTGAGAAATAGGCGCCTTTTGTGGGAAATCTTTGGATGAAAATTGGGATGTTGCCATTGGTGAAGTATAAAGGCGTTCAATGCAGCGATATGCATTATATTACACCAAAGTGCCATCGGCCATCTTTTTGTTTGACGGTGGCAGGTGTATTTTTTTACTTTTTTGGTCCATGATATCTACACCTCTTTTAGTTTTATTATAAAATAACACAATTTCTGGTTTCTTCTTCATTGTACTCTCTTCAATGATTTTGTTATGATGCATTGTACTTAGAAGTACAACACTTTTTCTTCTTTTTGAGACATAGCTAACTAATGTCATGTCATTCTGAAAACCAAATTTGGACGAGTAAACATCGATAGCAAATTTGGATTTAAATTCTACTGGTATATCTCTCTTGTTCTCTCTCATTGTTCCTACGAGTGTTAACCTTCTATCTAAAAGGTAACGTGCAAGAGGCACACTTGTAAAATAGTTGTCCATAGTGACATTTCGGGAAGAGTTTGTAATTGTCTCCACCAAGAGCTTCACGGTGTTCATAGCTATGTCTTTCTGAGGAGGTCCGCTAACCTTTCTTCCCTTGTAAATCAGTCCATTAATAGCATGCCCTGAAGACGACTCACACATCCAAAATATTTTCAAGCCATATTTTCCTGGTTTATTAGGCATGTATTGCTTGAATTTACATCGTCCTCTAAAAGACACTAGTTGTTCATCAATCGTAGCATGCTCATTTGTCACAAATACTTTGCGGCATTGTTGAATGAATACTTCCCAAATGTAACTAATGTGAGCAAGATTATGAGTTTGTAATCTGGCTTCCCTTGTCCGTCTGTTATCAAAACGAAGGTACCGCCTAATGTCTTCAAACCTATTGACAGGCATCGTTGCTCGGTAAACTGGATTGGCATAATTACCCAAAAAATATGTCTCTAATTGGAACGTCCCAATTTTTATCTGCACCAGAGTGAAGAAATATTCCAAGAAATGTATTCGTTTCTGCAATACTAATATATTGCCGTTTTTCCAAAGATACGCTTTTTTTCCAAATACGCTTTTGCTTCCAAATTTGTACATCTTTGAATTTCCTCCACAATTACTGAAGGGAGAAAATAGTCCCAAGCATCTTTTAAATTTACAGTTGTAACGCCCCTCGAAGGACCCGGATGAAATTTGATGACATTATGCACACGTACGCGACCTTGCGATGGTGTTGCGTTCCTCCAAACCGAACCATTCAAAGAAACAAATGGATCATCAGTAGAACTTTGCTGACTCTCAAATAAATATGTTTCTCCTTCATCTTGACAGCTCGAAAATTCTTTAGACGAATTACTCCCTGATGAACTTTTCTCTGCTTCCGAAGGCACAAAGGACTCGTCAGAGTCCGAAAAAATGCTCTCACCTGAACTCAAGTACTCATCTTCAGCAATCCACTCCGAAATGACTGTTTCAAAGTTTGTGGAAGAGGATGCCACTGCACCAGTCTCCCTGTTTCTCCGAGATGTAAACATATCTTCAAGAAACAGGTTACAATTAGTTTTTGTCATTTCGCATTATACATAGAAGAAATAACACTAACCTAGAGATTAAAAATTTTAAGCTCACAAATAATTTGTAACGGTCAATGGCTAAAGATAAATTGCAAGTAATAGCTCACCACTTACCGTAAACTACGAACAGTTCTTATCACTACAATGAAACGGCAGGAAACACTCGTATCCCAACAATTAACCTAATTCAAATATTCACGTTGCATGAAAACAGAATATCTAGTCTCAAGCTACAACTGCAAATAATAACTAACATAAGTGCTGCACCCTACTGCCAGTACTTATGAATAAACTCTAACAAATAAAATAACCAGTAGATGGCCAGCAGATACTCACTGATTATATCTAAAGCCCGTGCCGTGATACAAATTGCACAAATGTCTCCGGGTCTAAAACACCCGGGTTATGTAAAAGAGGTATAAAGACAAAAATATTGAAAAATAAAAATAACAACTAACCCACATGCTCAAAACATGATATAATGTGAAAAAGAAAACATTAATTAAGGTATTAAAAGAAGAGGTTCTAAAATGTAAATTTGATAAAGAAATTCAGACACAAATATGCCGCCGGGTCCCAAAGACCCGGGTCATGCATCCAAGGGTCAAAAATGGGACTGCAATGGGTTTATATGGTAATGTTTACTTAAAATGCACAATATTTACTTACTCTAGAATTTACTGATTTAAAATGCATTTTATTTAACATTATAATTACATAGAACGAAATAAGTTTCGTTCCATGTTATGACTAGACATCGGATGTTTAGAAAATTGCCTGTTTTCTTCTAATGAACATTTGTAACTGCTTTTGGTATAAATGCAAAAATTATAAGAAATAACAATTCTGACTAATATTTCATTTATTTTCACGTAAATATGTTTTAAGGCATATTTAATTATATAAACTATTTTATTGATATTTATTTCTATTTTGTTCTAATCTTAATTAAAACTAATCTTTAAGTCATTTTGACTTTGCTAATCCTAGTCAATCGGCATCAAATCTATTTTTACTTTCCCGTATACGTACGTATTCACGGAGTGATATGCTAATATAGGGAAAGCTATGTAATGCTGCGCGAAAAAATGGCCTATTTTCGCCAGAAAAAACTAGTGGTGCTACAGAATGGCACAGACTTTCCCGTATTTCTCTATTTTCTCGGGTCTTCGATAACTATTCGGAATTGCCACATTCTCTTTCTTGCCAGCTGTCATCTATCACCGCAAAAAGCACATTTTTTGTCATTTTCTTAATTTTTCGGATTCCTATTGCTAGAACGGAAATAATTTTAGAATATTAAAAATCACAATAACATAGTCCTAAATGACAATTTTCTTCTAAAATTGTTCCGTTTTAAAGAAAATTGCGTTTTAGCGCTACTAAAAATGCGAAAGTTGATGCTCTTTTTCACAAAATATTGAGTTTCCAAAAGTACTTTATTTGAAGTTATTTGAAGCACTTAAACTCACAAATATAATAATCTTTACAAATTGCTGGTAATATGCGTATTAAAGATGTGAGAGATCTTTCAAAAAAATTACATTTATATAATTTTGGAAAAAAACTCAACATAAACTTTACGTCATATTAAAGAGTGTAATTGGCACTATCCGTTACAAAAGTTTCAAGAAAAAATTTGTAGCCATATATGAGAAAATGGTGTTTCAGCGTTTCTGAAAATGCGGAACTTTGAGCTACTTTTCACAGAAAACGGTTGTTTTTGAGAAACTTTACTTAACATTATTTAAAGCACATGTACTCGTAAATATAATAATGTGAAAAATCGCTGCTAACGTAAATATTAAGGACGTGAGAAGAGTAAAAAAATTACATTTTTCCTGTTTTTTTTGAAAAAACAACAACAAAAGAACAGAGGAATATGGCGTTTTTGTCATATCAAAAAATACAGTAGGTACTATACCTATCAAAAGTTTGAAGAAAAAATTTGGAGCCGTTTTAGAGAAAATGTTGTTTTTGTAAGTTTTAAAATTGCACATATTGCACGCAATATTGCTCGAAAACTTCTAAAATTTTCAAAAAAATGTATATGACGTATACGGGAAAGTAAAAATAGATTTGATGCCGATTCACTAGGATTAGCAAAGTCATAATGACTTAAATAATAATTTTAATTAAGACTAGAAGAAAATAGAAATAAATATCAATAAAATAGCTTAGATAATGAAATATGCCTTAAAACATATTTACGTGAAAATCAATGAAATATTAGTCAGGATTGTTATTTTTTATAATTTTGGATTTATACCAAAAGCAGTTACAAATGTTCATTAGAAGAAAACAGGCAATTTTCTAAACATCCGATGTATAGTCATTACATACAACGAAACTTATTTCGAAGACCAAAACTTGTGAATACTCTTTCTTTGAATTCACAAGTGGAACTGCAGTAGATCCACGTCAGGTTCTCTAGAACGTCGGAAGTGGAATTTTGAAGTTACATAATTTTTAAAATTATTTACATTTCGTTTATTAAATTTTGAAAACAGAAATTATTGGTCGTGTAATTTAAAGACCATTCAATACTCTTTCCTTTTCCTGGAACTTGGAATCCCATATTTACTGCGAGCGGGCGGCCGATTGTTGCGAGGCGCAGTCCGTCTGAATGGGGTCCGCCGGTTATCGACTACCGACCGAGTCTCGGTCGGTCACCGGCGACCGGGAGTCCGCAACCGGCTGCGAAGGACAGTCGAGGGAGTGGTCTCGAAAGAAGAGGCGAGCGAGCGCTGGGCGGTAAAAAATCGCGGAGAATGCAGACCTCTACTCTACCATCGTGCTATAAAACTTTTTTTTCCAAGTGCTTAAAATCTTTTTCGATCGATCTTTACCTGAAGGGCGGTTTCCTAAATCTTGGTAGTCCTCGATGTTCCTACATGTATTCAAATCTGATAGCAGGAAATGTATCTCTAATTACAGACCTATAACGGTTTTAAATGTTATACCAACAATGTCATTGATTTTGATAAACTGAATATCCTTATTTACCACTTTCTGTAAGAAATTCAACCATTCAACCCCATTCAACTTTTTGTCACCATGTTTTGCAAATGCTATTTGTAGAATCGAAACCGTACAGCATAAGTACTTTAAAATTGTAGCTTATCATATGGGGGTCGAAGATCCTTTCATAATATATGATTACGGAGATGTCTCTTTTCGCCTGAACTTGCCTTCATTTAGGTCATGTAGGGACTATGTGGATGTCTTGTTTTTGCGGAAATTATTGATAGGTAGTATTGTTTGCTCATTTTTGCTGAATAACGTAAATTTTAAATTTCCCATTGTGCAGACTAGGAAACGAGAAAATAATTTTTAATTAAGAGTTTTTAGGCATTCTTATACAGCAAATAACTGTATCTGTAAAATTCATCATGTTATTGGTGAATTTGACATTGGTTTTTTTATTGACAATGATGCTAATTTTTGATGTGAATTGCGGAACGTAATACAGAAATTTGAATAGTTAGTATGTTATTTTATTTATTGTATTTGTATAATTCTGTGGTTCCATTTCAATTTTTCTTCCTGTGTAATAATGTAACGTGATATCAAGTTGTTTTCTTATCGACTATAATTTTTTTGTTTATACAATAGGACAAATTGTCCCTTCAGAAAAAGAAAAAAATATTTTGAGAACGAATTATGAAAAGTGTTATATGTCAATGTGTATGATTATGACTATTTTTTATTCGGCGTGGTGTGGGAGAAGGGCGAGTATAATTGAAAACAGTCGACAGGCGGACGGAGTGCAGGACATAATGAACGGCGTGTTTTGATTCATGCTTGATTTCGTGAATTTCAGAGGCTCCACGTGAGAAATGGCGAGTCTCAGAAGTTCTCATGAGATTGGCGCACGGCAAGGGGCTGTCGGCGACGCCTTCCAGCTGGTGGCGCAGGGGTTGGCGCAACTACAGGAGGCCCTGCGTCTGGAAAAACAGGAGGCGGAGCGCAAGGTCCAGGAGGCAGAGGAGAGGATGCAGGAGGCCCTGCTCCTGCAGGAGGAGAGGGCGGCGGCGGCGCTGCGCGAGATGGAGCGGAAGCTGCAGGAGAAGGACGACGCCATACGCGCCCTGCAGCAGCGATTTGAGGGGGCCCAGGAGAGAGTGACGGCCGTGGAGGAGAAAGAGATGGCACCGGAGGGATCTGGAGGGGAAGGAGGTTTGCACCGTCTGGAAGGCCGCATGGAAAAGGTCGAGGCCTCTCTGCAAAGTGCGGTGGAGAAGTTCTTGCCTCGCGTTGAAGCCCTGTTGCGGCAGCTGGAGGAGCCTCAGTCTGCACGTGCGTCCCTTGCCACCTCCGCCAGCGCCCGCGAAGCACCGGGGACGGGAGGGGCAGCAGCGGGCGGAGGGGAGGAGCCCCCCTCCCCCACCACTACTTCCTCGGGCGCAGCGGCCGACGAGGAAAAACGCGCGAGGCATGGGGTGAGGCTGCGGGCGCGGGAGGCGCAGTTGAGGATGGAGAGGACCCGAACCTCTCCCTCCCCCCTGGGAGAGCAACTTTGTAAGGCGGCTTATGAAGGAAGGGTAGATGACGTACGACGTTTGGTAGATTCTGGTGCGGACGTCAAGTACATTAATACGATAGGTTTCACTCCACTAATTAATGCGGCTATGAATCAGCACGCGGAAGTGGTGTCGCTTCTCCTCCAACGAGGCGCCGATGCGACAGCTGTCAACAGTTACGGCCAAAGCGCGTTGCACATTGCTGGGCGCTATGACCTCAGCGGTCGGTGCGTGGAGCAGCTGCTGCGCGCGGGCGCCGACGTCGACGCGAGGAATAAGGATGGATCGACTCCTCTGCACCGGGCGGTGTGCAGTAACAATGAGGAAGCGGTGCGCGCGCTCCTCGCGGCCGGCGCCAGGAGGGACCTCAAGCCGTGGGGAGGGGATAGGAAAGACAAGACGCCGTTTGACCTCGCGAAACGTGCTGCCATTCAGGACCTCCTGCGAGGGTAGCATCTCAAATAATGAAAGGGAAAGTCCTATGCATAAGGGAGTATGAGGCACAGATGGCGTATGAGGGGAAGTGCGGGAGAATATGCAGTGGAACAATCGGTGATCATGTGAAGACTAAAGGGGTTCGCGTTGTGTTCGGTTGGAAAAGAGTATCGCAAAGCGTCTCTTCGCTCTGTTTCCCTGAGGAAGGTGCCGTGACAGAGGAGACAGCGTGGATCTAGGGTGGGGGCGTAGCGGGGCGCACCCACTCTTTCGGCTATGCTCGCCCCATTGGCCATCATTTATCATCCGACCAATCGACATCTGTTTTAAAGTATACGTTAGATTAAAAAGAGCAACTTTATTTCCTTAACGGCCATAACGACTTTTTGATGAGTTTGATCTACTAGGAACAACACTAAAGTTTCAGCCAATTTGGCCGAAACATCATTTCCTTGAGATTTGTGCGGGATTCTTTGTTTAGGAAATTCTTGATAAATGTAATTTCATGTTAGATAAAGGTGTTTTAGAAATAGATATTTTAATACTACATATTATATCTGAATTTTACTACTACTAATTGTATATTCTCACTTTTTACATATTTATGTACATACTTGTGCGAGATCTCTCGCATATTAAATTCCATCCTCATCCCTATCCTTCCATTTCCATATTGACAAAGAAAGTTGTTAACCAAATGTGTAAATTTGTTTAAAAGTGTACAAAAGTAACTTACAATGTAATTATAAATAACAAATAAACCTAAAAACAAGGAAATTGATGTTTGAAACATTTTGAATAAAGATTTATCCAGTACTTCGGTAAATGGTTACTTCCTGTAACCCGGCAGCGGAATTCTGCCCTTCATCTCCCTCTTTCCCCTCCCACCATCCTTCCTCGCTCTCACTCTCACTTCCTCCCTCGCCCTGTCCCTGTCTCTGCCGCACTCTGTCCATCTCATTCACATTTAATTGTAGATTCTGCGCATCTCTGAGCAGGTAAGGTAATATCGAGAAACGCGGGACAAGCAAATCAAAATCCTTCCGGAGATATACATACATATAAAAAAAATATCCATACGTATTGCTGTGTTCAGCATTTGAAGCTGGCGCGCGCGCACCTGTACGCCGTGCGCCACAGAACCCACTCGCGCGGAACGCTGGCTAGCGAGCGGGCAACCTCGAGGCGAGGCTAACCCGGGCCGCGCCGCCCCTATTTAGGCGGGAGCAGGTAGCGGCCCCAGCAGTAACGCGGTAGAGGTCTGAGAACCACCGAACTACAGCAGAGAGGCAGCGCAGCGGAGTCGCTGGGAGAGAGACCCACGCAGAGAGGTCGCACCAGTAGTCGTGCGGAATACGTCGCGACTGCCAGCCTGGAGGCGCCGTGCTAAGTGATGCACGGCGAGATTGCATGCTGGAAATGCACGCGGCTGAGTCGCGCAGTCAGGCGTGTGGAACAGGAGTAGTGCTAAGTGACGCACTAGAGTGACACGGGCTTGGACGGTAATGCCAGCCGGTAGAGAATAATAATAATAGAGTATATTTGATTGTGTAGTGTAAATAGAGTGATTGAAGTAATAAATAAATAGTTATTAAGAGGACGTGCTTTCGTTCATTGGCAAACATAACACATATACATACATAGATTTTTATATAGAGAGATTATAGACAAATGGTCTTCGAACGATTCAGAACATTTCCATAAAAACAATATTTGAAGTAATTGTACAATCTTCCTTGACAGCGTTTAGCTGTCCTTTATGTTTATTAACTATTAAAGATCTTTTACTCGTGAGAAAGATACTTCATGTTGGCCATGCGAAGGTACGCGATCTAGCAACTACTACTCTACTCTTTGAAATATTGTTTAATTGTATTACCGAACTGAGATGTACACTCGTTTAATTGAATCGCCTTGAATGTCTAGAAATAAATTTCACATTGTTGTGGCAGAAAAATAAACTTCAATATGATATGATTTGGGGTTTGATACATGGGTTCAGGAATTTCGGCCGTCTCTGGAAAATCACAATGGATCCCTTTTTATTAGAATTATATGAAAGAAAGAGTGAGCATTGAATGAATAGTTAACTTCTACCTGTATTGCCCCCGGAATCAATTGGTTTACCTCAATTTTCTTTCCACAACGTGTGCTCAATTACGTAAATACGTTTCGTGGGCGGGAGAATAATGCACGCTCTGAACGGCGGAACGGCGCTCGACTATGGTACCAACTGTTTAGAGTTTAAATCCACCTATCACGGCTCAGTAAATACCTTCAATCTTCCGCTGGGCTCCATAGGCGGAAACAATATTGCTGGGACATCGCTGTCTTAGCTTTTGAGTTATGCGATAATACTATTGTATGTTAATACGAAAACTGCCATGCCTTTTTGTTTTTAATAATGAATGCATTTCCAGACCAGTGGTCGAACAGGTGGTCCCATCTGGCGAAGGAATTTGAAAGTACTTCGCCGACGAGGCGCGTGTGGCCGTTGTGAGAGCCCCCTGCAGGCACTCTGAGTAACTAAGTGCCTCGCGCCTTCCTAAAAGGCAATAAGCGCGAATTTGTTGGAAAATCCAGTTTTAATCCAGTAAATGTACACAAAAGTTCTTCTGACAAAGGGAATTTACCACTTTGTTTCCTATTTATTATTTTGATCTATAAATCATTTTTATTTTGAATAAATATTATTTTGTGTATAATAAACATTTCAACAATACTAAGACATTTTCTATTATTTTTACTAAATTTTGACAATATTACGTTATTTATAAACATATTAAAACATTATATTATTTAAGAAACGGAAATCAAAAAAAAGCATCGTTACAAAATCGGCCCGCCAGATCATAAATCATTCTAGACATTTTCTGGTGGGAGCACTCAAAAGCATATACAATTATCTACATTTTATACGTAGCTCTATCTGAAACTCCTTTTGGAAGTTCATGAATTAGGAGAATTTTTATTTTAAAAAGTAAATTTTTGGTTAAAATTTTTATAGAAAAAATATTTTAATGAATATATTACGCTATTTATGAATTGAAAAGCATCTACAAGTCAATTTTTAACCAATTACTACGACAAAGTTCCTATCAGAAGCAAAGAAATAAAATAAATGCCATAAAATGTTTATTTTCTTAATTTAAACACGAAAAAACTGTTTTTTCGCTGGAAGTGCTTACCGTGTGGATATTTTAACCTCGTTTTTTGAAAATAATATTTTCTACATCCAAACATCTGAGAAAAATCTAAGTCGAATTGCAAAATATGACAGGGCATCTCCTTTATCCGGCTAGTGCCTTTCATACACTACTTTTTCTACGACTAATGGAAACTTCTTTGAATTAACTGAGGAGAACGCGGCGCAAGTTGATGAGAGGAAAGGGAAAAAGAGAAAGAGAGACACGGACCGTGAAATTGTGTATTATCCTTTGAGGTTAGGGTTCGTCTGTCGTATGTGTTGTTGTTCGTCTGCCATTCTCATACACGAAATTAGGAGTAAGTTGGGGTAACAAAATACTCGTGTTTGCGTGTACATGTGTAGATAAGTACGTCCTCCGCCCAATTAAATAAAAAATCTCTTATTTTGCTCTCAACCTTGAAAACTGTATTGATACTCTGTACTACGCATTCTGATAAAAGTATGAACTAGCGTACGAGTAAAGCAATAATAATTGAATGACTGAAATGAAATGTGTGTCCAAGGTCAGAGATATATAATACACGCAAAATCCATGCCACATTTAGTACAACCATGTCGTCCAAGAGCACAGATTAAACATGTTTTTCATGCAACCTCATCTAATACAGAGAAACAATATTGCTGTTCATTTTAAATATATATTCAGTCACCTTATTCCATTCTGTATTATGATATATTATGAGATGTCATATTGTTTTATGTATATTATATTCTGTTTTATGATTTTATACTCGTACATTGGGGTAACAGATTACCCCACTTATCCATCTACCGGTGTAGCATTCGTGTATCCTTTCTAGGGTTAAAAGGGAAATGTAAATAAAAAGTGTAACCCTCATGTTTATTATACTGAATCGTGCTGATTGTGTGATGTAACATGGCAGCTGCAACACGGCGAGTTAACGCACGAGGAAAACCAATAAAATACTCCTCCCGCACCTTACATTCAAACTCGAAACTTCAGAAAAGGTAATTGTAACGAGATGCCTTTAATTTAAGCTCATTTCAATCATCAGGGCTCCAAACTTTATTTGTATAGTATGTTTGAAAGGTGTGGCAAATTCCACTGCCACACCTTTCAAACCGGATTATTGACTTAACCTAAAAAAAATATTTATTCTCTTGAATAAAATATCAACAACAAGCCTTTGAACGGTATATAGTATGAAAAGACACTCGATATAGTACACTTATTATGTAATGTAAAATAATACTCAATCACGCACATATAAACACATGTATGCAAATTTATTCTGAAATGAATATTTGTTATTAATGAAGACAAAAACAGTACAATTTTAGAAGTCTATCTTTCACACAGAAACTATCATTACCATATGAGTTTATCCTGCTTACCATTCCCAAAAGGGAAAAGTCACTGCCATTAGAATATCTCACTGGGACCTCGAAACGTCCCCCTCCTGGTGATGTTTCAAATATTACAACATAATCATCATGATGAGCATCATTACATCTGACATCCAACTTCTTTTTAGCTGTTAATACTCTATGCATAAAAAGCTCTGCACAGTGTTCTGCTTCCAAGGAATTTCTAATTTTATTTTGTATTTGAGATAAAACTAACTTCGTAGCATTTTGCACAACAAAATCGTTTACTGGTCGATGGTAGTATGTGTTTGTAGAACATGTACACCATTGAGAAGTTATGCCTGCATCATCACAAGATCTGTCACCAAAGTCCGCCCAAAAAAAGCTCTTGCACTTAGGACATCCATTTCCACTTGGACCGGTGGAGTTCATCCCTCTCGCTATCACATCTTTTAAAGTAACATACAGGTCAAAGGGAGACGTTAATCGATTTCTGTTTGTTTGTAGATTTCCGTAGGCTTCGGGATATTTCTTTTTAATCAAATCTGGGAGCAATATATAAATAAATGGCCATCTTTCTTCCAACCAACCCACATGTGTTTCGCGTATCGGTCCAAAACGCATTCCATGGTCACTAAGAAATACAACTATAGTGTTGTTGTATGTGCCAAAATCACCTAATTGTTGGAAAAAGTGAAGCGTTCTCATGTCCATGGCTCGTGGAGCATTTAAATCTTGATGGCTAAAATTATTCAGCCAGAAGTAAGCGAAATAAAAATAATTTTTGAAAGTTGTCACAAAAGATAAAGCATAGGTTAACATATGATCTGTTGTTGAAATCGCCCCCAGACACACATCCGTACCATATCTTTCTTTAACCGTAAGTTTATCAGCTGCAGCAAGGAGGTAAGGTCGAAAGTAATAATCTGTTGGTTGTTTAGAAAACCTGTCTCTTTCGTCCAATAATTAAATGCTACAAGACTTGGTGTATCTTCAGCAAAAGCTGTCACATAATTGTGGTTTTGAAAATCTTTCCAAAGGAAAGGGCAATCATCAAAGTTGCTCTTGGTGGAAGGTCAGCAGCCGTTTTGCACCTGCTGAATATTCATACCAGTTAAAAAATCCGTAACATTTTCAAATGTATTATCTCCAATTTTGTTGTAACTTTGCAAATCCATCTAACCAACAAGCTTAAGGTGAGCAACAGTTTTTGGCTTTGTTCTCACGGGATTCAGGCGAGACATGCCATCGTACCCCACCATCAGTACATTAAACCAGGCATTATCTTCGGGAGACTTCCTTTTTCTTCTCTTTGCAGCAACACTAGGTTTTATAAGAACTATTCCATGCATATTTACATATACTTCCGTCATTTTCTTTTTGTAGATTCTTTTCTGACGTTTGAAACTTTTTCCAACGCTACGCCGGACTAGAATAAATTCTTCTTTGGGTTCCAGTTTTACTTCTTTTGATAAGTCCTTGCATGACCCAATACTGAAAAATAAAATGAAGATTATACTGATTCAGGTATAATTAATTCACAGTGTAAATTTACAAATGAGTTTTAATATAATACTATTTAATTGTTAATTTTTATTTATATTAATAGCATTAGAATTATAATGCAAATTATGTATAAATAAAAGAGTATTACTATACTCATTATTACTATTAATTATTTTTGTTTTAAAACAAAAATGAAAGTTTGTCGTCAAATTTGACAATAAATTAAAATTGTCTTCAGACTGTTGATTTTTCGGTAGGAACTATTCAGAAAACGGAATTTTATATCTCTGAATATTAATTTAAAATTAGTGGTGCTAAAACAGCACGCACTTCCTCGCGATATCGCTAATAGCAATGTAATGAAATATGACATTTTCTCTCATACACTTACCATTTAAAAAATGCTTAAACAAACGAAACGTGAAAAGTACATATATTTTTTAAATTCAAACGTTTTAAACGAAAACAGATTTATGCCATTGAGTTCAGTGTATCCACAATCTATATGAATGTACCAACGATTCGCGATTCGTATTTTAGCCGTCAAAATAAAATTATTAGTTTATATTAATGCGAACCAACTGTGGCCGTCATTATCGCCTTGTTATCAGTGAGGCGTTACAACAATGTGTTGCAACATGCAACAATGACCGCTAATTCGTATGGCAAACTTTATTTTGGAAATGAGGATTGTTGATACCCCAGGCAAGAAAATGAAAATGGATACAAAAATACAATAATTAAATATTGTTAAATATTCATCAAAACTATTGGTTTTTTTACGAACATTACTCTTCTTTACCAGATCTTATTATGCAGAGCGAAATCATCAATTTGTTTCCATACGAGTATTTAAATCTAGTCTACTTTAAAACCTATTGTAAGGACGCACCTTACAATACGAAGGTCAAGTAAAAAATAAGGTTCCCACATTTTTTTCAGGGTTAAGGCATTTTTTATTGCAATAAATATTTATACCATCTGAAAGCTTGTATTTCAAACTATTTTTCTACATAGTCGCCAGATCTTTCAACGCATTTTTTCTGACGAGTTATCCACTTCCGAAAACCCGCTTCGAAGAACTCCGCCGCTATGCCGCCAATGTACTTAGTGACCGCTTCCTTCACCTCTTCATCTGTACTGAAGCGTTGTCCACCCAAGTGTTGCTTCAATTTAGGGAACAAGTGAAAGTCGCTGGGAGCAAGATCAGGGCTGTAGGGGGCATGATCAAGCAATTTCCAGCCGAATTTATCCAGTAGGGCGGTGGTCTGTCGAGAGACATGCGGTCGCGCGTTGTCGTGGTGCAACCTAACGCCCTTGCTCAGTCTTCCTCTCCGGCGATTTTGGATGGCTCTTTTGAGTTTCGTTAGCGTCTCGCAGTACCTGTCCGAATTTATTGTGGTCCCTTTAGGCATAAACTCGGTAAGCAAGACGCCTTTTCGGTCCCAAAACACCGTAGCCATCACTTTTCCTGCGGACAGCGTCTGCTTAAACTTCTTCGGCCTCGGCGACCCGGGATGGCGCAATTGTTTCGAGTCTTCTTTTGTTTCCGGAGTGACGTAGTGACACCACGTTTGATCTCCCGTAATAATGGAGTCCAAGAATTCTTCAGTATTCTCGGCGCATTCTCGAAGAAACCCCTCGGCACACTTGACGCGATTGTCTTTGTGGGTTTTTGAAAGCATATGCGGGACCCACCGCGTACACACCTTGTGATAACCAAGTTTTTCGGTCAAAATGTTGTCGATGGTTTTTTCACAAACCTCAGGAACCCTGATCAGCCAGCTCCCGAAGCGTTACTCTTCGATCCTCGAGGAGAATGCGCTCAATCTTCGCCACGACTTCGTCGGACACCGATGGCCTCCCGCTCCTTTGCTCGTCGTGAACGTCTGTGTATCCTTCGGAGAACTCCCTGCACCATTTGCGGACGTGCTGGATGCTGATGCAAGCTTTGCCATAAACTTCTTCCAACTGTCTATGAATTTCAATAGGTGTAAGCTTCTTCGCGTTTAAAAATCGAATCACTGAACGGATTTCACACCTGGCGGTGACGGCGATTGCGGGCTCCCTCGCGGATGGCTGTTAGACTGGCACTAAGCTTCGCAGTGATCTTCCAGGTAGTTGGAATGGAGTGGGGGGGATCAACAATGAAGGCGGTGTTGCCGGATTTCTCCTAGTATCTCGCGCGACGAGTGTACAGCGTTGGGAACCTTATTTTTTACTTGCCCCTCGTAGGTTTTAAATAAATTATAAGTTTAATTTGAAAACGCATAACAAAGCTCGAATGTAAGAAACGAGCAAAGAAATGTGAAATAATATACAATTTCTAATTAACAAAGCATCCTGTTGGAATTAACTCTATTCCGTTGACGAAGCTCAGTTAATTTGGAACGGTATATTACGGTTATCACGAAGTTATAGAAAAAACGACTCATATGTTCAAAAATTCAACATGATCTTATTTGAAGATCTGTATTTATTAACACATTTCATTACAAACAAAAATGTGTCTTCACAATTGTAGTTGTAGATCGACACCAAATTATTTTAATTGTTTTTTATATTTTCGCACAATCAGGCATTTCAATGAACGTGAGAACATGATCTTAGTTCCCAATTTACTCAAAAAATGTGCAGTTTTTAAGAAAAAATGGTTTAAAGGAAATAAAAATTGCTAATGTTTAACGCAAAATTTCGAAAAAACATGTTTATGAAAAATTGAATCTGACGTTATTTGAAGATCTGTTTTTTATGAACACATTTCATTAAGAAAAACATTTATTTTGAGAACTGCAGTTGCAGGAAGACGCCGAATTTGATTTTTTTCAATTTTCGAAAACTCAGGATTTTTATCCTGATATTTCGAACTTGAAATTGCAATCAGTCGACCACAACGGAAAGAATTCTAATATTCATTCTCTTCGCGCACTCACGGAGTTACCTGACTTTTCACGAGGCATGACGAAGTCGAACACCTGCACCTTCGAAGAACGAAGCTTCGCTGACGTCACGAGACGAATTTAAACACCGTTTTGAAAACATCGATTGTTACGAGTCAACCACTAGTACTTAGCTCAGAATCTGAGTTAACAGTTTTGCTCTGACCATAAGCAACGAATATTTTCAATTTAGAAAGGATTTTTTTTCGTTGTTTTTTTTTGCTTAGGGGAATGACTCATTCTCCTTCATTCCAAAGAATGCACGTCACTGCTGTAACAGTGGAAATGTATTCACGTTTGTTTCTTTCGTAAACCTAATAAAAGGCTACTGTTCCTCTCTGTCAAAATTCTTCCTAATACGCACCGCAGGTGATTCGTGCAAATTAGTTTGAACTTTTTAAAGCGAGGGGAGACATTGTAATATTACTATATCACATATCCATTCCCAATAATGCGAGAAGGTATGTTCAGGTGTAGTACATCCAGTTCATAATTTAAACGCGGTCATTTGATTTTTTAATAACAACGTTGGTCGCCCTACTTATAGTGGTTGTCGACGTCGCCCGCTGAACGGACTGCGTGCCGCCTTCTGCATCGCGTGACGTCGCTGTAGCAGCACGTGAGGCTCTGTGCTCCACGCGGCTTCACGCGCAGCACGTGACCTTCCTCCAGCGCAGTCACGAAGGTGAGCGGCTTCCGGCGGCTGCACACGACGGGGGCGACCGGCTTCAGGAACTGGCGGATGGACTCGTCGTAGGGGCCCACGTCGGGGATCCGGCAGCTGGGGCTCCACACCATGTAGCCGGCCCTCTCTGCGAACACGCCAAGCCAAACGATTGGATCAGCAGCAGACTGTAGTGCGGTTGTTCTAACTCTGCCCCTAAAGCCCCTCTGGCGGTGTTGTCAAGGTCGATGCCACGAGCGGGCGTCCGTGGCACGAGTGCCACCAGGAAATCGTCTCTCTATGCAGTTCATCACCTCCCGCACCAGAGACAACGCCATCCCTATTGTGAAATGGCGGGGTTACTGATAGTTTCCTTTCCCGCCGCTAGTTGCGCAGAAGCTTGCGGCATGCTGCGGTGCCACAGGGCGTGCCACTGCCACCAGTAGAAGACATTAACACCACTGCCCTCTGGCCACGATGGTATATCACACGGCATTTCGCGTCTTTCTCGGTCGTGCCGCTAGAAGTCGCCAGATGGCAAGCACTGCTTGATACGGTTGCGATCATGCGGTATCTAGCGGCACGACGGGGAATGACGCGAAATACCGTGACGTATTCCATCGTGAAGACGGGCCTTGAGGGGCAAAGTTACTAAAATCTCACTCTACACCGGTGTGTCCAAATGCGCCGGCTCGATTTGTTTCCCGTCTCTGGAGCCTAACGTTTGTGTGGTCTCGGGCCCAAAGTGTCGGGGTACAGGGCCCCCAATCTTCAAGGGCTCCGATAATTCTTAAAAAAATATTTAATGCAAAATTTTTCAAAAAATGAAAAAAAATACCGTATTAACACGTGATGTGTGAGTAAACTGTACGCAAAAAATTGACACAAGGAAGTGATGTGTCGCGAATCATTGAATAATATTTATAAAACAGAATATTGCTGGTTGATGTGAGAATGTCGTTCGGTGATAAGTTTAGTTCTTTAAACAAAACGTATCTTTAAATTGGGAGGGAGACTGTCGGTGAAAGTGATAGCAGGGTCCTCTAAATTAATATAGGCACAAGGGCCCACAAAGCCGTTAAAACGGCCCTAGTCATTACCCCAGACTCCGCTGTCTTCTTTCTCCCAGCATGTCCAGAAAGGTGGGTGGAGAATAGTATCTACTTTAGGGAAATCGCAACTTTTATTCAAAGACAGTGGTCATTTACAGAGTTGAACTATTATTCTTTCACGTGCAATAAAAATTCATCGATTTTATTCTTATTTACGACCCTCACAATAATTAATAAAAGCAGCCAGCACATTCAATAGTTTACATCGCGTAGTTAAATAACGTTCTTGTGAAACTGCAGCGTGCTAGCTTATGTCGCACGATTTGTACATCCGTAAACCGCGCGCGGTTTCACCATTTTACTTATCTTATCTTCCTCTTCCGCAAAAACACAAAAACGAGAATGAAATTCGGCCCCAATCCGGTTCGAGTATTTCATGGTTGCCCCCAACATGGCTGCCAAGAAACGACCAAATTTGCAGCGCTACATTATCACTATGCAATCAAGATGTATCTCCCGATACGTGTTGAGGGGAACACAGAGGAACTTTCTTCGAATCACGGAGCGGAGAAAAAATGTTTGCTAGTTAAAAACACTTTAGCTGGTTCATTTACTAGTAAAATGTTGCGTCGCCATTACAAAGTACTTATATATTAGTGTAATACTGAGGAGGAAGTCGGCAATTTTTACGCAGAATAACACGTATTGTTGGACCATCGTAAGAATACTTGGCAAGTACCCTTCAAAATTAGAAAGATCTTAATAATCTACGAAACGACTGAACTACGTACTAGGTACGTACAAACTATGTTTTCATTTTAAATCAGTTGATAAATGAATATTTTTCATGTCAATATGCACTAAACGTTTTATCCATTCTTATGGGACAATATTCCGCCGCTAACGCGTTTTCTAGATTTGGCGATTGATGGGGTTTCTGAAAAAAGCTATTCATGTTGTGGTCCACTGATACAGTATAGTGGATAAATTCTGTTCCTATATGAAGTAAATTACTTCCTCTAACACGTTATGTGGCCAGATTTCAAGAATTGTGACTCCTGGAGACCGAAAAAGTGTTTTTTTTAAACGTCCGACCGTCTGATTGTCCGTGTGTCTGTCCGTCCGCCGGACCGTCTGTGGGACTATTCCACCTTCCTGTGTGAACATCACTAACGTCTAAACTATTCGTTAGAACTATCCAAAATGAACATTCCCTATACTTCGGTTTTTCTTTCTTGGCGCACCGGGGTTTGTCAATAAAATAGAATATCTCACGGTATTTCGCGTCGTTCTCCGTTATGCCGCCAGGAATCGCATGATTGCCAATACTGCTCGATACAGTCGCGATCATGCGACTCCTAGCGGCACAGTCGAGTACGACGCAAAATACCGTGTGATTTTCTATTTTATTGACACTCCCCGCGCGCCAGGAATGAAAAACTGAAGCATAGTGTATCTAGCTCGAATTACTGCTTTGCGATTGCGAGAAACATTCTTTAAAAAGAGTGTAGCCGAATAAGGGGGTGAAAAGTGCCCACAAACCAAATCGCGATACTCGTATGAAAGATAATACAAAGTGTAGCAGATTCCCTGAAAATCAGCCTCCTAGGACAATCTGTTGCAGAGATACAATGAGAAACGTGTTTCTCATGTTTTATTTTGTTGTCAGCTTCTATTGCATGTATCAGGCTGAAAAAAATTGGCGAGACGGAGAAAAGTACATGAATAC
Organism: Acheta domesticus; assembly: GCA_031308135.1. Classification (NCBI taxonomy): domain Eukaryota; kingdom Metazoa; phylum Arthropoda; class Insecta; order Orthoptera; family Gryllidae; genus Acheta; species Acheta domesticus. The sequence goes on along the minus strand of JAHLJT010002630.1, from coordinate 103,969,629 downwards.
AAATAATGGACGTACACGAATACAAATAATCGGATGGACTCTCTCGATTAAAAAAATATTTTAGACCAAACCCATGTATTTTTTGGTGAAGAATCCGAATCTGCAATAAACAGTGGCGGTTCCCATTTAAGATTTCAAAGTTTTCTCTCGTCTCACCCTCAAAGAGGCGAGCTGGGAAGATGGATTGTGGGTCTGACAGATGTCCCCCTTTGAGATATTAATTTTTTGCCTTTGACATTTTTTGTACGTTGCATATTTTTCTAGTTATTTTGATTTGTCAATTTAAATGGGGCAGCTGATATATAATAGAATGGTGTTTTTTTAAAATTAAGTTTGTGAGCAAGATTAGCAGCCAGAATCCAAACAAACCGAAAGAATGCAAACATTCTTTTAAATAACAAATGTGAAATGAAACACAAACTTCGGCAACGGCATAATAGAGCCAAAAACTTCCTAATTCCCAAGGAATAACTTACGCGCACAGCAGTGGTTGCCACCAGCACCAGGGGGTGCTGTTGCAACTGAGCACTTTCCCGCCAAACGTTGTGACGTCATTGGGGACGTCTCTACGGCCCAGGAGATAATTCATTGTATTCAATTCGTTACTGATAGCACAGTCACCACGTGGTTACCACCGCATTATACACGAAGTGTGAGGTTTCTGTGTCATTCATTTTGGGATTTTGGGTGCTTGTAGGAACCGAAAGAGTTGGAGTTCAAATTTAGAGTCTGATATAGGTACGTTATATTTTTATTTGTGTTGTATTTTTAATTTGTGTTGAATGATGGTAAATGTGGTGTGCGATTATTTTTGCCCCATGTTTTTTTTCTTTATAAAATATTTAATTTAAAGAAAAATATGCATGAACTCATTATTTTAATAAATAATTAATTGTATTTGTATCTTTCACCTAAGCATATAATGTCAACAGATGTCCAGTGTCCAAGCTTTTCTAAATCACAGGCAGGTCAAGAAAATATAAAAACGTCGTATTCACACTTATAGAGAACTTTATTTTTTATAACACAAAATTTCTGTTCACATTAAAAAAAATGTTATTGATAAAAGGTGTCAGGCAATCCATGAGATTTTTCTAATGAGGATTTGCAAAAATAACTGCACAGAGTTGTTAATAAATAACTGTGAGCAATCAATGTATCCTCAAATGTGTGAAATAGTTTTAAATTTTCGTTTGGAGAAGTATGTATGAATACATTATTACACCAAAAATTATGGAAGTTTCTTCTATGCAATCAGAAAATTATTTTCTAATCAAAGTCTCAGTAAGTCTACACCGTGGGAAGAGTACACGAATTTTACTTGACTTTCTTTAAAAATAATTTATTTATTATGTATTATTGAATATGTCTAAAGTACATTACACATATGTTGACGAAGTTACCTAATATCTCTTAATTAGGTAAAAAGTATCAACTACTGATATGTTCTTTATTCATTTACTTGAAAATCTTGAAAAAAATCCAGCATTTTTTCCCCTCTGAAATTCAATTTATTATTTTCTTAGATAGGTTCTTATATAAAAAATGCTTTTTGATTTAAATTTGTTATTTTTAGTCTTGACACATACATACATTCATCATATCTATATATAAACTGACTTAAGTACCTCGTTTTTTCTGGGTATTTATTTATCGCAATTGTTTGTACAACAGGTAAAGAATTTAATTCTATAATATATTCCTATCCTTGTCTGCCATGTGCTACACTGTGCCAACTCTCACTGCTTCTATTGACAGTCCTCGCTCTACCCTGCCTTCTCTAGCCTCTCCTCTGCCCATCGTACCTTGCCATATTTCCATCGTACACTATTCAACCACCATCTTTTTAAAGGCAGTTGTGAGCAGATCCCTCGTTACAAACTTCCAGTAACACTATTGATGTGCAATTGCTCAAAGTGTAATGGTGTTATTGGATTGAATTAAAATGCATTTAGTATAAAATTGTATAGTCTGTAAGGAATGTAGCATGACAGGATTTCCTCACCCTTTTTCAAAATATTTGCAGTAACCTGAAAGAGTGCATGCTAAAATTTTCTGGTAGGGGCAATTTTTATGAAGTTTTGGGCAGGAAGTAACATATATCTTGTTATGAAGATATATTTATAAAATTTCTTTAAGATCAGAATAAAAATAGTGTTAAAATTTTGCTTGAATATTCGTTGGTAATTTTACTTCTGTCAATAACTTTCTATCAACTTTCACACTTTTCTATTGCATTTTTCCACTTCTCTGTTAGTTTCTGGTGTACAGACTTTTGTTAAGTCACTATTAATTATATATTTCTGGTTCTGCAAAAATTACGCCATAACAATAATAATCACAAGTAATCAGAATACAATTTTTAGTTTGCATTTTTCTATTCTTCTCTGTTATAACCATCATCTTCATTCATTCCTTTCTCTTTTAAAATATTTATAATTTATTGTTTCCTATAGGTGATCCTACTCGCTTATGTTTTTCATATGGTTCCCAATAAAATTTCGGGTAATGTCTATTCTTCTATCTTTGTTACATGTCTAAGCCATGTTGGTTGTTTATTTATATAATCTATAATAGAATGTGATACATCAAGATTTTTTGCGCTAATTTCATTTCTAATTTTGCCCCTTTTGGAAATTCTTGCTGAACTTGTCCAATAATCCATTTCTGTTGCCAAAAATTGTCCTTTCAACTGTTATTTTAATGCCCAAACTTCTGATCCATGAGTCAAGATGCTTCAAACTATCATTTTGAATATTTTAACTTTTGTTTTTATGTGATACCTTTATCCCATAAAAATACTATTTAAAATTAAAATGACTATTTTGCCTAAATTTGTGTTTGACCAAATTTCATTGAACGTTTTCCATCACTTGTAATTTTAATTCCCAAATACTTACATTCATTTGTGTGTGTAATTTAATTTTCCTTGTTTCTTCTTCTGAAACCACATCTTTTGTATTGTCTCCAATTGCCATATAGTTTGCTCCATATTAACTTATAGGAACCACTTTTCATATTCTTGAATTAATTTTCTTCTCATAAATTCTATATTGCCCAAATCTCTTGCAGTTATCAGCAAATTGTAAGCTACGAATTGGGCGTTCATGTACTGGTAATCTCATTTTATTACATTTTTTCCACCAATTTTTCATATCAACGTTTATATCCTTTTTGTTAAACAAATTTCTTAAATTTTTCCAGTGAATTTCCCTCATTTCTTATTCTTTTCTCTCCTTTTACTGTTTAATTTTGCTCTTTAGTTTTTACCTTAATTAAAAACTTTGTATTGTATTTCTTCTTAATAATAGTCACATAATCACACAATAATAATAGTCACAAAAACAAAATGATTACAATCATCAATAAATATTTAAACATTGATCTTCTCCATGAAAAACTAATGGTGGTACAACAGCACATACTTTCCCGTATTATTGGAAACAGCTACGTAGGATTGAAATACTGCATTTTTTGCCCTACTAACATTTTAGCTTATATTTGAAAACGTCCGGTTCAAACAAGAAGCGAACAACTCACTGTTTCCATCACAGTGTTGTCAAATTTATGTGAATTCTACTACTGCATAAAAATATAATACAAGGGTTTTGTAAACTTGCATTGGAAAAAGAAGCCTGATACCATACAGCTATATCAAGTCACAACAATGACACGTAAATCACACAAATTCGCGAGAGCAGAGCAGAATTCAATTGTTGCATTCCCTTCATTATCGATTCTTCCTTAATAAGCTAGCAATTTTTTTCAAATACTTGAAAATAAATAATTTCATTAAAGATTAATGTGTAAATGTATAACAAAAGATCGAATGTAAAAACGATCAAAGAAATAATATTTAAAATTACAAATTCCAATTTTACGACGCATCCGCTATCTGAAGCGCAGTAAATTGCAGCGGTCTATTATGTTTGTCACACATTATAGAAAAACTGCTCGTATTTTCTAAAAAATTAAGCATGACCTTATTTGAAGATATATTTTTTGATAAATGTATTTCATGGAGAAAACCAGCTGCCATCTAACGCCGCCCAAAGTACATTTTTTGATATTTTCTTAATTTTTCGGTTTCCTAATGGTAGAACGGAAATATTAATTTTAGAATATTAAAGGAAACAAAAACCTCGTCCTAAATGGCAATTTTCTTTTAAAAATTTTAGCCGTTTTTAAGAAAATAAACGTTTAAGCGCTACTAAAAATGCGAAATTTAAAGCTCTTTTCCACAGAAAATCTTTGAGTTTTCGAAAAACTGCATTTGAAGTAATTTGAACCACTTACATTCACAAATATAATAATGTTTACAAAATACCGGTAATGTGCATATTAAATATTTGAGAACTTTTCAAAAAATTACATTTGTGTAATTTTTGAAAGAAAAAAAAAAACAACCAAAATGAACTTTACGTTATAATGAAGACTGCAATCTGTTCGAAAAGTTTGAAGAAAAATTTGCAGCCATTTATGAGAAAATAGCATTTGAGCGTTTCTGAAAATGCTGAATTTTATGTAGTTTTCACAGAAAGCGGTGTTCCGGAGTTCTGGAGGAGAAACTTAACTTGACATTATTTAAACAATAGTACTAATTCAAATAATAATCGCCGCTAATGTAAATATTACGACGTGAGTGAAGTCAAAAAATTAAATTTTGACAATTTTTTAAAAACAAAATATTGAGCAACATAGCGTTATGTCTCTATCAGAGTACATTTAGCACTATCCCTACCAAAAGTTTTAAAGAAAAAATTTGGAGCCATATTTGTGAAATTCTTGTTTTTGTATTTTTTTAAAATTGCAAATATTGCACGCAATTATTGCGCGAAAACTACTAAAATTCTAAAAAATGTACATGACCTTAAAGAACTCACTATGAAGAATAAATTTTATTTGAAGGAAACATATTTTCTGTAATTTTGTAGTGGGAGGAAGACTTCGAATAAAATTCAAACTTCGCAGTTTTTCGAAAATTCAGAGTTATCCTTGAAAATCGAACCTATGTCACCTTATTTCACTCTATTCTTGCCAAGAAGTTTAAATAAAAAAATTGGAGCCGTTCTTGAGAAAATTTTGAAAATATCCGGGGGCTTCTTGTAAAATACCCCCAACTGGATTTTGCCCACTTTTTCGTTACTCGGGCCCTGTAATAAAGGGTTTTCTGCGAATATCCGCAGTTTTTCGCGCAGGATTACATAACTTTCCCTATTCTAGTATACGTACGTATAGTTTACGGGACAAATTCATAATACATCCATAACATTTTTAAATCTTACAATATTTTCATTATCTGTGGTTAAATTTGTATACAACCATTTTCAATATAAGTAGACAGTATTCCCTTCTTGAGTCATCAAGTTTGTTACAAAAAATCCGGTTAAGTTCAAACAAAATTTTAATGACTGTTTAAAAAACTAAATAAAATTATTTTTTAAATTTTCGAACAATCCGAGAGTTTGCACCAGCACCACTTTCTTTACCGTTCATTCTACACACGAGGTAAAATTTAAAGAAAAAAATGGGGGCATTTTTTGGAGCTTGATCTTTTATACGTTTTGTTTAGGACTAATCTTAATATTGTAATATTGAGAAGTTAACTTTTTGGTGTTTTCGAAAATAGAGTTCGGTGGAAATGACACTAGCACGAGTGGAGGAAGGTAGCGGATATTGCAAAACGGGCAGAGTAGAGGACGCTGAGGGGAAGAATGAAGGACGGGCGTGCAGACTGGCAGAGTGGAAGACAGAAGTGCGGGCGCAGTGAAGGGTTGAGAGAACGGCGTGTTTTGATTCATGCTTGATTTCGTGAATTTCAGAGGCTCCACGCGAGATATGGCGAGTCTCAGAAGTTCTCATGAGATTGGCGCAAGGGATGGGGCTGTCGGCGACGCCTTCCAGCTGGTGGCGCAGGGGCTGGCGCAGCTACAGGAGGCCCTGCGCCTGGAGAAACAGGAGGCCGAGCGCAGGATGCAGGAGGCTCTGCGCCTGCAGGAGGAGAGGGCGACGGCGGCGCTGCGCGAGATGGAGCGGAATCTGCAGGAGAAGGACGACGCCATCCGCGCTCTGCAGCAGCGACTTAAAGAGACCCAGAAGAGAGTGACGGCTGTGGAAAAGAGGAAGACTGCTCCGGAGGGGACTGGAGGGGAAGGAGGTGTGCAGCGTCTGGAGGGCCGTGTGAATGATGTAGAGGCGTCTCTTCAACGTGCGGTGCAGAAGTTCATGCCCCGCGTAGAAGTTCTGTTGCGCCAACTGGAGGAGCCCCGATCTACTCGTGCGTCCCTTGCCACCGCCGCCTCCGCCTCCACCTCCACCTCCGCCGCCAGCGCCCGCGAAGCACCGGTGACAGGATGGGCAGCAGCGGGCGGAGGTGTGGAGCCCCCCCTCCCCCACCCGCACTTCCTTGGGCGCCGGCCACCAGGGGCGCAGCGGCCGACGAGGAGGAAACGCGCAAGGCAGCAGTTGGCGCTCCGGGTGCGAGAGGTGAGATGAAGATGGAGGAGCCCCGATCTGCACGTGCGTCCCTTGCCACCGCCGCCTCCACCTCCGCCGCCAGCGCCCGCGAAGCACCGGCGACGGGTGGAGCAACAGCAGCGGGCGGAGGGGAGGAGCCCCCCTCCCCCACCCCCACTTCCTCAGGCGCCGGCCACCAGGGCGCAGCGGCCGACGAGGACGAACGCGCGAGGCAGCAGGTGGAGCGCCGGGTGCGGGAGGTGAGGTTGAGGATGGAAAAGGCGAAAACCTCTCCCTCCGCCCTGGGGGAGCAGTTGTGTAAGGCGGCATACAATGGAAAACTCAGTGAGGTACGACGTCTCTTAGATTCCGGTGCCGACGTCAACTACACCGGTCGCTACGGTTCCACTCCTCTTCTTAACGCGGCCATGAAGGAGAACGCGGACGTGGTGTCGCTCCTTCTGCAACGAGGCGCCGACGCCAACGCTGTCGACTGCGACGGAGGCTCCGCCTTGCACTTCTCTGCGATTAGGAACCGCTGCGGGCGAAGCGTAGGTCTGCTGGTGGGCGCGGGGCGCCGACGTGGACGCGAGGGACGTGGATGGAGAGACTCCTCTGCACCGCGCGGCGGGCAATAACAATGTGAACGCGGTGGCGCACGCTCCTCGCGGCCGGCGCCAGGAGGGACCTCAGGGCCTGGGGCGGTAGTTGGAAGAACAAGACGCCGTTCGACGTCGCCACGACCGCCGCAAAGGACCTCTTGAGACGGTAGCGCCACGAGTAAGCAAGGGGAGAGTCCTCTGCTCTTCGCGGCGTGGAGAAGATTAATGCGGAGATGATGCTCTCGTGTGAGGGCAGCGTTCACGAATCTGGAAAACCTGGAACTGTCAGGGAAAAATTAATTGGTGGAAAAGTCAGGGAATTTATGTAAATACCTGCAATTTTTTTAGCCAATAAAAAAATTGATGATTTTATGAAAATGAATAAATAAGTATATAAAAAATGAACAAATTTTTCATATTTTGTGAGAAACGTTTACATGTTGAAAGAAAGAAAAATGAATTTTATATTGTTTTTAATGCATTTTGTTATTAATATTTCATATTAAATATATGTATTCAAAGTGACGCTATCTATTATATTTGGACACAATAGGACCCATATGACGGGACTTCTTAATTAATTGCTGTTTCATGTGTACTGTTTTTTCACAACTGTAACAGCGTTTCTCCTCCTACCGAAAAACCATTTTACACTCTCTGTGTGATGAAGGTTCGTTATGTTCATGTGCAACCCTTAAGATATCATCTGCTGCGGTCTCCAACTGCATGATCTTCATGAAGTTGTTAAGTCATCTTGCGGCCCCCCCCCCCGTCTGTTAATTCCGAATCACCTCACTCCTTAGATGCTTCGGATACCTAGTTCTAGTTCATAGCGTACAGCTTCTTGCTGCCATTCATTGAAGTCACGTGGTTGAGCTAAAAACTTCAAGTTAGAAATGTTCTGGAAAATACTTTCTTCTTGCAATTGGTTTCTATTAAAAAATATGCAGCCTTCTCTGGTCAACTAAAGGCGAGGATTTCTGATGACATTTGACTAATTTGAGGAGATCATCGAAAGTGTTATCCTCCCGCTTCTCAAAATACGCTAGGCGAGCGCAGCGAGCCACAAATTGCAACTGGGAAGTCTCAGAAGGTATAGTTGGTTTGCAGGTTATCCCGAAAGTTGTGTACAAGATGTGTATTGTTCTCGTACCTCCCGCAGAGGGGTGGATCATGACCACGTAGGTGGGCACGGTCTAGTGATGAATCGTAGACGATCACCCGTACCTCGAGTCTCGCGGCCCCACTCGGGTCGTTAGCAGTGAGAAGGAAATGCCAAGCTCTTGGTTGTCGGTTCAACCTAGCAACCCACCAGTTGGGTCCCTGGCGCATTGACCTAGAGTCCGTCCGACTTCGAGGCAGGATTGGGTGAAGGAGACCCCTCGGGGTGCTCTGGATTCCACAAATAGAAGACCGGCGGTTAAATGACCATCCGCCAGGTTGCCCTGGTCACGGCCTCACCCAGGTCGGTAGCCTTACGTCGGCAGTGGGAAGACGCGTTTGGGGCCGCGAGCTGCCCGGGTTTCGGTTCGGATGGCCCCCAGTTGGGCACTTGGCTTCGTCGTGGCAGTGGCCCGATACTCTGGTCAAAGAGGAGGAACGCGGTGTCCCGGCGCACGTGAGTGACGAGTTACCACAAAGGTGATACTCCGGTAGATGACTCCGGTACTAGCCTGGTTAGTTAGTAGCTCTGAGCTGGCAGGGCGGCCCCACACAGGCATTGAATGGGGAGGTAGCCATGAGGGCAAACTGGGTACCGGTCGGGCCCGGTTACCTGCCCGTCGGCGTCCTTGTACGTCGTCGGGGGGTGAGGATAAAGGCCAAGAGCCCAAGACGCCCACCCCGGAGAATTTCTCCCAGGTAGAACAAGGACCAGCGGAAGTGGTAGAACCGCGATACTCGATGTTCTCGTATCTATACACATCCCACGCTATGTGCTTAGGAAACTCGGGCAAGGAGACACTACTATAGGTCTGTTTACTAGCACATGAATTGTTTAGCTTTTTGCTTCACGTCCTTGCCACCACCTGACATTTTGCAATTGCATGCGGCACAAATAAATCTCGCTCACCCTACTTCGTTCACTTTTGGAGAAATTAATATACACGCAATAGCATGCTGAGTTTTAAATTTTTAGTCGTTAGATGTTACATTTCTATTAGGATCATTCAGAAAAATTCTGATTCACGAGGAGTGGGTATATTTATTAGAGCACTTTTGCTCTCATACCTTCCCCCTTCATAAGTATCACAGAGATTACAAATGCTACAAATATAGAACAAATAAGAAGTTTTCTCGACGCCAACTTCACATTAATATTATACTGACGGCAAGTTATTATACATGCAACGTTTAAGAAAGTTGAAGAATTTAATTACAAACGCAAACGATAGGAGTTTACACAGAACATTGACAACCTTAACACGGAATGAAACCTGCCAAAGACTGTTCAGATGGCTGGGATTCAAGAATGAAGAAGCTGAAAAGCCTTACGTGATTTAGTGCAGATATCTTATCAAGGAATAATAACTTGAACCGCCAGACGTCGGACTAAGTAAATTTAACTTCGGAGATCTAAATCGAAAGCAATTGTTTTTTACTTTCCCGTATACGTACCTATAAACGAATTATTGTATGTAGTGTAGGGAAAGTTATGTAATGCTGCGCGAAAAAATGGCGAATTTTCGGCAGAAAAAAAAATCTTTGCCGGCCCGTGATAACCAAAAAGTGGATAAAACCATTTACTAAATTAAGAAAAAAAATCTAACACGTGGTGCAGCCAGAATCCCTCTTTTGAGGGTCCTTCGTTGCGGGCCTAGAATGATTGATACAATAGTGACTCAGGTGGACTACAGGTTTCAAGATTTCGAAAACTTTCATTTTATTGAATTTCTTGACGAAAAACAGTTTTCCACCAACAAAGCGTCCTTTCCTTCAGAAAAGTTTTCTTTCCTAACAAAACTAGTTGTGTTAAAGTTTTCTTTGCTAATGGAAAATGCATGCGTGTATTTTTTTTTCTGAAGTATTTGTTGGACAAATTGGTCTAGAAAAAAAACATCAAGAGACAACTCAGTCTAACTTTTTCCATTATATACAGCAGTATGTGAAAGGAATATGATTACATTCAAGAGTTAAGACATTCCTGAGAAATTAACTTTGCAGAAACGGAAGCTTTAAAGAACAAATTATCAACGTTTTAGTTCAATAAAAAAACATGACTGGAGCTAATTTACAAAAAAATGTAAGATAAGATTTTCAGAATACCCAACTGCATGACTAGCTTCGCCACTGTATTTTAGGCACTATCCTCGCTCATCAGCCAAACTAAAATTCTCTAACTCTAATTCTTTTCGACAATTCTTAACCACTAACCCCTGTTGATAGCCGTAACTTGCGCAGAATGCGACTTCTTACGTTCTTACAAAACCAGACCCGGCATCAGACTTCAGTGATCAAATTAGGTTCGCCGTTACTGATTACATTAAGCATTTTTAGGTTAAATAAACATTGAGTCGATATCTCGTACACCGTGTAGGAGTTCCGATACTAAATTGGATTGTTTCATCGAAACTGAATTCTAGCAAACACCTGAAAGCAAGATTGTTGCCAATTTTATACACATACCATTATTATTAATAAGTTCAACTAGTTCTATTCCCTTTGAACAACAGTTGTCACTAAGCTGACTCCATATGTTGACGTCAATTTTTTCCCATAATTCTCTCGCTCAATTAGTGACAAATATTCACATTAAGTTGGCAACACTAGTAATGCGCAGTGTATAGGAGTTTTCAGCAAAGACATTGGAAATATGGTTTTCAGGCTCAAATGGTCCCAGAGAAAGTGGATCATACCAACTTCATGAATATCACCCGTTATTCTAACGACATTGATTTAGGAACTTTTCGTTACACTTTAAGTTTAGTACAAGTCCAGTTCAGAGGAGTCAACCATCAACGAAACTCCCCATGTGTTGGCACATACGCGCCGAAATAGAATTTGTTTAGCTGCGGTTGGCATCTTTTCATTTGTTTTATTTTCTACCAACATGTTCAAAACTGCACTCATGAACGCATAGAAGCATATTTACAATTTTTTAACTGAATTTGTCATTTTGATTTGACATTCTCATCGCATTATTTGTTTTTGAATTTTTAAACGAGACAGTGGAAAGAATGCCACGTAAGCGTGTTAAAATTACGCGTGCAAATCGTGTTAAACAATGAATATTAAATAGTGCAGCAAGATACAATGTTATTACTCTTTATGAGAATTCGAAAGCGAATTAGAACTAGAAAGGAAGATGAAAACGAATTCTGAACGTACATGTGAAGTGGCATATTTATTTCAGGTAAGATGTTTATGAAATCTTAACAAATATTAAATTTTCGTACCAAGGAATAGATTATTTGTGCATTAGCACATGCAGGTATTTTGTATATTTTTGGTTATATCTGTAAATTGTGAATTGTAGTACACACGATGATTGAACATATTTTAATTAATGTTGTTTGGTCCAATAATGAAGCCATATGTGAATAAATTAAAATTACAAATGTATGTGAACCTCTAAAATGCAGTTCATATCGACTTCACAATATTCTTTCAGTACTCTGAAGGCAGTACTGAATCAGATGACTTAGATGGTTGGCAAGAAAGCAATTGCAAGACTCATCTATTAAAAACTCATAATGGTAATGTTCAACATATGAGTGTATATCACGGTGTAAGATATATAGGTGTGTCAACTAGCCGCCTTTTGGACAAAATATTTGAAGCCAGTTTGAGGCTAGTTCCTCGCTTATCCGTACGGTGCGCACGACCGAGTTGGGCATTCACGACGGCGTCTCGCGATTTAGTGGCTTCCACCAGAGGTTACACAGCTATTAAATGGATCACCATCTTGTCCCAAAAAATGCCCAAGTCGTTCGCAGCGCTTATCTAGCGAGAACTGTGAGAACTAGCCTCACATTAGCTTCAGTTTTAGACCGGGAGTGAACCCACCTGTATCTCTTACACCGTGGTGTATATTTTTGTTCTTTGTTTTGGGTATAGTTAGCAAAGAAGATATAACAGGAAAATTTCTTTACAGGGAAAGTGAATGAAAAATATAATTTATTTTCCTCCAAGCTTTCAATTCATTTTAACGCGTGCTTACCTCTTAAAAAGAGAAAATTAAACAGTTCAAGCAAAAGTAATACTTGGATCACACAAGGAATTAGAACATCGTATAAAAACAAACGTGCGCTTTACTTTATTTCTAAACATCATAACGTATCACCCGGTTTACATATATACTTTCAAGAATACAAAAGAATTTTAAGAAAAGTAATAGTTCAGGCAAAAATAATGAAAAATAGTCAGGACATTTTGAGCGCTAGTAACAAAACTAAAGCAATGTGGGATATCGTAAAAAATACAACCACATCATCTCGATACCTTGTAGAGAATGTTATTTTAAAGGATAATGAAAGAGAATCCGGAAAAAGTTGCCAATCTCTTCAACAAACACTTTTCTATAATTGCGTCTGATCTCACGAAGGGACTAAAACCACAAAATTCAACATCTTACACTTCCCAAAATATTTCCGATACGATGTTTATTTCCGCAACTTCTCCCAACGAAATCCTCAGAATAGTCAGTAAACTAAAAAATAAATATTCATCTGGTTTAGATGAATTTCCGGATTGTTTATTAAAAACTTGTGCACCTGCCTTTATACATCCCTTAACTCACATTTTCAATGCTTCTTTATGTACAGGAATATTTCCAGATATTTTCAGAACAGCAAAAATTAAGCCACGTTTTAAAAAAAGGGAACAAAAATGATATTCAAAATTACCGGCCAGTTTCTCTTTTGTCAGTTTTCTCAAAAATATTAGAAAGGCTTTTCTACTTACGAATGGAAACATTTCTCAGGAAAAACAGAGCGTTTTCAGACTCACAACACGGTTTTAGAAAATCAAAATCTACGGAAACTGCCATTTTTTCTTTTCTCAAAGATGTTGCTTCATCAATAGACCAAAATGAAGTACCCATTGGAATATTCTTAGATCTCTCGAAAGCTTTTGACGTTATTGACCATAAGATCTTGCTCTCAAAATTACCTTCGTATGGAATCCGTGGTATTGCCCTAGATTGGATAACTTCTTACCTTAAACATCGGACTCAAAGAGTAGAAATACCATACTGGCAGGAAAGGACATTACATACTTATATTTCCAATTCTTTGCCAATTGTGCATGGGGTCCCGCAAGGTTCGATCTTAGGTCCTATTCTCTTTCTGTTATATGTAAACGATATGCCCTCATCTATTAAAAATGGAAGAACGGTTCTGTTTGCTGATGACACGAATGTTCTTTGCAAAAAAGAAACAGTAAATAGTACAATTTCAGAAGTTTCAAATTGGTTTAATAATACCAAATTAATTGTTAACGAAAGAAAACTGTTTCAATGCATTTTTGCATCTCAAATCGGAAATCGCATGTTCCATTGAAAATGAACAATATGCAATTAGCTGATGTTGAGGCAACAAAATTTTTAGGTCTTTCAATTCAATCAAACCTCAAATGGAATGTACATATAACAGAATTAAACACTAAATTAAGTTCATTATGCTATGCATTCAGAGTTTCTTTCAAATTCTGTCAGCCTTCATGCAGCTCGTTGCGTTTATTTTGCAAATGTGCATTCCCGCCTGAGATATGGCATAATATTCTGGGGAAGCTCATCCTGTAGTATTCAGACTTTCAGATTGCAAAAGAAAATTATACGAATAATGAAAAAAATGCCTTCCACGTGATTCCTGCAAGCCTCTTTTCATTGAGCTGGGAATGCTACCATTGCCTTGTCTATTTATTTACGAATCTGTAATATTTGTCAAAAATGACCTACTTAACGGAGGGAACATATTTTCATGCAATATTGATATTTATAATTACAACACACGCCGTAGAAATCACGTGCATCAAGTGTCAGTATCAACAGCTCAGTACAAGAAATCAACATACAATACATGTACGTTACTTTACAACGCATTGCCAGATGACATAAAACAAAGTCGGTACACAAATTTAAGTTAAAAGTAAAATCTTTTCTGCTGCAAAACTGTTTCTATACAATTAGAGACTATACTGATCGTGAAAAAGAAAAATAATGTTTATTGTAACAAAACAAAGATATATAATGAATTAGTTTACGTTTGCATTGTATACATTTTTAAAAAATATTTAATACGCCTGGAACAAGTAATGTACTTCAGATTCCGGGTCAATGACCCCCATCTCGATCAGGTTTTTGTCCAGTTTCCCTAATCCATTGAGTAAATGCTGAGATGGCCCCTTGTTTTGCTTCTGGACGTAAATGTAGCTTCACTGTGCGCACGTTTGGTTGAGCACTCCTTTTGCTTGTAGTTCATTTACCGTTGAAATTGATTTTCTATAACTCGGGAACAAACATTTTTCAAAGATTTGTATTTTTCTAAAATAATTATTTTCTAAATTCATTTTTTTCGTGTTTTTTTTTATTCTGGCCCTCAAGAAAATGTGCTCTTTCCCCACACGTCATATACAGTTTTACTGTCTTTTGACAAATAAATAAATAAATAAACAAAGTTCTTTCAGAAATTTGGGAGAATATCAGAGAATACATTATTTTTCCAAGGATCTTAACTTTCTTTGTTCAGAATTCGGAAATGAATTTTGTTTGGAAAATCGAGGTAAGTATATTGTTTAAAGGGGAAAAGATGATGTAAATTATCCTTATTAGTAGTAATAATAATATCAGTAGTAAAAATTATAACAATAATATCTGTCAGAGAGAATTGCTTCAAACAAAGTATGACAAGATACTTTGCTCTAACAATTCATATTCAATAAATCATACGCAGATTTACATTGCTTTGAACATACAATTATCGATTAGATACTTTGATACTTTCACACTCTCATGGGATTATATTTAGTATTTTAAATGTGAGACAGTATTTATTATGTAAACATATATTATATTACACATTGCACAATGCAAAACTTTTATATAGTATTAATGTAATTATATTATTTATTGAAAATGTTTGATATTTTACAGTCATGGCTGACCCAAAGAAAGGAGTGTACACAATGAAAAGAAAGATTTATGAAGCCTGGCAGAAAGCCCATGAGCAGATCTGTAATGTAGATATCATAAGGAAAATATGACCAATACTGATAACGTTCTGTGCAAAATGGGAATATTTTAAAAATATTTAATGTCAGGATACACGATAAATGCAGTATATTAAAATTCTTGCATTTTAATTTTAATCTTTTCATATTCACCATATATTCTATTAAAATGATTCAAGCAGTTATCATATAAATTAATTTGTTACAAGTGTTAAAAGTAATTACCCACTAGTGTGTAGTTGAATATCTGAAAACTGAAGGGCATACTGTTTCAAGGCTTATTCCCTATTACAACATGTTCAATTCAACTGAAAATGTGTGATCTCAGTCAAAGGAATTCTTCAATAAGAATGTCCTTAGAAGATCTTGCAATAGAATGGAAAAGGCCAGAAATCTTTGGAAGCACGCTTTAAAAACAGGTATCTTAATTTTCTAAATTCATTGACACATTTAACACAAGGAAAGTGAGGTTCATTATCTTAAATTTAGTAAAGTGTTATGAATACATTATTTAATTTTTTTGAGGTGTCAACTACAAACTGGAAAAATGCAGTGGAATATTCTGAGAAAATTCTGATTGTATATAGAGACAAGGATGGGGTAGATTGTGAAAACAAATTTATTGTACATCTGATCAGGGACAGTGTAGATGAAGATTTCATAAAAAAACTGGACTGTAAAAACACTTGTTTGTATTTATTGTGAAATAAATTTATTTGGTAAAAATTATAGTTTTCTAAGTGTTCTTCCTTAGTTTTTACTGTTGAATATTGAGATGAAATATATTATTGTAATTATGAAATACTCTGATATCAAATTTACCTTCCATTCATTCTATATTCTTATCTTTGAAAGAATGTAATTAATTAATTTATTCCTCTAAAGCTTTCTAATTATATTTGCGTTTTGCAATGAAGTAAAACATTTAACTTCTCATATTTCAGCATTATGAGTTTCAGGAGAAAATGATCAAAATAATTGGTCCAAATGAAAATTATTTCAATGTTTTAAAACATTCAGTTGATTAAAATTAACATAAAGAGAGAAGTTCCTGATGACAGGTTTCTCGAATTGCGTATGTTCGAATGTAGCGCCAGTGTCTAGCTTCATGTACATTTTCGAAGTTGGCAGGGCCGAATGGCCGCCATATTGAAAATTCTAGGGACCAAGCCAGCTGAAAATCCCATATATTTGATTCCGAATTTAGACTTGTTACTTGTTTATAGTGCGATTTTTCTAATTCTGCCCCTCAAGCCCTTCTGGCCACGATGGAATGTCACACTGATTTCGCATCTTTCTCCCACGTGCCGCTAGAAGTCGCATGATCGCCCGCACTGCTTGATGCGGTCACGATCATGCGATATCTGGCGGCATAGCTGAGAACGTCGCGAAATACCGTGTCATATTCCATTGTGAAGACGGGCCGAGGGGAAAAGTTATAGAAGTCGCAGTTTAGATATATTTCTTTGTACTAAAACTATTTTAAAGTGATCTTGAACACGCGTATGTTTTTATACAAATTAAATTCCAATTTCTGTATAAATTCATTAGTTTCAGCACTGCTAAATTTTTAGAAATTTCTAGAATTGTGTGAAAATATCTGAAACTGCTTCGAAAATATCTCGGTCAATCTCGGTTCTGAAGGGACACTGGAAGGGTTATCAGTTTCTCAGAGTTCTTTTTAGATATATTAGAGTTTCTCACAAAATTGTGACGGTTCATCATTTTGGAGGGGGGGTGATGACCCCCTGACCCCCCCCCCCTTGGATCCGCGCCTGCATTTTATTGATATAGAAGAATTCACGTAAGAACAAGCAAAAGTGACAGTTCGCTAAACAAGTGAACATCACATGTAATTCAGAGAAGTATCCCTCCGCCGCAGCAGCTGTTCAGAAACAAGTGCACCAGTATGCACCATACATTCAAGACTCGGTTTTAAAATAAACATAATACTTATCACGCAAAAACTAAATTCCATGTAATGTGTATAAAAAATATTTTTTTACAGAAGAGCACATAGCACTGCACTTCCTAATTTCAATTATTTCTCGTGGCGCACTATATTTTCGTCGGACGAGGATATCACAAAAGGAAGTGTCGAAACCATTTACAAGTTAGCCAACTGCAAACGAACGAATCGAGGAAGGAGAGTTCAATGGGATCAAAGACACAACGACCACAGAACCTTCGGTTATGTTGCCAGCACTAGCTGTCAAAATTGCTTGTTCTTACATGAATCTCTCTTTACACCCCTGTGCGCCAAGAAAGAAAATACGAAGTATTCGACTGGGTGCGACGTTGCTCTGTGGTCACATGTTCGAACTTCGAAGGTCAGAGCAGGCGATAAACCCAGGGCGTTGTTCCAGAAGACTATTTCCTGCTGTATTTCTGCACAATTTCCCATTCGGACAGTGAAAGTTTCTCACGGTAGGGTTTTTACGGGCTTTGTCCACCACGAATCGAAAGAGTTGGAGTTAAAATTTAGTGTCTTGTAAAGGTGTGTTATATTTCTGTTCGTTTCTGTTTGTTACGAGTATGCACTTGTTTAACTTGTTTGAATGTGACGAGCAGTAATGTCGTATCACACGTGTTATTTCGTCGTAAAATATTTAAAGGAAAATAAGTAAAAACAATTTTGAAATTAATAATTAATGGTCTTTATATTTATCTAGCTGTAGTCACATTAAACCCTAGCATTTAGTAAAATGCTTGATGTCCTTGTAGTAGTACTTGATAAAAAGTACCAGGTAATCCAGGAGTAATTTTGCAATTGACGAATCTATCCCTTTTTTTTTTAGACAGTAATTGTAATGAATTACATAAACATCAATTAAAATTCATATTTATTAGAACCAATGTCATCTTCAGGGTTTGTAGAACATTGTTACATCTAGAAAGAATGTTATACGTTCTTTTAAAAAATTATATGCAATTAAATAATAAAAAGGAAAAATGAGTACTTGCTACAAGAATACTTGGCAGACCCGTTATTTTATGTAACATTGAATGGCAGATTGAATTTGTGTAGTACCGGCATTTTATGTGGTGCTTATTTTATTTCATTTGGAAGACATCCACTTTGATGATAATTGAAGCCACTTTGGTGTGATGCCAGCCAGTACCAGACTGAGAGTACAGTTTGTTTGTGGAGAAATGAAAAATGGTGAGTCGTGGAGATGGTGGTTTGAAACTTCCTTTGGCGCAGGGATTTTGTTAACGGGAAAGCTATTGTTTGAACTGACAAATTGTTATCATATGTAATTGTAAATTTAAAAAAGAAATAAGAAAAATTGTACAATGCAAGAAAAGTAATATAGACATCCCAATCCAGGAAATACTAACAGTTGTTAGATTTATTTTAAATAATGTGTATTTTTCATGTAATGCAAACGCTTGTTGGAAGAACCAAGGTTCCCCTGTTGGTGGTTCATGCAGTTCAGTATTCTGTGAAATTGTTATGAGGAACCTAGAAACAACAATCCTTGAAAAAAAATTGATGTTGATTTTTATCAGAGATACGTAGATGACACGATAATCATCTTACAGAATCACCTTGTTGAACCACTATTTGAAAGTTTCAACCGATATTACCCCTGTATTCAATTTACGATGGAAAAAGAAAAAGATGGCCAATTAAATTTTTTAGATTTAACCCTATTCGTATCTCAAAATAGAGCAATCACTAACGGGTACACAAAAGCAGTACACACAGGTATGATAATTAATTGCAATTCCTTTCATTTGCTAAGTATGAGAAAAAGCAAAAATTTTCATTTTAATAGACCGAGCTATAGCATTGTCCGATGAGCAATTTCATGGCACTAATCTAGAGTTCACTATCAGGAGTGGCAGTAATCAGGAGTGAAACGAAGAGATCATTGTCAGCCTCTCTATTTAGTATGATAATAGATGTAATTATGAAAAAACTGGACGTAAGGGGCAATGTATTACACGTGTAAAACAATGTGACATGCATACGCGGATGACATTCTTTTCACAATCAGATCTAAGTTCGCCCTTGAAGAAGTGTTCCAACACCTGAAAGAGCAATCTTTACAGTATGGACTAATCATAAATGACCAAAAGATCAAATTCATGAGATGTAAATCTGGCCCAACAACATTGTATGGTATTAATATTGATAATCTTAATTACCAAGAAGTTAGCTCATATAATTATCTTGGGTCTAGGATAATCATAATCATATAGAAGAAGAAATTAAAGAAAGAATAGTAACTGGTAGTAAAGCTTACTTTGCCAATCGAGCATTCTTTCAAAGTAAATTGATATCTAAAAGTGCAAAATGAAGACTCTATATGGCAGTAATACGGCCCGTAGTCATGTATGCAGCAGAAACATGGGTCCTCAGAGAAGCTGACATTCAAAGGCTAATGATTTTTGAAAGAAAAGTTTTAAGGAGGATTTTTGGACCAATGAAACAACCAAATGGTATTTGGAGAATAAAATATAATACCCAGTTGGATAACACAATAAATACAAAAATATTGTTAATCATATCGGATTGTTAAGATTAAGTTGGATGGGACATGTTTACAGAACGAATGATGAAAGGCTAGTAAAGAAAGTCTTCGGATGGAATCCTATTGCAAACAAAGTTAAAGGAAGACCGAAGACAAGATGGAAAGATGATGTCATCAATGATCTCAAGACAATGAAAATAAGAAACTGGACCGTGAAAGTGAACAACAGGGAAGAATGGAAGGCCATAGTTGAACAGGCCAAAACAATTAGCAAATAATGTTGTTGAGCCTTACTAAGAAGAAGAATCTAGAGTTAGTTTTTGAATTGAAATACTCAGTTTCAACTGAAAATGAGCATCCATTAAAATTTATAGAAAGGTTCATGTGTCAAAGATGAAATAAAATCCGTTATAATGGCAGATATCATAATAATCAAAATCTTCTGAAAATGAGCAGGAAAACATGAAACCTGAGATGTATTTCCAACTTCCACATATTCCTTGTATTAATACATTATTAATTAATAATAAAGTTAAATGAGAAATTTAGCATTGGCCTATGGAACTTTACAAACAATAAAGAAAACTGTATTCTACACATGAAAGATCTTATCAATATATTATCTAAATACAATAGTGTTTAATTTCGTGTAATGATTGCCCTAAAAAATGTACAGGCCAGACAAAAAGGAAACTTAGGGAGAGGATCAACGGACATAAGAGAACACACAAACAAAATTCTATTACACAACACTGACTCAATACATCGCATACATTTGACTTTGAAGAACCCAAGATACTTTGTGTTTAATATAACTTTTACAATAGACTAACCATGGAAACTGTATATCAAGACCAATAATGTTCTTAATACCATTTTGGGATCTGGTAAATTTACAAATACATATGATGTGATACTTTCTCAGTTCAAACAATTGCTTTTACGTTCAGAAAATCCCTCCACCAAGGAAAGTTTCTGACAAGGCCTGCTTTACCATGGTCATGGTTTCTGACTGCCATCTCCCCCCCCACCACCACCTTTTTTCATTTCTCCATGAACCAACTGCACCTCAAGTCTGGCACCGGCTGCCATCACATCAAGGTGAGCTTGATTATCATCAGAGCGGATGTATTCCAAATAGAATATAATAAGCATCACATAAAGTGCCGGTACCACACAAATTCATTCTGTCATTCAATGTTACATAAAATAACAGGTGGGTCAAATAGTCTTGTAGTGAGTACCCATTTTTTAATTTTTATTTCTTAATTATATATAATTTTTAAAACAATGTATACATTTCTTTCTAGTTGTAACAATGTACTACAAACCCTGAAGATGACAAGAAACACTTGTCAAAATGTTGGTTCTGATAAATATGAATTGTAACTAATGTTTATGTAATTCATTACTATCACTGTCTTAAAAAAAGGGACCAATTCTTCAATATGAACAAATAACAGACAGTATCCAAGAATAAAGTCAAGAGTATTTTTCTACTGAGGCCTCGCACAAATATGTCTAAAGAAAGTTATTAATACCTCAGTACAATTAGTTATGTGTGAAATTGCTATAAATTTATTATTTGGGGCGAGAAATATGTATATATTAATAGAACAAAAATTATGAAAAGAAAACTTACGAGATTCCTGCATGCGATCACAAAACTATTTTCAATCAAAGTCTTGTTTTGTCTGCTCTCACCTCTGCCCACAGAACCTTGTCATATTTACTTTCAAATTATATGTATTTATTTATTGCAGTATTGTCTATGTGAGCGGAAAGTAAATGAATTCTACGAGGGGCGTTCGATAAGTAACTTGTTTTGATATGAAAAACAAGGATCTGAGTTTTGTAACTTACCTTATTTTTCGACATAATCCCCTCGAAGTTCAGCACCCTTGCTCCAATGTTTCTCCAGATTCAGGATCCCTTCTCTAAAGTGATTTTCTTCAAGAACCTCGAAAAAGTCATTGACTATCTGGATGGCTTCTTCATTGCTGACAAATTTTTGTCCAGCCAGGAAAGTTTTTAATTTTGGGAACAAATGAAAGTCCGAGGGGGCCAAATCAGGTGAATAGGGCGGATGTGGAAGCAGTTGGAAACGAAGTTCAGTCAATTTTTGCTGGGCGATATGGCTTGAATGTGCTGGGGCGTTATCGTGATGGAACAACACTTTTTTCTTGCCATTCCTGGACGTTTTTCCGCGATAGCTGCCTTGAGTTTGTCCAGAAGTGATGCGTAGTATTTTCCAGTGATAGTTTTTTCCCTTTTCCAGGTAGCCTATAAGAAGAATACCTTTAGCATCCCAAAAGATTGACGCCATCACCTTCCCTGCTGATGGATTGCATTTCGCCTTCTTCGGAGCCGGTTCTCCTCTTGCAATCCATTGTTTTGACTGCTGCTTTTTTTCTGGAGTGAAATGGCAAATCCATGTTTCATCCATGGTAACAAACCGACGTAAAAAATTCGCTGGATTTTGCTTGAATAGCTGCAAACACTCGACAGACGTTCTCATTCGATTTCGTTTCATCTCTGCAGTCAGCAATCGCGGCACCCATCTTGCGCACAGCTTATTCATGTTCAATTCATGATGTAAAATAAAATGCACTCGGTCATTTTAGATACCTGTGGCCTCTGCTAACTCGCGCACTTTCACTCGTCTGTCTGCTAAAACAATATCATGGATTTTGTCGATGTTTTCTGGCGTCACAGCTGTTTTTGGAGCCCCACGTCTTGGGGCATCTTCGATGCTTGCCCTGCCTCGCTTAAATTCGTTGACCCAAAGTCTCACCGTCTCATACGAAGGGCATGAATCATCCAATGTAGGCGCTATCCTTTCATGGATTTCTTTCGCGTTTTTACCTTCCATAAAAAAGAATTGGATAACACCACGAATTCCAGTTCTATCCATCTTTCACACTGACTCGCAAACGCTTTTGTTAAAGTTGCTGTCCAACAATGAGCTAGAGTGATAATGACTTGCAACAATGAAATTTTATCGTATATTGTTGTGGCTTTAAATTAAAATTCACAGAAGTTCCTTTCGTCATCTCTTAGTATGCGAACCAAGTTACTTATCGAACGACCTCCGTATAATGCCCTCCAACCCTGGCCTGCCCTGCCCTGCATCACACTGTGCAAACTCGCACTGCTTTTACTCAGTCCTCTACCTACCTTGTCTCTTCTGGTCTCACCTCTGCCCATGGAACCTTGACACATTCACTTTGATGGTATTCTTTTCATTATTCTTCCACCATCATTGTAAGTGCACCTGTAAGCAGATGCTTGTTCTTCATCTAAACATAAATATAATGATATTGACCTGCAATTACTCAAAGTGAAATGGCATTATTGGAATGAATTAAAATGCTTTAAGTAAAAAATTTTGTAGGTTATAAGAAATGTTAAATCTGCTTTGATGGATTTAATCACCCTTTTCAAAATATTTGCAGAAGCCTTAAAGTGTGCTCACTTAAATTTTGTTCTAAAAGGCAGTGAAGGGGAATAGGGGTAATTTTAGTGAAGTCTCAAGCAGAAAGTATCATTTCTTGTGATATGAAGGTCCATGTACAAAATCTCTTTAAGATTAGAAAGCTATTGAACTGTATGAAATTAGCAGATCCACTTTAAATGTCATAGAGGAGTGTGTTACACCAAAACACGCATTGTTCCATACTCATTATTGTTGCAGAGTTTCACAGACCAAATATAAGAAAGGGAGAGCCCTTTTTGCTTTCACATTTTATCACAATGTAAAATAGTTAATAAAACTTAATTAAGACTGTTCTTAAAGCAGTATTAATCCCAATGGTAAAAAAACCAAAGACTAAAATTCATAAAATTTGTTCTGCAGTACATTTGTTGGTTTTTGTTTCCTGTCCAACTTGCACACACAACATTGCTGCAGATGTGGAAATTGAGGTGGCTATGTTTGACTTCTGTGGAGTAACATTGCCACTTCGCTTACTAAATAATAATAATAATAATGATAATAATAATAGTTATAATAATAATAATGGTAATAATAATAGTTATAATAATAATAATGGTAATGATAATAATAATAGTTATAATAATAATAATGGTAATGATAATAATAATAGTTATAATAATAATAAAAAAAATCTTTGAAGTTAAAGAATCTCTGACTTCAATGTTTTGAAAAAACATTGTTCAGTTGTGTCAAAAATAAAATTCTGTTATCATGTTAACCACATTGTTATCCACCCATTTTACCAGTAAAAATTTGTCTTCTCAAAATAATGAAGTAATTATCTGATCCTCTCTCCTTCTTAGCAATAGTTTAATCTGGGTTCACTGGCCAGGTTTCTATCCTATTTTCTGTCATGGTTCCTCTGGCTAGAAACCCCTCTTTTGCAAGCATGGTATCAGACATATAGTAGTAAAATAATTATTGAAATATGTGGTATGCTCATTTGCATTAGATGTTTTAGTAAGTAAAGCACAACATTAACCAATGATTGCTTGTCATTAATCTTTTTGTTGCTGCCTTTTTCCACAGTAAATATGAAAGTGTCTGCTGTAACCTGTGGAGCTGTATTTTTGTGACCATAACATACTGGTTTGCCCACTAACAAATTCCTTTGATGGATGGTGCCCAAAGATTTTTAACATGGCTTTATTAATTGACAAATAGCTATAAACGATTCCCCATTGTTTGAAATTTTAATCGATCTTATTTATCAGTGGTCAAGTTTGAATAACCTGTTCTTGTTATCTATCTTAGAATTATCAGCAAAATCAATATTTTGTTAGATTTCTAAGTATGTGTTTTTAAAATATAATCGCTACTCCTAAGTGTTTGTCAACCAATACATTCTTTCTTGGGGTACTTGATATCCTGATCAAAATAGAATACCAATAAACATTTTGATGTGTTCAGTTACAGTAAAATGTTGACATTTTTTTCTTGTTTTGCACATCAAAATGACTGAACAACATTCAGTTTTATATCGATTCAACAAATATGTTATGAAATATTTCCACAGGATGTTTTAACTCTTCTTCTGGCATATCTTTTGTTCAGTTGAAATAGTCGACAATAGAGATACTGCATTTTGTGTAAGAAGGCTTCTGTTCAGAAAAATTAAGTTTCATTCAGTTTCAAATGCTTTCCTTTTTTAATTGAGATTTCATCATCACTGTTGTCTGCGCCAGGCGTGGATCCAAGGGGGTCATGATGATGATGACCCCCCCCCCCCCCCCCAGAATGATGATCTATGACAATTTTGTGTGAGAAATTCTAATATGTGTAAAAAAATACTCTGAGAAACTGATAATCTTTCCAGTGTCCCTTCAAAATCAGGACTGACTGAGACATTTTCAGATATTTTCAGACAATTCTAGAAATTTCTTAAGTGCAATAATGCTGAAACTAGTGAACTTGTATAGAGATTGGAATTTAATTTGTATAAAAACATAGTTGTGTTGAAGATCACTTTAAATATATTTGTGGTACAAAGAAATATATCTAAACAAGTAACATATCTAAAGTTAGAATCAAATACACAGTACTAGTGTTACCAACTTAATGTGAATATTTGTCACTAATTGAATGAGAGAATTATGGGAAAAAATTGACGTCAACATATGGACTCGGATAGTCACAACTGTTCAAAGGGAATAGAACTAGTTGAACTTATTAACAATAATGGTGTGTATATAAAATTGGCAACAATCTTGCTTTCAGGTTTTTGTTAGAATTCAATTTCGATGATACAATCCAATTCAGTATTGGAACTCCTATTGTACTTAATGTTTATTTAATTTAAAAGTGCTAAATGTAATCAGTTCTGGTGAACCTAATTTGATCATTGAAGTCTGCCGGTTTTGGTTTTGTAAGGACGTTGGAAGCAGCTTTCAGCACAAGTTAAGGGTTTCAACAGGGGTTAGTGGTTAAGACATGTCGAAAAGAATTAGAGGTAAAATATAGCAAGGATAGAGTCTGACGCCTAAAGTATCTTATTTGAATTTTTTGCTGTCGTTGAGTCCAAATTCGATTAGAAAATTTTAGTTTGGCTGATAAGCAAGGAGAGGGTCTGACACCTAAAATATCTTGTTTTAATGTTTTGCTGTCGCTGTCATCGAATTCGGTATCGACATTATCTTTAGACAGCTGTCATTGTTGATGAACAGTATTACAATGATGTTACTTTATTGTGTTTTAATTATACAAAGCACCTTGGCTATGCAAAAGGAATCTGATTGGTTATTTGCAATTTATTAAATGTCGCTTTAAATTAAATTTATTAGATGTTTGCATGTCTTGGGGTAGTTGTCCTCAAAATTATAATGCAGTTTCCAAAATTGTTATAGAAGTATTGCCATTGAAGGAGATTCAGATGTCGTGCAAATTTATTAATATATGAAAGAGAAATATAAAAGAAAAGAGTGTAAAAAAAGGAAAAATGAAAATGAGGAAAATAATTGTGAGAAACAATAAAAGTGTAATTTAGTTTATTTATTTATTATATGGATGAATTTATTAATTATAATAATTTATTAAAATATAATTTTTGTTTCATTACACACATTTACACGTTTCTCTCATATAAATTTGTTTCATCACAAATTGTTTCAAATTGCATCAACAGAAAGTTATTTTTGCTAACTAGAAAGTTTTAATCTGTATTTTTTTTAAATACTCTGTACAAAATTGATATATTTTTGTATGCAGAATCTGAATCTGCTACAAAAATTGAGGGTTACCTTTTTAAAAAAATTATTACAAAATGTTTATTACATTTTGTACCCCCCCAAAAGAGAAGTCTGGATCTGTGCCTGGTCCGCATTACTATTACCTTTTTTTTCTCATTATCCAGTACTGAAATTATGCATGCAATATTATCTTCATTCAATTTCTTCCCCATCAGTCAGAAAATGTGCTTCTATTAATATAATCGCAAGGTGATCTATTTCAAGCTCTTCTAATGCTCCAGGAAGAAAATTAAAATGTCTATAAAACTATATAGAGTCATCAAAATGTTTATTATTGGCCTTATCTGATACAATATCAGTCAACTTTACAATGTGTAATCTTTCTGCCCATTGCACTCAACTGAGTATGTCTAAGTTTTCAATAAATATATATGTTGTAATTACGAAGCCCATTGATCTGGCAGCTATTTAAAATATACTCCTGTAATAGTTATCATATGACAAATATTGAGAATGATATCGTACTACATAGTAAATTCAACACATGTGGAACCTACTTACTGAAGACGAAATGTCACCAATTGAAAACTCTTTAAAATGCACTATTTTATTACTACAGAAAGAAGCGATGTTGTTAAGGAATAACAACTATCAAGACAAAATGACCCCCATCTTGATCAGGTTTTTGTCCAGTTTCCCTGATCCGTTGAGCAAATGCTGAGATGGTCCCTTGTTTTGCTTCTGGACGTAAGTGTAGCTTCACTATGCGCACATTTTGTTGAGTACTCCTTTTGCTTGTAGTAGTAGGAGTAAAACTAATGTTCGTTACTATTTTGTTAGCAACGCATAAAATTAAATCAGCAGTTCATTTACCATTAAAATTGATTTTCTATAACTCGGAAACAAAAATTTTTCTAATCTCTATTAATGATTTTTCTAAATTATTTTTCTAGTTTTTCAAATGTTGCTAATTTCGTGTGTTTTTTTTATTATTATTTTTTTATTTCTGCTTCAAGAAAATGTGGCAATATAATCTCTTCCCCCATACGTCATATACAGTTTTTACTGTTTTTTTGACCAATTAAGTAAATAAAATGAACTTCAATGTCAAATTTATCATCTTTATTAACAGATGTCAGCTGCAGTGAAAAATCTGACTACACTCACACAAGTACAGTGGACGATATCTTACCAGGGTATCTAAAAGGTTAACTATTGAAATATTCTTTCTAATCTTCCTTTCTAAAAAAAATACTTTCTTCTCTCTGAATATGAAGAATTTTTCAAACATGACTCGATACCACTTTATATTTTCAACACTTACATGATGTATTATTATCCAGTTAAGAAATTAGCCTTTATATCTTTCAAGGCAATGTTAATCAATGGTAATGATGTTAATCAATGGTAATGATGTTAATCGATGGTGATGATGTTAATCAATAGTTTTCTTGGATAGAGTCTCAAATAAAAATACCTTTTTGATTGAAATAAATTATTTTAGCCTTCACGTAAATATGTCTAACTAGCTCAAGTGCCACATGTTTCCTGGGTGTTTATTTATCACAGTATTGTTCTATTTGAAAGGAAAAGGAATAAATTTTATAATGCATTCCCTCCATTGTGTGCCATGTCTCGCTGTGCAAATATGTATTGCTTCAATTCACAATCATCACTAACTTGTCTTGTTTTGTCTTACATCTGCCTAGTGCACTTTGTGTCATGTGCGAGGAATTTTGTAGACTAATTATTATGGAATTTTAAATAAGTAATTCTTAAATCATTTGACAATAGGAGACAAAGAGTATAATAATTATATTATAAATTATTGATACTGGTTTCATAAAGTATCAATTAGTATAAACAAATAAATAAATTATTAGACATTTCTATGGGTAACACGATCTTAAACTTTTCCTTTTTGATTGCAGTAGCATTCTTAGCAAATGTGTTAATTCCAGTGAGAATTTTCTTTTAATGTGAGCTGAGATGTTTGTTTTATTTTTTGCACATGCTTATGATACTGTAACTGATCATGACATGCAACTGAGATCTCATCCACCTATAAACACATAATAACTTTATAAAATATGATTATATTTATTACAATTTTATGTTAATGATCATTAGCAACAATTAATCTCTAATTATGGAAAGTTCTCTTATAAAGTTTAAAAATATAGAACTGGTAGTACGAATGGAATTCACTTACCTACAATAATTTGGCCATCCTTGATGTAACAAAGTTGTGGTCCCTTCATCTACTAATTCTTTTTCATAACCAGCAATGTTCATTTCCATTGAAGCAAATTTTGAATACATGTGATTTTTACCCAAGAATAGATCTATTTGCCATGGGTTGAGCCATTTATAACTTTAAATAACTCAAAATAATGAAACAGCAAGTAATAAATTAATATTCTATAAATTAACTAGTGGTGCTTCCAACGCACATACTTTCTCGCACTGCTTCTATATGATCCTAAATGCTATTCCACTACTTCATAAACCAGCAAAAGTGTATTCTACCAGCAAACGTTTTCCGTACCGAGACTCGAAATCCGATACTCAAAGTTAACGAACCGGCACTTATACCACTACGCCACACTAGCACCGCATGGGTCGAACAGAGCCATCAAAGAATCGAACCGACCTATAAAAGTGTAAATGCATGATAAACAATTGATACAATGATACACTTTTGCAAATCCAAGAAGAGACGTGAAAGATTGTTAAAAGTTACAAATTTGAACAAATAGATACAGACACTTCCAGTACATTTATCGTAATCATCAATATTTGTGATTCAAATAGTTTCACATGGCTTTAACTATAGTTTATAGAATTCTCAATTATTTCCTGTGACAACAGAAAATTTTGACATATAATATTCTGCGACCAGGACACGAATCGCTGAAGCTTCCCTTGGAAGACCTGTACCAATCCTCGCTGATTAACGACTGCGACCACAATGGATAGGCATGACATTTACACTTATAAAATAGTAATAGAGTATGGTGGTTTCATTTCTCGCATTAGGAAGCGAAAATATCCAGAGAATGTAAAAAAAAGTCCTTTAGGCGCTCAGGGAAGGTATCTGGGTACATCATTAATAACACAAAAACAAGTTCAATTTAGAGATTAGAAAACTAATTCTATAGCACCACTAGATTTTTTTAAACTTTAGCAACAGGTTTTATCCACTTTTTCGTTTTCACGGCCTGGCAATTATTTTTTTTTCGCCGGAAATTGGCCATTTTTTTCGCGCAGCATTACATAATTCTCCCTGTACTACGTATATCACTCCGTGTATACGTACGTATACGGGAAAGTAAAAATGCATTGATCGAACCTTAAACTGAAATACCAAATCCAAATAACTGATCAACAGACTAAATAGTAGCTGAGGAAAGTAAATAAGGATTTTCACTAAAAGCACTACAAGACGTGAAAGAACTAAAATAAAACAAACACTCGAAATAATAGGGAGTTTTAGCGCCACGCGTAAGGTGGCAGCGTTATGCACTAATAGTCACGTGACTGACCTTGAAGTTATAACGTCTTACCTTGGGCCTATACTGTGATTTTTCTAGGAAGAGCTCTCAAGATAACTCAAATCCCATCTTCGCGATGGAATATGTCACGGTATTTCGCGTCTTTTCTCGGTCTTGCCGGTAGAAGTCGCATGATCGCAAGCACTGCTTCATACGTTCGCGATCGTGCGAAATCTAGCGGAACGACTGTGAATGATACGAAATGCCGTGACATATTCCATCGCGAAGATGGATTTGAGTTTATCTTGAGAGCTCTCCTACAAAAATCGAGTATATAAGGTATGACATACCTTCATAAATAGAGGACGCCTGTAGGAGGCTCTACGGTCACCTTACAAGCAGCAAAATGGCGGCCAAAAATCAGGAAAGGTTTCATTTTTCAACTAATACTGGTATTCGTATGTGAGACAGTTAAAATTATTCCTTACCAACTCTACAACGGTGGCAAGAATTAACGGGAAATATTGGAGAGGTGACAAGAAAGAAATCCGCGCAAAAAAGTTGAAATCATAACCTTCGGTTTAGGTTATGTCTTATGTTCGTAACGAACGCTGTTTTAAGATACGTCCTACGTTCTTAAGGAAAGCCTATTCAAAATTCCAGGCTACATACTCATGACTGAGGGCCACAAAATCTAAAAACTCCGTGCACCAATGTTTGCTGCTATACTATGACTCGATTGTGATTGAAATGACTCACCACTAGCTTACTCTTTGATGTATACGCAACTTGTTTGTTCAACGCTTGAAATGCTTATTTGTCGTAATGCATAACGCAATGGCGCTGTGCTAAACTCTTCTGAACGTTATTATTAATTTATTATTCATGTCTTTCGGGCTGAACGGTGTTCATTGTCACTGTAATAAAGTCGTCAGTCATGTGATCAATAGAGTTTAAGGATGTCTCCTTACCCTGGCGGTAAAACTCCCTATGACAAACGATCACATGTAGAGCCCAATTGAAATATTGGCAGTATCTCCGGAAGTCGTCATTTTTTGTTGGCGGAAATAAACGTAAATCAATCGCATTATTCGATGTATATAATATATAGTATATACATCGTAATATATATATATATATATATATTATATATATATATATGGTGGAAGTATAAAAGAATAGAGATATTAACATAAAAGGGCTTCGAGTCACGATATTAAAACGTGATTCAGACAAATAAATTCAAGAATTTATTTATGTTATTAATTGGTTCGATAGTAGTGACATTGTTAAAAAGAAAAACAGAAAAGATTCGTCAAGTTGAAAATCACGAGAAGCTTAGCGTAAGGGATCATAAAAACAAGTGTAATGGGATATATAAACAGATGAGCTGAAAAGTTATGGTGAAATAATGTTTTTTTTGGCTGGACAGAAAGGACGGGATTTGACTTGCGTGCGAGTAGGTTCATGGAGAGAGCTCCGTGACTTCACACGTGAAGGGTCGCGTAGCGAACTTCCACGTTAGATAATTCGGTCGGATTGAAAGTGTTTGGGCGGTATCAAGTGTATGTTTCAGCAGCCAAAAATGTAGAGCAGAATAAATAGGAAGACTTTGTGTTCTGGATCTTCTCGGCGTTCAAGATGGCTGTATCCGTCGAAAGGAAAGTAACAAATAGTAGAAAATTAAATTCAAATCGGAAATCGATGGATCTCATTAAAATGGACAAGACTAAGACTGTTTTCAAA
The DNA here is from genome assembly GCA_031308135.1 of Acheta domesticus. Lineage (NCBI taxonomy): Eukaryota > Metazoa > Arthropoda > Insecta > Orthoptera > Gryllidae > Acheta > Acheta domesticus. The sequence continues at coordinate 103,938,003 of JAHLJT010002630.1, read as the reverse complement.
ATTAATTAAATTAGTTTGCGGAAATTAAAGTAATAAAAAAATAGTATTGTAAAAAACTAGTGATGGCTGTCAAAGAATAGTAAATAATGTCAGTCAAATAGATTTGTTCGTGAGTGGTTATTCAACAAAAAGAAATGAAAAAAATCCTTTGACGCATTAATGTCCAAGCGACAGTAACATATTTTTCAGAAGTTCAATTTAAGTCCTCACTTTAAGGTGAAGGGAAACAATCATTATGAAACCACGAAGTAATGATGGGTGTTAATACACGAGTTTGTACCCATGACGTATGACCAAGAATAGAATCACAAATGAGAAAAAAAATATATCTGTGACAACTCAAGTGTGCTGGCGGCTCTCGTGCACAAACGAGGTGCAACGTGCTCATAAGACTTTTCTCAGCCGTATATTGGCGCCGTATGCTAGCTTTTCGGGACTCGAGAACCATGGGCAGGATGAAGAGGGAGAGGAGAACCTTGCCGTCGGCGCATGCGTATTGCTCGTCGCGAATCTCGCGGCAGACGCTAGAAGCATTTTAGCGTTTCAGCAATACAGGCCAGCTTCTATAAACGCGCAGAATTCAACCACAGGAAATCACTTTAAGATTAATACAAAACGTGTGTTCGCTCAATGTGTTTCACTCACTTGGAAGATTATCAATACAATATTTAGGCTATGATTACTATTTTACAATGGGATGCTCAACATCTTAGCGTCCCCTGGACGCACGCCACTGCTTCCTACGTAAACTTCCTACGTAAACGAACGCTTTTTGAATTTATTAATCACATTTAAATACTCATTAGAATCAGATCACCGTTATTTTTAAATAAATACGTAACTAATTTAAATATAAGTTAATACAATTAAATTTAAAAGATAAGTTAGGGAGTAGTTTTTTTTTTGTATATTCTGGATTCTCTATTTACTTATTTTCATATTTACCACGCACTTGACCGCATCGTGACATGGCTACTAATCGTTATACACTCTCTACTCTCTACGCTCTCAAAGCCGATCTTCTGAAGCCTTCACACACATCAACAGTAATTTAGATGAACATATCCGAAGGCTCGAAGAGGTCGTTCAAAAACACAGACGGTTGGACAACAATAGGCAACACCGCAAAAACCTCCAACCGTCCATTCGCGGAAGCAAAAACACAATCACACCACCACCAATCACGAATCAAAACAGATTTTCTGTATTAGACTACTACAATGAGTTTCCTTGCCTTCCCAATCCTCACCACCCCCCACCCATCATCGACACGTCCATTCACAAACCAACGCAAACAGGCTAGCAAGCGCAAAGTAACAAAAACACGTAGAGTTGCGCAAACTGGCTCACCAGAAAACAAGGACATTCCACTGAGCCCATCAAAAAGGTACTCATTTTAGCAGATAGCCATGGGCGACAAATCTCCTCCCTGCTCAGTGAGAACTCCCAACCAATTTCTCTGCCATGTGTGTGTTTAAACCTAACGGGAGGTTTGCCGACGTGACCAGTGAGTTGGACACGCACACAAAAACCCTCACCAAACGGGATACTGTAATTATCATAGGAGGGCAGAATGACATTAATTTGGGTGGTCACTTTACACCTGAAGAACATGTTGACAAATTACAACGTGCCGCCCAAAACACGAACATTGTAGTCTCGACTCTGCCCTTCTGGTACAAACAAGCCCACACTATGCAAAGAAATTAGTCACGCAAACAACCAATTGAAACTGCATCTGAGAGACACACATGTTAAATTGTTTGAGCTAAACTTTCTCTCAGAAAAAACACTTCACCCGACATGGTCTTCACCTGAACCTTGTCGGAAAACATGCACTCGGTAGTGAGCTTGCAAAACACATCATTTCACAAACTTGGCAGTGTCTGCCCAAGACCCATCCCCACCCACACCTCCTAGTTCTCTTCCATCCCCTGGGACCCCTTTGGACCCAATTACCTTATCCCCTGAACCTAATCCGTGTATTACCTCTCCCACTATTCATTCCTCTACATCTGTCACCCCTCCTTCCTCACCTCTTGTCACTGCTGGGACACGATACTTCCTTCGACCACGCACTCGAGGTAAAAATGAAATAAATAAATAGCAACTACAGTCAGATGCAGCAGAAAAACATCCGTGTATGTACATGCAAAAGATTCGAATAATGCATCATAATGTGCAATCTCTTTCAAATAAAATTGAATTTATCGAGGCAGCATTACAATGTGATCTAAGACAAATAGATGTTTTTTGCTTTACAGAACATTGGTTGTCTCAAAATGATATAAATACACTCCAAATTCCTAGCTTTTACCTTGCAGGATCGTATTGTAGGGCGAGGGAATCAAATAAGGGCCCTGCTTACGGAGGTTCGTGTATTTACATAAGAAATTATATTGATTCTACCTTCTTGTCAGAATTCAATTTATATGCAGTTGAAAAGTTTTTGAAACAACAGTAGTACATCTTACTACGCTCAATTAATCTTACTTTGCATTTACAGACCTCCAACCAACAAAGCGAGCTTCAGATTATTTCACTTTCTTGGAAAATCTAGAGATAATTCTGAACAAAATTAGTAAACTCTCTTTTAAATCCATTGTTGTATGTGGAGATTTCAATATTGATTTTCTGAGCGAATCCCACGAAAAAGAGCAGTTTCTCTCAATTTACTTCATTCTTTTAATTTAGACATTACAGTGAATGTACCTACACGGAATACGCTTAAATCACAAAAAGCATTAGATCAAATTATAATTAACAAAACCACAACTACATATGAAATAATAACGAATAATCTAGGATACAGTGACCACGATGCACAAATTCTTACAATACTAAGAACATAAACACTGACACAATAAATAATACACGCATGTGCAGAGCATTCACTAAAGTTAATATAAAATTATTTACGGACTACTTGATGAAGGAATCATGGGACGAAGTTTATAACGCTGTTGACACAAATGAAAAATATAATTTATTTTTCTCAAGCTTTCAATTCATTTTAACGCGTGCTTTCCTCTTAAAAAGAGAAAATTAAACATTTCAAGCAAAAGTAATACTTGGATCACACAAGGAATTAGAACATCGTGTAAAAACAAACGTACGCTTTACTTTATTTCTAAACATCATAACGTATCACCCGGTTTCCATATATACTTCCGAGAATATAAAAGAATTTTAAGAAAAGTAATAGTTCAGGCAAAAATAATGAAAAATAGTCAGGACATTTTGAGCGCTAGTAACAAAACTAAAGCAATGTGGGATATCGTAAAAAATACAACCACATCATCTCGATACCTTGTAGAGAATGTTATTTTAAAGGATAATGAAAGAGAAACGAGTAATCCGGAAAAAGTTGCCAATCTCTTCAACAAACACTTTTCCAGAATTGCGTCTGATCTCACGAAGGGACTAAAATCACAAAATTCAACATTTTACACTTCCCAAAAATTTCAGATACGATGTTTATTCCCGAAACTTCTCCCAACGAAATCCTCAGAATAGTCAGTAAACTAAAAAATAAATATTCATCTGGTTTAGATGAATTTCCGGATTGTTTATTAAAAACTTGTGCACCTGCCTTTATACATCCGTTAACTCACATTTTCAATGCTTCTTTATGTACAGGAATATTTCCAGATATTTTCAAAACAGCAAAAATTAAGCCACTTTTTAAAAAAGGGAACAAAAATGATATTCAAAATTACCGGCCAATTTCTCTTTTGTCAGTTTTCTCAAAAATATTAGAAAGGCTTTTCTACTTACGAATGGAAACATTTCTCAGGAAAAACAGAGCGTTTTCAGACTCACAACACGGTTTTAGAAAATCAAAATCTACGGAAACTGCCATTTTTTCTTTTCTCAAAGATGTTGCTTCATCAATAGACCAAAATGAAATACCCATTGGAATATTCTTAGATCTCTCGAAAGCTTTTGACGTTATTGACCATAAGATCTTGCTCTCAAAATTACCTTCGTATGGAATTCGTGGTATTGCCCTAGATTGGATAACTTCTTACCTTAAACATCGGACTCAAAGAGTAGAAATACCATACTGGCAGGAAAGGACATTACATACTTATATTTCCAATTCTTTGCCAATTGTGCATGGGGTCCCGCAAGGTTCGATCTTAGGTCCTATTCTCTTTCTGTTATATGTAAACGATATGCCCTCGTCTATTAAAAATGGAAGAACGGTTCTGTTTGCTGATGACACGAATGTTCTTTGCAAAAAAGAAGCAGTAAATAGTACAATTTCAGAAGTTTCAAATTGGTTTAATAATAACAAATTAATTGTTAACGAAAGAAAAACTGTTTCAATGCATTTTTGCATCTCAAATCGGAAATCGCATGTTCCATTGAAAATGAACAATATGCAATTAGCTGATGTTGAGGCAACAAAATTTTAGGTCTTTCAATTCAATCAACCTCAAATGGAATGTACATATAACAGAATTAAACACTAAATTAAGTCATTATTCTACGCATTCAGAATTCTTTCAAATTCTGTCAGCCTTCATGCAGCCTCGTTGCGTTTATTTTGCAAATGTGCATTCCCGCCTGAGATATGGCATAATATTCTGGGGAAGCTCATCCTGTAGTATTCAGACCTTCAGATTGCAAAAGAAAATTATTCGAATAATGAAAAAAATGCCTTCCACGTGATTCCTGTAAGCCTCTTTTCATTGAGCTGGGAATCCTACCATTGCCTTGTCTATTTATTTACGAATCTGTAATATTTGTCAAAAAATGACCTACTTAACGGAGGGAACATATTTTCATGCAATATTGATATTTATAATTACAACACACGCCGTAGGAAATCACGTGCATCAAGTGTCAGTATCAACAGCTCAGTACAAGAAATCAACATACAATACATGTACGTTACTTTACAACGCATTGCCAGATGACATAAAACAATTAAAGTCGGTATACAAATTTAAGTTAAAAGTAAAATCTTTTCTGCTGCAAAAACTGTTTCTATACAATTAGAGGACTATACTGATCGTGAAAAAGAAAAATAATGTAACAAAACAAAGATAAATAATGAATTAGTTTATGTTGCATTGTATACATTTAAAAAAATATTTAATACGCCTGTAACAAGTAATGTACTTCAGCTTCCGGGTCAATGACCCCCATCTCGATCAGGTTTTTGTCCAGTTTCCCTGATCCATAGAGCAAATGCTGAGATGGCCCCTTGTTTTGCTTCTGGACGTAAATGTAGCTTCACTGTGCGCACGTTTTGTTGAGCACTCCCTTTTGCTTGTAGTTCATTTACAGTTGAAATTGGATTTTCTATAACTCGGGAAAAAACATTTTTCAAATATCTTTATTTTTCTAAAATAATTATTTTCTAAATTAATTTTTTCGTTTTCGGTTGTTTTTTTTTATATAAAATTCTGGGCCCTCAAGAAATGTGCGCAGATAAATTCTTTCCCCACACGTCATATACAGTTTTTACTGTTTTTTGACTAAATAAATAAATAAATAAATAAATAAACTTCGTACGCATAGTTTAGACGCTAGTGTTGTTCACATCGGACAGAGGAACGGACGAGACGGATGTTTTGCCGTCAATTGGTTTTTCAGTATCAAGGACCTACAAAACAGATTCTGGCTACACCAGGTGTTAGTTTTTTTCTTAATTTAAGAATCGGATTTTTCCATTTTTTGTTATCAGGTTCCAGCAGTGATTTTTTTCTGCCGAAGTTTTGCCGTTTTTTTCGCGCAGCATTTCATAACTTTCCCCATACTACGTATATTACTCGGTATATACGTATGTATACGGGAAAGTAAAAGATTGAAGAAAAAGTGAAAGATTAATAAAAGATCTCTCATACCTTCATTGTCAGAAATTACATTAAATTTAATGTAGTTTATTGCACTATTTTACATTAAATGTAATGTACCGTGTACATTAAAACGATATTAACGTACATGTACATTAAATTTAATGTGTAAATTAAAATCAATGTAGATTTAATGTACTGCAGTAAATTAAATTTATTGTACCGTGTACGTTAAAACGAGATTAATGTGTTTGTACATTAAAATTAATGTTAAAATTGAAATCAATGTAGATTTAATGTAGGACCACATTAAACTTAATGTACGTTGAAAAATTAAACCGAGATTAATGTGATGTACATTAAATTTAATGTTTAAATTAAAATCAATGTAGATTTATTATACATCAGTACATAAAACTTAATATACCTTTCCTTACCTTAAAGAGATATTAATATAATTCGACATTAAATTTAATGTTTAAATTAAAATTCACGGAGATTTGATAAATCATTATGGGATATATGAAACATAGATAGTTTAAAAACTTAGAAATTTTTTCTTCCGTTATTTGAACTTACGCATAATAAATTTAATATATATTTTCAACATGTATAACAACATAGCACGGGTAATTCTACAGTTAACAATTTTTTCTAAGAATTGTCACTGTAACAAGGTCAGAATTTAGTATTCTTTACGGCTCCGAAACGTATTTCCGAGCGTAAATGCGTCCAAAACCGATGACTAAGTAGTAACAATTATATATAATATATATATATATAATTCCGTAGTCTTAATATATATTTTATGTATATATATATTACGTCTAAAGAAATATGATATAAAGAAAATAGACGTAAAGAATATATATATATATATATATATATATATATATATATATATATATATCACAGTGGGCAAAACATCACCCTTAAGAACCTCCTCAAATGACTGGATGTCGCTCTAGCTCAGTGGTTAGAGCAACTGCTCGTTAACCAGGAGTACCGGTTTCGAATCCTGGTCGGGGTGACCATTCGTTGAAGAAATTTAAATATTAAAATACATTTGTTACTCAGTAACAAACTTAGTATTCTTGACGTCTGCAGGACATATTTTCGAGTGTAAACGTGTTCAAAAAGGTGACAATTGCATATATCCCAACGGGCAATACATCATGCTTTAATGCGTGTACAACCTGTTCAAAGAATTGGTAGTCTCGACAGGATGGTGGTTAGAGCAACTGGCTGTAAACCAGGAGAGCCGGATTCGAAACCCGGTCGGGGTGACAATTCTTTGAAATTTTAAATATTGAAATTAATGAACATGTGCAGTTAATTTCATGCACACGTACAGTATATTAATGTAAATAATGTACGTAAATTAAATTTAATGTAGACATACAGTAAATTTAATGTACACGCAAACATTAAATTTAATTGTACACGTACATTACATTTAATGCACACGCACTTTAAAGTTACTGCAGATGTACATTAAATTTAATTTACGTACATGATACTTACTTTAATGTACTTTTCCATTAAAAGTAATGCAGAAATTTCTGACAGTGTTTAATATGCACATTTCCAGCAATTTGTGAACACTATTGTATTTGTGAATGTAAGTTCTTCAAATGATTTCAAATGAAGTTTTTCGAAAACTCTAAAATTTTCTGTGAAAAAGAGCTTCACATTTCGCATTTTTAGTAGCGCTTAAACTTTTTAAACAGTTCCAAATTTTTCAAAGAAATTGCCATTGAGGACGAGGTTTTATTGTTCTTTAATATTCTCAAAATAATATTTCCGTTCTATTAGGAAACGGAAAAATTAAGAAAATATACAAAAATGTACTTATGGGCGACGACAGATGGCAGCTGGCAACTGTATGTGTCAATTGCGAATAGTTAGCCCAGACCCAAGGAAATAGAAAACTAATACCGGAAAGTTTGTGCCATTCTGTAGCACCACTAGTTTTACGTGTCTCGCGTTAATATTTAAATAAGCGGCTGCTTGTTTACATTATTATATTTGAGTACATGAGCTTTAAATAATGTCATAAAGTTTCTCAAAAACTCAACAGTTTTCTGTGATAATGAGCTCAAATTTCTATATTGTCACAACGGATCTAAACGCCATTTTGTCATAAATGGTTCCAATTTTTTTTCAAACTTTTCTAAAGGATAGTGCTAATTGCATTCTTTACCTCATTAAACTTCATTTTTCAATATTTTTTTCTTTATTAAAAAATATACAAATTTTTTTAAACATCTCTCACACCGTTAATATGCACATTTCCAGAATTATGTAAACACTGTTGTATTTATGAGATCAAGTGCTTCAAATGATTTGTAATGAAGTTTTTCGACAACCCTAATTTTCTGTGAAAAAAGGGTATCAAATTTCACATTTATAGTAGCTCTTAAACGCCATTTTCGTAAAAATAGCTCCAAATGTTTCGAAAGAAAATTGCGAAGTTTTCCTGTTCTTTAATATTCTTAAAATAATATTTCCGCTTTACTATTAAGAAACCGAAAAATTACGAAAATATTTTTGAAAAATGTAGTTTGGGCGGCGAAAGATGACAGCTGGCAAGAGTATGTGGTAAGTCCGAATGGCTAGCCGAGATCAAAGAAAGTAGGAAGCAAATACGGGAAGGTCCTGTGCCATTGTGTTGCACCACTAGTTGTACCTGTAGTCATGAATTAAAGCATAGTATTCCAAACTAGGCTTGATTTTGTGAATTTCAGAGGCCCAGAGAAAGAGATGGCGAGTCTTAGACGTGCTGTTGAGATTGGCTCCGGAAGTGGCGCGGATGCTGTCGGCGACGCCTTCCAGTTGGAGCCGCAGGGGCTGGCGCAGCTACAGGAGGCCCTGCGCGTGCAGAAACAGGAGGCGGAGCGCAGGGTCCAGGAGGCTGAGATGAGAATGCAGGAGGCCCTGCGCCTGCAGGAGGAGAGGGCGGCGACAGCGTTGCGCGAGATGGACTGGAAGCTGCAGGAGAAGGACGACGCCATCCGCGCCCTTCAGCAGCGATTTCAAGACGGCCCAGGAGAGAGTGACGGCCGTGGGGGAGAGAACGACGGATTCGACGGAAGCCCTGCGCCTGCAGAACGAGAGGGCGGCGGCGGCGCTGCGCGAGATGGAGCGGAAGCTACAAGAGAAGGACGCAGTTATTCTCGACTTACAGCAGCGATTTGAAGAGACCCAGGAGAGAGTGACGGCCATGGAGGAGAGAACGACGGCTCCGGAGGGACCTGGAGGGGAAGGAGGGGTGCAGCGTCTGGAGTGCCGGATGAACGAGGTGGAGGCCTCTCTGCAAAGATGCGTTGCAGAAGTTTCCTGCCTCGCGTTGAGGCTCTGTTCGACCAACTGAAGGAGCCCCGATCTGCACGTGCTGTCCGTTGCCACCGCCGCCGCCAGCGCCCGCGAAGCACCGGCGACGGGAGGGGCAGCAGCGGGCGGAGGGGAGGAGCCGCCCTCCCCCAACCCACACTTCCTCAGGCGCCGGCCACCAGGGCGCAGCGGCCGACGAGGAGGAACGCGCGAGGCAGCGGGTGGAGCGCCGGGTGCGGGAGGCGCAGTTGAGGGCTGGAGAGGGCGACAACCTTTCTCTCCCCCCTCGGAGAGCAGTTGTGTGAGGCGGCAAGAGAAGGAAGACTACATGTTGTACGACGTCTCTTAGACTCCAATGTCGACGTCAACTACACCAATGCAGTTTGTTCCACTCCTCTAATTAATGCTGCCGAGAGTACACAGGCGGACGTGGTGTCGCTTCTTCTCCAACGAGGCGCCGATACGAAGGCTATTAACCGTATTGGGTCTTCCGCGTTGCACTGTGCTGCGGGGAGGGACCGCAGCGGTCGGTGCGTGGAGCTGCTGCTGCGCGCGGGCGCCGACGTCGACGCGAGGGATGTGGATGGAGAGACTCCTCTCCACCGCGCGGCGGCCAATAACAATGTGAACGCGGTGCGCGCGCTCCTCGCGGCCGGCGCCAGGAGGGACCTCACGCCATGGGGAGAACGTTGGGAGAACAAGACGCCGTTTGACCTCTCGTCTCCTGCTGTACAGGACCTCCTGCGAGGGTAGCGCCACGAGCAAGAACGGGAGGCTGCTCTGCACTAAGCGGCGTGGGGGAGGAATGAGGCGGCGATGCCCGTTCTCGAGGGGGTACATGCGGCGCCACGATTGGAAAACTATACCTTTTCAACTTCAAATTGAGGCCAAACAATTTCAGATTGAGAACAAACAATATCAAATTGGGAATAAACACAATTAAAACGAGGCCTTTCACTTCCAAATTGAGGCGTGGGGGAGGAATGAGGTGGCGATGCCCGTTCTCGAGGGGATACTTGCAGCGCCACGATCGGAAAACTATACCTTTTCAACTTCAAATTGAGGCCAAACAATTTCAGATTGAGAAGAAACAATATCAAATTGGGAATAAACTCAATTAAAACGAGACCGTTCACTTCCAAATTGAGGCTTAACAGGTTGAAACTGGAAAGTAAATAAAAATCAGGTTACTACCATTTAGGAATATTCTCTGCCTGATAATTTAAGAGCTGTGACACATATTCGTATCGTTTTGTATTATTTACATCGCTGTTGATTTTTTCGGGCTCTACGAATGTTTTTGCATCAACATTCGGATGGCGTAATGTTTAAGTTAAAACATTCAGTAGAAACAATACCTTGATGCTGATCTTCAAATTTACGATTCAGTTCCATCAAATCCCTGTGTTCGCTCGTCTTCGTCCTCTGCGTTTTCGTGGTATTTCGTCTTAATTTTTTTTTGACCACCGATATGCAGTTGATCTCTTCACTCAAAATGTATTAGCGAGCACTCTCCAGTCTGTATTGTTGTTATCATCTTCTGTATTATTTCAGTAGTATACCTTTGCGTTGCGGCTCTCACACGCAACCATTATTTATGAATGATGTCTCTAACGAAAGATAGTTTCACGTAGGCGTGACGAATTGCACATTGACTATTAAAAATATGAAGGATTTGTTTTAAAAAAGTGCATCTAAATATTCACGTGAAATGCAGCCCGCAACACTTGTCAATATTTCCTAATCTATATCGGCAAATAACTCCTAAACAAAGCGTTGTAGGGCCTCAAAAACTAAAAGTTTGTTGCCAAAGGCCTCAAAGAAATGTTTTTCACGTCATAATATATAAGAGAAGACTTTTTAGACTCTGAATTAAATTTTAGGTTCGGCGCTTCAATACTATCAATGCCATCTAAATATTTCAGCCCTTGTTGCTGCTAGCCTTTTTTGTGACATGCTTAGAAGGCCTAGATTCCTCAATCTTATGTTTATCCTTTCTGTATACACTATGGTTTGTGCAGTCTCACGACGTTTATTTGCATCAATCATTGATTCAAGATTTGCTCTCCAGCAACAACTAGAAAGTGCTACTATAGTTGCTTGATACCTATGAAGATTGTTTCTTATGCGTGTAGTGAAACTATTCAATTAACGTTTTGCCGTGGTCTATAAATACCGTGTACGTAATTGTGGAGGAATGTGGGTGTACAGTGAAGACTGTTGTTTTACCTGTACCAGTTACTATTGAAACCGATCATTAATGAAATTTTCAAGTCAGCAGGGTTCAGACACGTAGTTTTTTCAAAAGTAGTAAGCTAATATTTTTTGTGACTCATGAAAAGCTAAAAGCTGTCAAAGAATATTGAATAATTACTTCGAAGTGTTGTCTATATCGAAGTGTTGTCAATTAGTTCCAATAAAAATCTCCACTATACTGAATAAATATTTATTGAAAATTTCTTTTAAACATTAATTGCATTGTTTTTTAATTTTTTATTTATTTGATAGTGTGTTAGTACATTGCAAGTTACCTTTATTTTTAAACAAATAAACACGTTTCGTACATTACTTTCCCTCTTAGAATGGAAATAAAAGGATAGGGATGAGTGTGAGGTCTAACATGCGAGAGTTCTCGCACGAGTACGCGGAGGTAGTAGGGGAAAACCGAGAACGACACGAAAAAACGTGAGATAGTCCATTTTATTGATACACGCCCGTGCGCCAAGAAAGAAAAACCCGAAGTTAAAATTAAAATTATAGAAAGAATGGCGCAGAAGACAACTGCCAATGATCGCAGTCCAGTCGCACGATTTAAATGTTGGTGGTGTCTGGAAGTAGTACATCAACGCCCAGTTGCAAACTCATATTGTAAATAATACACCGTTCGATATTAAACTCAAGGTGTCGGTTCATTAATATATTCAATATTTAAACATCGTTTGAGCAACATTCCCATGTACCGAAGTGAAGTCTAAACCTTCTTAATTGTTTATAATGGTAACAAATGATATTTATTACTCAAAGGTGAAAATATTAGTTTGACTAATTTTTGGCTCGGAATTGCTTTTCTTTAGATAAGAACGCAGGGTAAATTTCAAGGGCAGGGTTCGGCTCCTATTGACGCGCACGATTCGGTTCCGAACGAGTCACTCGCGGCTCCGCCACAGTGTGCCCGGCCACACGGCCACGTGGCCAACGCACTTTCGTGTGGAATCGTGACGCTACGCTACCCGTGTCCAAGTTGAGGACGAGGCTCGGGCCTTCGGCCCTCGCGTTAACATAAAGCATCCTTAAGTCTGTCCAACGCATAATTACCAACGCATTTTATGCAAATACTCACCTTACACATTCGCACCACATCGCACAATGCACAATGCAAGCACAAAGGCATCTTACCGCTCCCTGAGTGATCCGTTCTCGTGGTCCGCGCGAGTGAACCATGCGCAAGTGAACCGTGAGCCGTTGTTTTAGTGAGCCGAACCCTGTCCTTAAAATCAGCCGAACGCAGAAAATAATCCAATACTTTTTAGTGTACATATAAGTTTTCAATTTTCGCACCCCAACAAGCTGGCACACTGACTCTCCAAAACACTCTCTATTCCTCATAACAAATCAAGGGAAAGTTGAATAAAATTGCAAAATGTACGGTTGTATTTGCCCGATCCAGTATTTTCTCACTACTTTACTAGGCTTTCTCAAGAATAAAAACATTTTCTAATATTTTTGTGGCTGTCAAGGAAAGCTAAAAGCTAACTCTCAAGGAAGATGGAACATCTTTCTATAATGCTGAATAAACCTTTATTGAAAATTTGTTTCCAACATCCATTACATTTTTATTTTTGTTTGATATTCTGTAAGTACATTAGAAGTTACGTTTATACATTTTTTAAACAAAAACGTTTCATTAACAACTTTCTTTCTTAATAGAAAGGATAGACAAATGGATAAGCAAAGGGTGGCGTTTAACATGCGAGAGTTCTCACACGGGTACGCTGTACTGTAAATTTCTCTAACTTTGCCCCTCAAGGCCCATCTTCGCGATGGAATATCAGACGGCATTTCGCGTCTTTCTCGATCTTGCCGGTAGAAGTCGCATGATCGCAAGCACTGTTTGATACGTTTGCGATCATGCGAAATTTAGCGGAACGACTGAGAAAGACGCGAAATACCGTGACGTATTCCATCGCGAAGATGGGATTTGAGGGTCAAAGTTAGAAAAATCGCAGTTTAGTTATTATTATCAGTAGTAGTAGTAGTAGTAGATATACTGTGCAAATTTGTATTTTGTTGCTCTCAGCGTCCTTTTTCTTTATGTAAATCATTATTACGCAGTTAACTTGCCCATACACGTAGAAATATGTCTTAGTTTTGTTAACAACAAAACGAAACCCGAACCGATTCAACTTTGTTTTTTCTGGATTTGAAATTGTTACATCTCAGATTGCTTGTTTGTTCTAATTTGCTCGTGCAGTCTGCTCGTGTTTGTTCTAATTTTGAGTGTGTTAGTACCCAATTTGAAATTGTTCTCATTTTGAAGTTGAAAAGGTGTAGTGAAGAAAGGTGAAGTGGGGAAACGCTGCTAACATTTTGAGTAGAATTTCGATTTTTCTTCTCCGACCAGTGCTTTGTCTCATTTACGACTTGTGTTCTTGGAGTTCCGATTTCTTGTACGATGTTGAATGTTTGAAGTTGGAATCGTTTATTTGGCAGATGTTTGTAATGTGTTGCATACACTTTGCAAAGATGATTTCTTTATTAGCATTATGGTTTCAGGTTTTTCTGATTTTCCACAACAGTAAGTTTCTCCTCAGACTGAGGATTCATTGTTGAGACTGAGTTTATTTGCAACCATTGCAACTTAATTTGCAGCAGTCTCTGAAGTTGCTATAGTCAAGTCAATTTGCATTCCCCAAACTGTTACATTCTTATCTCCTCATCTTAATAATGGCTTCGACCACAAAGTACTAGACTGTTCAACTAACGATGTATACATATTTACAATTTGCCTGATACGCCTGACAGCCTGGCTAGCAACTGTACAAATTATTTTAACTTGTATCATACTGTGTTGCCCAGAATGTATTATGAAGAGTCCCTTGATACAGGATTTAGGGACTCTTAGAATTAAGTTGTTTAAGGCGATCCTGGTGTCTGAGATTCATACTAAATGGCTTTTAGTCGTACAGCACGCTAGCTCTACCCAGAATGCATTGGCCTCCCCCATTTCACGCAGGATGCCTGCTTTTGTGCCTGCTCTTTCTCAGTTTTGAGCTCTGTGACCATGGCGGAAGGTGTGTCCGCTTTAGGTGAAAAGGTTTTGCTTGAAATGTAATCACAACACGCAATGAGCGTGAAACGTTTAAATGTTAACTAACATTTATGTGACACTGAATTGTAATGTAAGTGTGAAATGTATCGATGCTTGGCTATCAAGGTGAAATTTTGTGATATCACAAGGATGTTTGTATCACCCCATGTGGGCCACCGTGGTATATTGCTTGTGTGTGTTGTGGTTGCTTTGCTAATTGGGCTGACCTCATGTAATTTATCATTGCGCTACGTAGGGTGTATCTAATCTAAGCATGCCATGCTCATGATTACTCCACAACAAATGACATTGGCCTAAACGCCACATATATCTGCAGCATATTTTTTGTCAAGATGAATTTAAAACGTATATCAAGAACAGTTCTTCTTGCAATGGTATTGTGAAGGTGCTTAGAAACAAATGTATTCTACTGGGGAAAACCTCTGTGATTTAAAGGTTTACTCAAATAACTGAGGTCTTTGTCATCAAACATGGTATTTTGTATGTTCATTCATTGAGATAAGGTCAAATAATATGAAGGTTATTAATTTATACATGAATTCAAGGTATTATTCACTGCTTAATATTTCAGTGTTAAAGAAATGCTAGCTTTTAACAGGTTGGACGCCAACGAAGTTTTTGGGTTTTTGGTTCCGTAGTGTCACAGCTATTCTGCTCGCATAGCGCCCGCCCATTGTTGTCGCGTTCGTGCCCGCACAGGATCCGTTGCAGACATCTGGTAGCATGTTTTTGCAACTTTTAGTGCTATTCAATTGTTATGTTGCTAAATTATACTACTAGAGCGCTCCTAAAGCGCAAAACGGTGGTTATTGAGTATTTTTATTCTATAAGAAGAAGCAAACGACAGCAGAAACTTAGCTGCATAAACCCCGTCAACTTCGATGCGGACCAACCACCGTTTGTTTTACATCGACCTCTCCCTCCGACTTAATCACAGGTTTATAGCAGCTAAGCACGGTTTTAGATGAAGATGAAAATTCAAATGAAAGGTGTCTGCATGCATTTATTCCTTTTTACTGGTTGCTATTGGCAAACGACATCCAATGAACTTAAATATTTAAATTATATTTTGGTGCTGTCAATCCCAGTAATTATCTTGCACCGCCTTGGTTCGAAAAGGTAAAAAAAATTGGAAAGTTATTAATTTATACATATTATATTCAAGGTATCATTCAGTGCTAAGTGTTTCTCTAAAGAAATATTAGCTTTTAATATATTCAAATGATTGGAGCCTGCATGCATCAGGAAACAATTTGTACACTTTATATGATATTGTATTCAGTGAAATTAAGCAAATCGCCACATCATGAACATGTTAATATGTTTGCATAAAAGGAATGTAATATGTCTATATATGGCTGTTTCATCTAGGACCAATATGCATTGTTTGTGTATCCTTAGATCTAGTGTTTCCTAAATTGTTGTGAAATTATTTACTGGATACTTCCTTTGTGCACATTGTTTTTAACATCTTATTTAACTAAGACTGTTTCAAAAGGATAATTTTAGGTCACTGTATAATCTGTTTACATTGAAAATTGTAATTATATGGTAACCGTAATACAATATTAAATGTTTATTCAACAGTGTGTTTGACCGTTTAATTACAAACCTTCCACTTACCTGGCTTAAGAGCTTCCTGCACTTTGGTATTTGGAGCATTGTAGCAATGTTGAGGGTTGACTAATTAATTTCCAGTCCATTGCCTAACAGTAACCCCCATCACAAACTATGACGGTGCTTCTTGCGGCCATTTTTTAAACTGTCAAATATGGAACTAAGATATTGTCGGTAAAGAACTGAAGAGATATTTTGTAAATATTGTAGATCATAGATAATTGGTTATTGTAAATTATTAATAGTTTGAAACGTAGGAATTTCTTGTTAATTTTTCTGTTCTGGATTTATTGCTTTTATTTATTATTTTAAATATTTAATATCTTTATTATGAAAAGAGATGTTTTGTTTAGAGTAAGTAAAATTAGTAAATTTATTTAACGGTCAGCGTTTCGGACTGGTGTACTCAAGATAGCGGGTTCAAAGCCGATCGAAACTGTGGGCGAAGGGATTAAGGGCGAAAAAATCCTTCGTACGCCTTCCTTCGGAGGGAAGTAAAGCCATCTGTCCCATGTAGATTTACTGCATGTATAAGATCCTCAAGCCTAAAAAAAGCCTCTGAGCTGAATTCAAATCGCCCGCTTCGTCGCCCGAGATAATACCTTCTTTCTCCACTAGATGGTGAAAGGAGCGTTGCGAAATTTGCGTGGTCAGATGGAAGAGCGGGCCTGATGCCCGAGTCTCGCCACGTAAAATAAGGCATTAACTTAACTATACTTCGGTTTTTTTTTCTTGGCGCACGGGGGTATCGAGCAGTGCTGGCAATCATGGGACTCCTGGCGGCACAACGGAGAACGACGCGAAATACCGTGTGATATTCCATTTTATTGACACCCCCATGCGCCAAGAAAGAAAAACCGAAGTATAGTACGCAACATATGCAAACGTTTGTATCCTAGAGACTGTTCCAAGATGGATGTCACTAATGTCGCACAGCGAGCATACGTAAAAATTGCATTTCTGTGTGTCAGGAATGCTTGTGAATGTCATGCCGAGCTATGAGAACCATTGGGTGGTTGGGCGTTGCCCTGTCAAACTGTTGCACGTTATACTGCGATATTCGTAACTTTGCCCCTGACAGGAATCAGCTGTTGACGGTTTCATCCAATCGGGAGCTTGAACGTTACCATAGTGACGTCACTAGCATATACATGGTACCCTCTACCTGCCTGCCAAAAATGATCGCAATCCGCCTTGTCCTTCTTGGTGCTGCTTTTTTTATGAAGATGAGTGTATTTCGATATGTATGTGTGATATGTATACTAGCGGAGCCCGGCAGACGTTGTTCTGCCCCTTATCTCCATCTTTCTCCTTCCCTCTCCCTTTCTATCTCCGTCTCTCTCTGCCTCACGCTCTCTCTCTCTCTCTTCGTCTCTTACTCCGCCTCTCTCTGTTTCAGTCTGCCTGATTGTCTCTGCATCTCTCTCTCTGTCTCTTTCTCGCCGCTCTCATTCACATTTAGGTACAGTTTCTGCACGACCCTGAACAGGTGAGGTAATATCGAGAAGCGCCGGACCAGCAAAAATGTAATAGAATGTTCAAGAAGATCTCATCCTTTAGAGTACGATGTGAGACACGTTTACAAAAAAAAAATTAGTTTTAATGCCATAGAACGCTTCGTTTTGGAGTTATTTAACTATTTACATTCAAAAATCCTACCGAATGTAGCGGGTTGCATTTGGCATGAATATTTCGTTTTTTATTCTAGAGCGCCATTTTTTCTATATTTTAATAGTTATTCTATTCGAGGCGGAGATGAATTCAACAAAACAGAGATAATTAAAATTGGTCTAGCCGTTCTTGAGTTAAAAATGGTGTAACTAACCCGACTTTGTTATTTATACGCACACACACACATAACATCTTTATCATATCTCGCAACACCACCTCTTGTTTTGGCAATTTGGCAACGCGTAGAATACCTTCGGCATCCCTTTCACTTTTAGGGTACGGTCAGAGTGGATCCGTTTTCGGCCGAAGAAAAGTTCGCGAGCAAACGGCCGACTGATTCTGTCGACCAGACTGGTCACACTACATCCGACTGCAATAGACATCTATCTGTGAATTATTGGGTATAATTGGCATGTAATAGAAGCAGTGGAGTAGCTAGGGGGGCGGCGCGCCCCGGGTGACACCAATTAAAATATTTTATAGTTCGAATTATATAATTTAAATAATTTACTTAAAAATGTATATATTAATCAAGATTAGCTGATTTGGCTCTATTGTCAATAGAAAATGACATTGCAATAAGCATAGATTTTAATGAAGTTATAAATAAGTTTGCTGCTCTAAAATCTCGTAAAAAGGTTTTATAAAATAACATACATTTGTTGATAAATATTTTAAAATGAAACAACTTATTTAAAAATTATATTGCAATTATTCTTAATTACATAGAATTTTTTAATCTATACTAATATATAAAGACAGAACTGCACTGACAGCGCGATAATCTCTGAATCTACTGAACCAATACCGATGAAACTTTTGTACTAGCTTCCTTTAAAAGTCTGGAGTATTATTGGCTATGATTTACAATCACAAACCTTAACATATTTACAAAATAATTACTTTTCTGGACTTTTTCCCCCTAACATTAAATCATAGATTCAAGAGTGCATGAATGTCAATAGTGTAGCTGCGCGACACCAGAGGGTGACTACTGAGGTCTACGAGGTTCATTAATGCACAGAGTTGCATATACCTGTATGATAGGTGAAGAATGTTGATTTTACCGTCAATATTGTTTTAATGCGAAATGTTTATTTTTAAGAATGATTCTGTTTTTCTTCACTGTATTTATAAAAGTAACTTGGACATTGTTTTTACGAATTTGCGTGTTGAACGCGTGAAACGACAGTTATTGTGAATGATTTATGAGTTGAAACTGTGATGGATGAATGTTTGCAGGGAAGTGTTTTATTACAGTGAAGAAAGCATACCTTTTATTGGTGAAGGAATGATTATTTAAATTGATGAGAGTAAGTTTTGAAAGAAATATAATTGAAGTAAAAGAGTAGTGAGAAATGGAAGGAATTGAACGTGTGTTAACCCTGTTTTTCAAGGTCGTTGAAAATAGAATAAAAGAGTTGTTTTTTAGGTAAAAGAAACACCCTTTTCAAGCCCGGATCTCGCATTTTTGAGATGTAATTATCTAAGTGGTTAATGGCACCCTTCTGTCAGCCAATATTTATCAAGGACACTAAAACGCGCAGTCGAATTAAAAGCACTTTATATTTCAATTGCCTTGACGTGAGAACCAATCTCAATTTGAAACTTTTTTTATAAATAGAAGAAACAAATATGAAAAAAATGAGTATTATTATGTGGAAACTGATTGAAAGTATGGGAATAATACATAAAATTCCACAAAAATAATACGTGAGTCTATGTAATTTTTTTTGTTTAGATTTGATTACTATTTTTAATTTTAGTGAGTTAAGTTTGGGGTGGGAACCCCAGTTTCAAAATTATAAACATTTTTAGTGAGAAAGTAAGTGAAAAGAACAAGAGTAATACGAGTTGGGAGCGAGGCAGAGAGGTTGAGCAAGATTGAGCGGGAATACAATAGAATAGATACAAGAAGGCTCCGCGGCAGGGCGGGAATAGATGGAATGCCTCTTCCTGTCTAATACATTATTGTAATAAATACCCCAGCAACGCGGGGTACTTCGGCTAGTATATTATAAATATCATGTGCAAATATGTTTGTATTTTTAATAAAATAATCTACAATTATACAGCAATAGATTTTGTTACTTATTTTATGGGAGAGGGGGTGACACCAGTAGCTTTGCCCCGGTGACACCAACTGAAGCTACGCCACTGAATGGAAGTGAGATTACAACTGCTTGCTGAGAGCTCTGCTATTAAATGCCTTCTACTACTAAAGATTACTTGGTGAATCTTATTTTCGCCGATCGCGAAAATACTGGTGAATTTCATATCTAACTATATTACAAATTATTGAAAAAAACCCGTGAAATTTTTACAATACACAAGAATGCCGAGAATTTTTTTACGTACTTGGAGCAATTAAAGATGACATTAAAAAAGGTCAAATTTTAGAAAATGCATTACTACAGAGGAACGACTGTTCATAACGTATGTGAGGTTATTTCCCATGTTTATATCAGGTTTTGTACTACTTTCGTCTATACTGCGATTTTTGTAGGAAGAGCTCTCAAGGCCACTCAAATCCCATCTTCGCGATGGAATATGTCACGGCATTTCGTGTCATTCACAGTCGTTCCGCTAGATTTCGCACGATCGCGACCGTATGAAGCAGTGCTTGCGATCATGCGACTTCTACCGGCAAGACCGAGAAAAGACGCGAAATGCCGTGACATATTCCATCGCGAAGATGGGATTTGAGTGGCGTTGAGAGCTCTTCCTACAAAAATCGCAGTATATTTCTTCTGCGATTCCATTCCATAATTTCCTGCTTTTGTTCCTGTTGTCATATCTAGAATCCGAGGTCTTCCACAGAGAACCTCGTTCGTGTACAAGTGAAGCCAACTTTTCAACATCTGTCTCCGAGAGCGCGGCCGAGTAAATCAAAATCATTTTATATCGGTCTGCCGACTTCGAGTTTGGCCGTGTTCGCCAGAATTTGTCGGATGAAGTGCGACCGTGCCTGCGCTCTAGTGAGGGTTTGATATTTTCGACCATAAACGGTCGGGTTCAGCTCCAAAGATATTTGATAGTATAGTTCGGCCGAATACGGATCCACTCTGACCGTAGCATTAGCGACCTTCAGCCGCTTGCCCTCAGATTTCGGGCGGCGAGAATTTGTCTAATTTTAGTTGGAAAAAAGAGAAAGCACTTTTTCTGTTCTGTTATTCTTCAACGTACTGCTACCACTACACTGTAGAGTAAATGCTTGTCTCTTGGCAAGTGATAGTCACGTAGAGCATTTCCTGGGAGGTCACTTTTTACTTTCCCGTATACGTACGTATACACGGAGTGATACACATAGTATAGGGAAAGTTATGTAATGCTGCGCGAAAAAATGGCCAATTTTCGGCGGAAAAAAATTAATTGCCGGGCCGTGAAAAGGAACTAGTGGTGCTACAGAATGGCACAGACTTTCCCGTATTCGTTTTCTATTTCCTTGGGTTTTCGCTAGCTATATTGAATTGCCACATACTCTTTCTTGCCAGCTGTCATCTATCACCGCCAAAAGTACATTTTTTTGTATACCAGTATTATAAACAACCCTTTTACATTAACAAAATCGTTCATAGTGTGGCATATTATTGCACGAATCATTAAGTCATCCCTATTTCTGCACGAAATATGAGCCATCACTGACGTAATAGTCACGGCCCCTATACATTTTCAGTTATGGAGTTTAAAGAAGGCAGTGGTACCATATAAATAGATGGCAGTGTTCGCAGTAAGATCAAATACGTTATGAAAAAACTTATTTTTAAAAACTGATTTATTAATTTATTACTCCTTTAAAATTATATTTTGTTATTATTTGGTAATATAACAAGAACAACACAAAACATCAAATTAATTCTTGTGAACATGTTCATTAATACTATACTATTCTATATAATACTAACACTAACCAATTTGATAAATTGGTTAATGACACTTCAAAACATGCATTTATATCTAAAATGCTTGTTTTATCTTTCCTTTCTGCACTAACCAATATCTTGTTAGCTATTTGAATCTTGTTATTCACCGAGTCTTCGATATATGACTCGGTTACACTTGTAGACCGCCATCCTCCATGACGTTTAGGTGTAGTGATATCACCACCATTATCTGCGAGAAACGTCGTGGATGTTCTCCTAAGCGAATTACCAGAGTACTTTTCTGCATTTGGTAATTTTAAAAAATTTGCAATATTTTTTGGTATTTTCGCAAATGTATTGATACCAATTGGATTGCAGCTGCATTTGCCATGATTGTAAAACAAACAAGTTTTTTGTGTTTAACATGTAAGGGTCTTAAAGAAATGTATTTTTTACAGACCTCAACATAATTAAATTCTTCACTGAGTACGATAGTAAATATTCCGGGCTTGTCATTTTTTGTTCACTATTAAAACAGAACCTTCTTCTTTCACATAGTTGATACACAAATTGTACAATTCGACACGTCTACAAGCACCAAATACGCCAAAAATAGCAACAACCTGAAAATCATACCAGTTATTAATACAATACACCAGTTAATAAATAAAACTTAACTATTATTGCCACTGTCATTATTATACCTTCATTAAAGAAAAGTTTCATCATCAGCTTTTGTAAGAAGTGTGTTTACATCTTCTTGGGAAAATACCATTGCCTTTATAGGTTGATATCCCACATTTACGTGTTTCATAAGTAAACTTACTTTATGAAAAGTTCCAATATCAATATTCTCTTTGATCTTTAGCATTTCCTTTAATTTGGAATAAGTGCACCATAGTGTCGACGCTTTACATGCTGTGGACTTAATGTTTAAAGAAGCATGCATTAAATTAACAAACGTCTTTATTCTAGCATGTGCATTATACTTACTTAACCAAACTGCTCCGATAGATACGAAAGAAAAGCAGCTTTGCATAATAAATTTGCATATTTTTATCCATAAATTTCCTTAACTTTAAGTACTCTTTCTCATAAAGTTTGCAAGGCTTTCTCGGTATCATAGCATTTTCTGCTTTTGCAGCTTCTTCCACAATTTCTCTAGACAAATCCATTATGCTTGAATCGCGACTTTCAAACTAATTGCCATTTGTAAACGAATTTGTCGCTTAGGTAGCATTCATGACGTCAAAACATGAATTTGAAATCTTCTACAACTACGAATTACAACTTAACACAATAAATTTCGCTTCCTTAAATCCTTATAATACTGTTATACAAAAAAATAGTGTATGAAACTCGTTTATAATGTTACTGTTTTGCACTCATTAGAAGAAATTACAAAAAACTCTTCTAACGTCGTTCGTTCGGTAATATCTTCTTATTCGAGCAAAAAAGGATAACGTTTTAAACTAATTGCATAATATGCTATTGTCATTTTCTTAACATTTTGGTTTCCTATTGGTAGAACGGAAATATTAATTTTAGAATATTAAAGAACACAGAAACCCAGCCAAAAGTCTAACTCTCGCATGTTAGACACGCACACTAATCCCTATCGTTCTATTTCCATTCTAAGAGGGAAAGTAGTTAACGAAACGTGCTTATTTGTTTAAAAATCTATAAAGGTAACTTGCAATGTACTAACACAACAACAAATAAAAATAAAACTAGTGGTGCTACAACAGCACTTACTTTCCCGTATTAGAGGAAACAGCTAAGTAGTACTGTAATATTGCACTTTATGCGCTATTAACATCTTCGCTTGGAACTCACTATTTCCATTGCAGTGTTGTCAGAACTATGTGAATTCTACAACTTCACAAAAATAGAATGCAAAAGTTTTGTAACCCTGTATTGGAAAAAGAAGCCTGATACCCTGGAAATACAGAAATGCCTTCCATTGGGCCATGATTAGGGAAGAGTATTTTAAAACCATGCAACAAATTCTCTACTCACTACAAATGGTACAGCATTTGGTGCAAAACTAAATATTTGCCTGCAAATACCAACATAAATTAGACAATTATAACTCCTTTTCATACAGCTCCATTAGGTCACAACAATGACACTAATTCACAGATATTCGCGAGCGCAAAGTGAATTCCATTGTTGCAGACCCTGCATTGTTGCTATTCTGAGAGCTATTAATTCTTTTTACTTATTTCAAATATTTCAAAATAAACAATTTCTAAAATATTAATGTGTAAGTCTATAACAAAGTTCGAATGTAAGAAACGAAGAAAGAAATAATATACAAAATTGCACATTCTAATTTACGACGCATCCAGCTGTCCGAAGCGCAGTAAATTTACAGCGGCCTATTACGTTTGTCACAAAATTAAAGAAAAACTACTCGTATTTTGAAAAAATTAAGCATGGCCGTATTTATTTTATTTATTTATTTGTCAAAAAACAGAAACAGAATGGCACAGACTTTCCCGTATTAGTTTTCTATTTTCCTGGGTCTTCGCTAGCTATTCGGAATTGCCACATACTCTTTCTTGCCAGCTACCATCTATCATCGCCAAAAGTACATTTTTTGTCATTTTCTTAATTTTTCGGTTTCCTATTGGTAGAACAGAAACATTAATTGTAGAATATTAAAGAACACAAAAACCTAGCCGTAAATGGCAATTTTCTTTTAAAAATTATGTACCGTTTAAGAGAAAATGGCGTTTTAGCACTACTAAAAATGCGAAATTTGAAGCTCATTTTCACAGAAAATTTTTGAGTTTTCAAAATACTTTATTTGAAGTTATTTGAAGCACTTACACTCACAAATATAATCATCTTTACAAATTGCGGATAATGTGCATATTAAAGATGTGAGAGATCTTTCAAAAAATTTACATTTATATAATTTTTGAAAAAAACAAAAAAAACTCAAAATAAACTTCACGCTATACTAATGAGTGTAATTAGCACTATCCTGTTACAAAAGTTTCAAGAAAAAAATTGCAGCCATATACGAGAAAATGACGTTTGAGCATTTCTGAAAATGCCGAAATTTGAGCTACTTTTCACAGAAAACGGTAGTGTTTTCGAGAAACTTTACTTGACATTATTTAAAGCATATATACTCGTAAATATAATAATGTAAAAAAATCGCCGATAATGTAAACATTAACGACGTGAGAGACAAGTAAGAAAATTTACATTTTTATAATTTTTGAAAAAAACAACTGATAGACCAAAATGGCTTTTATGTCATTGATAGAGTACATTTACCACTATCCCTACCAAAAGTTTAAAGAAAAAATTTGGAGCCGTTTTTGAGAAAATTTTGTTTTTGTAATTTTTTAAAATTGCACATATTGCACGCAATATTGCACGAAAACTACCAAAATTGTGAAAAACATTTACATGACCTTTATTAAAGAACTCAATATGCAGAACAAATTTTATTTGAAGAAAAAATCTCTATCTTCAATTTTGTAGTTGGAGAAAGACGCCGAAAAAAATTCAAACTTCGAAAATTCAGAGCTGTACGTGAAAATCGGACCTATGCCATGTTAAAAAGTGTATTTTCCTCTATTCGTACAAGAAATTTAAAGAAAAAATTTGGAGCCGTTTTTGAGAAAATGTTGAAAATCCCCGGGGGGCTTCATATAAAGTACCCCCAAATTGTAAAGAATCTTTTTCAAAATCGCAAAGCTTCGACTAGAATCAGATCGACTGGGGAATATCAATTTTGAAGAAAATCGACCGAACGGTTTATGCGCTAGCGTTGACCACAGACGGACAGACGGACGGAATGCCGTCAATCGATTTTTAAGTATAAAGAAGCAACAAATCATGGATTTTGACCACACCACGAGATAGAGGATTTTTTTTCTTAATTTAGCAACTGGTTTTATCCACTTATTCGTTTTCACGGCCCGGCAATTAATTTTTTTCCGCCGAAAATTGGCCATTTTTTCGCGCAGCATTACATAACTTTCCCTATACTACGTATATCACTCCGTGTATACGTACGTATACGGGAAAGTAAAAACAGTGCAATTGATGTTTAAAAGAAATTTTCAACAAATATTTATTCAATATCATGCAGAATTTTGTTGGAACAATTCTCAACACTTCCTTAAAGACCTTTGAAGTAATTATTTAATATTCTTTGCCAGTTTTTTGCTTTTCGTGATTGACACAAAAATATTAGCTTTTCACTTTTTTTACTACGTGTCTGAACCTGCTGACTTGAAAATTTCATCGAATGAAAATGAAAATATTGGTACAGATAAAACACTAACAGTCTTCACTCTTCTCTGTACAACCACATCCCTCCACAATTAAGTACACAGCACTTACAGTCCATGGCAAAATATTAACTGAATGGTTTCACTACACCCATAAGACACATCTTCATAGGTATCAAGCAACTATAATAGTACTTCTAGTTGTTGCTGGAGAGCAAATCTTGAAATAATGATTGTGGAAATAAACCTAATCAGACTGCACAAACAACGGTGTATTCAGAAAGCGTAAATATAAGATTGAGGAATCTAAGGCTTCTAAACGTGTCGTCACAAAAATGGCTACCAGCATTAAGGGCTGAAATATTGAGGTGGGCTTGATAGCATTGAAGCGCGGAAATTGAATGTCGAGGAATATCTCTTTTTATAGATTATGGTGTAAAAAACGTTTCTTTGAGACTGTTGGCCTCAATATTTTAGTTTTTAAGACCCTAAAGCGCTTTGTTTAGGAGTTATTCGACGAAAACTTTATCAAGTGTTGCGGGTTGCATTTAACTTGAATATTTAGATGCTTTTTATTTAACAAATCCTTCACATTTTTAAAGTCAAAATGCAATTCGTCAAGTCTCCGTGAAATTCTCTTTCATTAGAGACCTCATTTATAAAGATTGGTTGCGTATGAGAGCCTCAACGGAAAGGTATACTACTGAAATAATACAGGAGACAATTATTGTTACTTTGCTGTTAATAAATCAATAAAACAGTTTTGTTACTTACAGTTACAGTTATGTTTCTTAAGCAAACTGGACAGAATCGCTTAAAGGGACGTTTTGTTTCCCTGCTCATGCTGCAGCCCTCCCTACCCCACCCACTCTGTGCAGTGCAAAAAGATTCTGCTGATTGAACACCACACAGGGGGTGGGTACTGTCATACGGGAGTGTGTTTGTGGTAAGCAGATGTCAGGTGCAAATTTTGCAAAAAAAAATCAACCAAGTTTAATTTAATTTTCACTCTACTCTACCAGTATAGTATACCTAATAAGAATTAGACTTCCTTTCACAATGCTGTAATTAAATATGTGACAATATCTCACTTCAGATATGGAATCATAGAGCATTGATTTCAGTATGATACAGGTGAATTTTCCTCAGTAGCAGACAAAATGTTTTTGTAGACCAGTGGTGGAGGAGGTGGTGGAGGAGATGGTGGAGGAGGTGGTGGAGGAAGTGATGGAGGTGGTGGTGGAGGAAGTGATGAAGGAGGTGGTGGAGGAAGTGATGGAGGTGGTGGTGGAGGAAGTGATGGAGGAGATGGTGGAGGAGGTGGTGGAGGAGATGGTGGAGGAGGTGGTGGAGGAGGTGGTGGAGGAGATGGTGGAGGAGGTGGTGAAGGAGGTGGTGGAGGAGGTGGTGGAGGAAGTGATGGAGGTGGTGGTGGAGGAAGTGATGAAGGAGGTGGTGGAGGAAGTGATGGAGGTGGTGGTGGAGGAAGTGATGGAGGTGGTGGTGGAGGAAGTGATGAAGGAGGTGGTGGAGAAAGTGATGGAGGTGGTGGTGGAGGAAGTGATGGAGGATGTGGTGGAGGAGGTGGTGGAGGAGATGGCGGAGGAGGTGGTGGAGGAAGTGATGGAGGTGGTGGTGGAGGAAGTGATGAAGGAGGTGGTGGAGGAAGTGATGGAGGTGGTGGTGGAGGAAGTGATGAAGGAGGTGGTGGAGGAAGTGATGGAGGTGGTGGAGGAAGTGATGAAGGAGGTGGTGGAGGAAGTGATGGAGGTGGTGGTGGAGGAAGTGATGGAGGAGGTGGTGGAGGAGGTGGTGGAGGAGGTGGTGGAGGAGGTGGTGGAGGAGGTGGTGAAGGAAGTGATGGAGGAGGTGGTGGAGGAGATGGTGGAGGAAGTGATGGAGGTGGTGGTGGAGGAAGTGATGGAGGAGATGGTGGAGGAAGTGATGAAGGAGGTGGTGGAGGAAGTGATGGAGGAGGTGGTGGAGGAGGTGGTGGAGGAGATGGTGGAGGAGGTGGTGGAGGAAGTGATGGAGGTGGTGGAGGAAGGTGATGAAGGAGGTGGTGGAGGAAGTGATGGAGGAGGTGGTGGAGGAGGTGGTGGAGGAGATGGTGGAGGAAGTGATGGAGGAGGTGGTGGAGGAGGTGGTGGAGGAGGTGGTGGAGGAG
Source organism: Acheta domesticus (assembly GCA_031308135.1). Taxonomy (NCBI): domain Eukaryota; kingdom Metazoa; phylum Arthropoda; class Insecta; order Orthoptera; family Gryllidae; genus Acheta; species Acheta domesticus. Next base: position 103,909,960 of record JAHLJT010002630.1, on the reverse strand, counting down.
GTGGTGGAGGAAGTGATGGAGGTGGTGGTGGAGGAAGTGATGAAGGAGGTGGTGGAGGAGGTGGTGGAAGAGGTGGTGGAGGAGATGGTGGAGAAAGTGATGGAGGTGGTGGTGGAGGAAGTGATGGAGGAGGTGGTGGAGGAGGTGGTGAAGGAGGTGGTGGAGGAGGTGGTGGAGGAAGTGATGGAGGTGGTGGTGGAGGAAGTGATGAAGGAGGTGGTGGAGGAAGTGATGGAGGAGATGGTGGAGGAGGTGGTGAAGGAGGTGGTGGAGGAGGTGGTGGAGGAAGTGATGGAGGTGGTGGTGGAGGAAGTGATGGAGGAGGTGGTGAAGGAGGTGGTGGAGGAGGTGGTGGAGGAAGTGATGGAGGAGGTGGTGGAGGAGGTGGTGGAGGAGGTGGTGGAGGAGATGGTGGAGGAGGTGGTGAAGGAGGTGGTGGAGGAGGTGGTGGAGGAAGTGATGGAGGTGGTGGTGGAGGAAGTGATGAAGGAGGTGGTGGAGGAAGTGATGAAGGAGGTGGTGGAGGAAGTGATGAAGGAGGTGGTGGAGGAGGTGGTGGAGGAGGTGGTGGAGGAGATGGTGGAGGAGGTGGTGGAGAAGGTGGTGGAGGAAGTGATGGAGGAGGTGGTGGAGGAGATGATGGAGGAGATGGTGGAGGAGGTGGTGAAGGAGGTGGTGGAGGAGGTGGTGGAGGAAGTGATGGAGGTGGTGGTGGAGGAAGTGATGGAGGAGGTGGTGGAGGAGGTGGTGGAAGAGGTGGTGGAGGAGATGGTGGAGAAAGTGATGGAGGTGGTGGTGGAGGAAGTGATGGAGGAGGTGGTGGAGGAGGTGGTGGAGGAGGTGGTGGAGGAGGTGGTGGAGGAGATGGTGGAGGAGGTGGTGAAGGAGGTGGTGGAGGAGGTGGTGGAGGAAGTGATGGAGGTGGTGGAGGAGGAAGTGATGAAGGAGGTGGTGGAGGAAGTGATGGAGGAGATGGTGGAGGAGGTGGTGAAGGAGGTGGTGGAGGAGGTGGTGGAGGAAGTGATGGAGGTGGTGGTGGAGGAAGTGATGGAGGAGGTGGTGAAGGAGGTGGTGGAGGAGGTGGTGGAGGAAGTGATGGAGGAGGTGGTGGAGGAGGTGGTGGAGGAGATGGTGGAGGAGGTGGTGGAGGAGGTGGTGGAGGAAGTGATGGAGGTGGTGGTGGAGGAAGTGATGAAGGAGATGGTGGAGGAAGTGATGGAGGTGGTGGTGGAGGAAGTGATGAAGGAGGTGGTGGAGGAAGTGATGGAGGTGGTGGTGGAGGAAGTGATGGAGGAGGTGGTGGAGGAGATGGTGGAGGAAGTGATGGAGGTGGTGGTGGAGGAAGTGATGGAGGAGGTGGTGGAGAAGGTGGTGGAGGTGGAGGAGAAGGTACATTAATGTCCAAACAAACAAAATTGAATTAAGATTCAATTGAATTAATTTCAGAGAAATATGATCCTTGTCAATCTACAATAGAACAAAATAATAATTTGTCAGTTGATACGAATAACACAACATGGATTTTGGATTCTGGTGCTACAATTCTTAAATTTATGTATAAATTTAAAAATACATTTTGTTCATATAAAAGGGAACAGAGATTTCCAATTAGCTAATAATTCATTTATGAAGGCAATTGGTATAGGAGATGTGAAATGAATGAAGATGTATGAATATAATAACACCTTCATTTTGAAAAATGTCCTTCACATTTCAGATTTAGAATGTAATTTAATTTCAGTACCAAAAATAAATTACCATAATTACAAAGCAATTTTTACAATAAATTATGATAATCAATGAATTGAAGACAAAAAAATATTAATTACAAAAAGGAATGGAGACAAATATGAAGAAGAAACCCAGGTTATAATAGAAAATGTAAAAATGTTGATTAAAAATAATTGGTGGCATAAAACTATGAGTCACATTAATTATCAAATGCTAAGAATATTGCAAGATGAAAGTGCTGTAATTGATTTGAAAAATATGAGTTTGAAAAATATGAGGATGAATGATAACGAGTGTGAATCTTGATTACTAGGTAAATTGACAAGAAAAAGTTATAAGGGTAAAAGAAGATACGACATCCAATATATTAGAATTGTGTCATACAAATTTGATAGGACCAGCTTTGGATGGTAGTAAATATATTTTAACAGTAATTGATAATTTTAGTGGAGGAATATTTATTACTTCAATTAGAAAAATGACACAATTGGAGTTTTGAAACATCTTATAATAAGAGAGGAGAAACAAACACATAAAAACTAAAAAGAATTTGTAGTGACAATGGAGGAGAAAATTTAGTTGATGAAAGAGCTGATTTAGAAAATGGATTAAAGAAAAAGTATAAAACATTAACACATTACAGCTTATACTCCTGAATGTAATGGAAAAGCAGAAAGAATGAATAGAACAATTGTGGAAATGACAAGAACTATTTATAGATTCTTAATTACCAATTAAGAATGGTTGATAGATGCTTAATTACCAATACATTTTTGAAGGTATGACATTATAACAGCAGCATGTATAAAGAAATAGGTACTATTCTGTTTATAGAAGAAGCAAAACATCATATCAAATTTGTAAAGAAAGACAACCAAATATAAATTATTTTAAAAGATTTATTAGTGAAGCTTATGTCTATATTAAAAAAGAAAACAGAAATAAAATGGGCAAAAAGGGTTCATGAAAGGTTATTCAAACTCCAGAGAAACATAAAGAATATATGTACCTGAACATGATAAAATAAAAGAAACTTGAGATGTGAAATTTGATGAAAATGAAATGAATTTTACCTTTTGCTTAAATTTAAAAAAAAGTGGATAAAGATATTCAAGATTTATTTATTTATAAAAATGTATATATAAATGACAATGAGAAGAATAAACAAGGCAGATATTTATGAGAAACTGAACATAACATAGTAGAGAAAGAAGATCGTGTTATAAACGATATAGAAGAAATAATATCGAGTGAGAAAAGTATAAAAGAAGAGAATCAAAATTTTACAAAAAAAACCCAAATTTGGAAAGGTCAGAAAGAATAAAAGACAAAATAGCCAGCCTGGATAGCTGAGGTCGTTGAGACTGTAGAGCCATACCAGCCTTGGCTCGAAGGGTTGTGAGTTTGACACCCTACTTGGGCATGGATGTTTGTGTTTGTGTTGTCCTTATGTGTTCTCCCTACAGTTCTTCCTGCAGTTTAAAAATCATAGTGGTCGTTATATGACAAAGATGTTGAAAAGTGACTTAAAAAAGGACAAAATAAATGAAATACATCACATAACTGAAGTAATAATTCCTAATATATATGAAGAAGCCATTCAATCAGATCAGAAGGATCAATGGTTACATGCTATGGAACAAGAAATTGGAAGAATGAAGAAACTAAATGTATGGAACTTAGAAAACAGACAAAGAAATAAAAAAATAATTAGAAGTAAGTATAATTAGAAGTGGATATACTCAATAAAGAAGAACAACGCAGGAAAAATAATTAAATTTATAACAAGATTTATATCTGCTGGCTATAGTCAAAAGCAAGGTGAAGATTATGCTGAAATATATGCTCTCAAAACAAGATGAGAAACAATTAGAATACTACTAAAAATTGCAGTTGAGAAAGTATTAAAACCAAAACAAAAAGCTTTTTTGTATGGAGAATTACAAGAAGATATATATTTTGGACAACCAAAGGGATAAGAATCAAAAAATGAAGAAGTAGGCTGTGTACTAAATTAAATAAAGTATATATGGTTTGAAACAATCAAGTATCGTAGAACGTAGAACAAAAAATTAAATTAAATATCAGAAGCAGGATTAATAAAGTTAGTAAATGATACATGTTTATACTATGTACATCAAATCTTCAGTATCCTTCTAATTATAGACATTCACTCTCCTAGTAATTGATGTATAGAATTTCAGGGACAAACGGTTAAAAATTAAATAAGGAACATAAATGGGGAGGGGGGAGATTTTTAAGAACATATGGAGGAAGCACCTTATCTTGATCAAAATAACACAAATAATCATGACAAAACTTTAAAACTATTACAGTTTTGTGGCCCAATATTTGGTTGCTTCTTCAGGTATTGTGTCTGGAAAAACAGAATATTATGAAAATAATTGCAAAAATCTTCAAGTTAGAACATACAACTTAAGCAGTGACGTAGCTTCAGTTGGTGTCACCTGGGGCGAAGCTAATGGTGTCACTCCCCATAAATTAAGTATAAAAATATCTATTTCTGCATTGATTGTACATTATTTTATTAAAAATACAAACATATTTGCAAAGGATAGTTATTTATAATATATTAAAAAATTCTATGTAATTAGGAATAATTACAATATAATTGTAATTGAATCATAATCTATGCTTAAGATTTAAATGTATACTTATTAAATTAATATAAATAATTTTTAACTAAACCATAAAAATTATATAATTCCAACTATAAAATAATTTAATTGGTGTCACCCCCAGAATGATTACACCCGGGACGCGCCGCCCCCCCTGCCTCCCCCACTAGCTATACTGCGATTTTTGTAGGAAGAGCTCTCAAGATAACTCAAATCCCATCTTCGCGATGGAATATGTCACGGCATTTCGTATCATTCACAGTCGTTCCGCTAGACTTCTCACGATCGCGACCGTATGAAGCAGTGCTTGCGATCATGCGACTTCTACCGGCAAGACCGAGAAAAGACGCGAAATGCCGTGACATATTCCATTGCGAAGATGGGATTTGAGTTATCTTCAGAGCTCTTCCTACAAAAATCGCAGTATAGGCCACTGAACATAAGTACAAACACAAAGTACAACTGTGTGTTCAGACTTACCTTCCTTCCGCCTTGTGATGGCGCTAAACCAAGGTGAGCCACGGCCAACTTTAGTTCTACTAGAGTCGACCGTGGGTGAGCCCTAGAGTTAGGAGGGAGAGAAGATACAGTATCTAGTGAGCCCGATTTTTTTTTATTTTTTTTAAAATTTTTATTATTTTTGTTAAGCTGCCGACGCGTTTCATCCATATGTCTACCACTGGAGTTTTCTTATAGACTTCCTGACCACAATGGAAGGGATACAAGAATTGGCTTGTTTTCGAAACGCCGTAAATAATTCGGGAAGTTTAACTCCTTCTCAGAGGTTTGCGGGTAGTCCCCGACTGACGTCATATACCACATGACGACAGCAGGCGTCGGTGCAGCGACCTACCAACGTTGCTGGAACTACTTGAACCTCTCGATAACGTCCGTTACACGTGATTAAGTCCGTTGACACTGTACTGACGTTCTTGCTCCCGATTGGATGACACCTTCACAGCTGGCGTTAACTGTCAAAAGGCTGATCACGCCAGGAAGGCAACACCATACGCGAACGATGACCTTGGTTCATGCATCCGCTTACGCTACGAATGTGAGAACAGGGCGTTGCCACGCAACTCCTCATTCAGAGACAAAAGTCACACGTCGTGGGGTTTTGCCTACTTGTCCATCTGCAACCGAAAGAATTGGAGTTCAAATTTGGCGTCTTGTATTGGTATGTTAAGTTTAAGATTTTAAGTTAAAGGCGCTTGTTTGAGAAACGCCATGTGGTGCGCTGTCGTTTCTGTACTGTAAGTTATTAGATTACCAAGTTTTCAGAGATAAATACGTATGAAGTAATTGTCGTAATTAATACACAATTACACATGCACCCGAGAATGAATTATCAGTATGTATGCAATGTCTAAATCTCGGGGATGTGAAGAAAATAGAAAAACGCAGATTTAACATTTATGGAAAAATTTATTTTTCGTAAAGAATTTTTTTCTAGTAAAAAATGTAATAGATAAAAGGCATAAGGCAATTCTTCTAAGAACTCGCAAAAATATCTGTAATACATATTCATAATAAATAGCTCAGAGAAATCAGTGTGTCTTACAATGTGTGAAATAATTTTAAATTTTATTATAGGTGGAAAAAGATAACATATAAGTTATTACACAAGATATTGTTGTTATTACTCAACATCAAAAATGTTGAAAAGATAACTTACAAGTTTCTTCTATGTGATTACAAAACTTTTCAGTCAAAGTCCTAGCAAGGGTTGTGTGCAGAAGATACAAATTTTGCTTTGATTCCCTTTAAAAATAATTTATTATGTATTAAATACATACATAGTAAATCACACTTCATATGACTATCACAATATCTGTTAACCAAGTAATAATAACTATTGACATACTATTCCATTTAATTTATTAAAAATCTAGAAAAAAATCAAAACATTTTTCTCCTTCTGAATTTGAAGAAATTTTCGTATGTAAACTAATGTCAATCAATCTTTTAAGTAAATTATCTTTATCCGCTGCCTTAGTTAAGAAATTAGCCTTTATATCTTTTGATGGAACATTAATTAAATTAATATAGTTTTCTTGGATAGTTGCTCGTGTAAAAACACATTTTCAAATTCAATATGTTATTTCAGCTTTCTTGTTTATGTTTTTAACCAGCTTAAGTACCTCGCATTGTCTTGATATATATTTAACGCACTTTGGCGGGAAAAGGAATGAATTCCCTCCCTTGCCTGCCCTGAGCCACACTGCCCAAACTCGCACTGCTCATTCATGCAGTCCTTGCTCTATCTTGTCTTGTCTTTCCTCATCCCTGCCCACCACACCTTGTCATGCTCATGCTGATCACCATTCTATCACCGTAATTTTAAGGGCAGCTGAAGGCAGATCCTTTGTTACATACTCCCAGAAAACTTTTAGTTACAATATTGATCTGTAATACTCAAAATGTAATTAATGGTGTTATTGGTATGAATTAAAATTCTTTTAGTAGAAAATTTTGAGGGCTAAATGTATTTTGATTGATTTCCTCACTCTTTTCAAAATATTTGCTGAAACCTGAAAGAGTGCTCACTTAAGTTTTGCTCTAAGAGGGAAGGAATAGGGATAATTTTTTTTAAAAGTCTCATGCAGAAAGTAAAATTCTTCTTGGTATGAAAGTCCATCGACAAAATTTCATTATGATCGGAATAAAAATTATATATGTGTTAAAAAATAAATGACCTTTTTCATTTTTATATGAGAAAATAGTAATTGATAAAAATAGCCTATGTTAAGTGCCATTCAACACACTACCTTCCAGGAGAAACCATGTTGAAATTTAGACATTTCTGGTATTAATCTAGATAAACAAATGAAAAGAGCAATTGAATTGCCAATTATTCATTTAAAATAAGCATGTAAGATCATAAAAAGATAGTAAGAGTTTAGAAATTGGAGACACACTCCGATTTTATTTTCATAGGTAATTGAATATATGTTATAAAGTTATCATTAATTTTTATGTGTCATGATTTTAAAAATTGTTTGTAGATCGCACAAAATTGTTAACTCCCTGACACATTGCTGCCAGTCCACTTTCAGGTCTATGTAATGTTGATTATACACTGGTGACTGTACTTTAATTCTTTTTGAAATTCATATATGTTAAGCATGAATATCAGCTTCCCCCACCTAGCCCCCAATGTTCAAGGGACCCTGACAGTGCTTAAAAAAATGAAATCCATATAAAAAAGTGATATATCATTAAACTTCATGCAAAAACTTGGCATAACAGAGTGATGTTTCACGCATCATTGAATAATATTTATAATAGGTTACTGGTTGATGTGTGAATGTCACTCTGTTATGAGAAGTTTAGCTTTTTTAAAGAGAAGAGGGTAGCATGAAATGGGTCACATTATCAATTTTTTTGGGGGGGGGCAAATTAATAGTTCAAACTTTGCTCTCTTCCAAATATACAGGGTGTCCGGGGAGGAAATGTCGAAACTTCGAAAATAAGCTCTTAAAACATTTCTAAGCATATTTTGTCTAATAAACTTTGCGGATATTCCGAATAGTTTAGCCTCAATAAGCACTCAAAAGCTGGTTTGAATAAATTATTTTTAGGCAAAAATTTGCATTATGGTAGCATAGAAACACTCCAGAAACATGTAAATTGTTTATTATTTACAAAAGGGAAATGAATATATTTGCCCAGACAGAAAAATTAAGCGAGAAATGAAAAAAGCAGTCGAATTGTGTATATTGGGTGCTTTTTTATTTCCCGCTTAATTTTTCATTCTGAACCAATATATTCATTTCTTTTGTAAATAATAAACAACTTATATGTTTCTGGAGTGTGTCTATGCTTCTATAATGCACATTTTTGCCTAGAAATCAATTTTTCAAACCAACTTTTGAATGCTTATTGCAGCTAAACCATTCGGAATATCTACGTAGTTTATTAGACAAAATATGCTTAGAATTGTCTTAAGAGCTTATTTTTGAAGTTTCGATGTTTCCTCACCGGACATCCTGTATTAACATTTTTCTTTTGGGACGTCTGGAAGTCCCTTTAATTCTCATTTAAAAGTCCTGATGCGCATGAGCCATCAGGTAAGGTTGTTAATGAGTTATTGAAACATACTCTTGTTTATATGTTGGTAGCATAGGTCTTTTCCACAGAAGATGGAGTTAATCCAGAATATGGAGCAGAAATATTCTAGTACAGCAGTGACAAGTACAGACGTTTCAAATGGCATTTGCTGAAAATGTACCTTTTTTATAATTAATTACCTTTTCTCAGAATCTATTGTGGACAATTTATTAAAATTTACAGGATACATTCTTTACAGTATTGGCAACAAATTTACTTTTTTATATGAACATTCGTTGAAAATGAAAAATAAAAAAAATAATGTTTGTCCAAAAAATGCTGAAAAAATTAGGCCAAAAGTTATAATTGAAAAAAATACTAATTATTTTCAATTAACTCTAAACAATGTTGATATAGCAAAGGCTAAACCTTTAACTGATATCTACATTTCTTGTTAACGATTTTCTAGAAAAGGTAATAAGCATGTAAGATCATAAAGAAGCTGTTACAATGGCCCTGCTCATAGCTGATAACTCTGTCAAAATTGCTGGCATCCTACAGACCACTGAAGTCCATACATTCTTCAACCTCATATCTATAAGCCATAAATATGAAATAGATTGAGAATTTTCCATTAATATATTATTCTTTCTTATTATTTTTTGTTAAGTGTGTGCTTTATATTCTTTTCCTAAATGTTATGATTTTGCAACCCATAAACTGACAAGCAATTTTGTAAAGCCTTCAAATAATCATAACTTGTTTTTTCACTCAGTTTTTGATGCCAAATTTTATCTTTAATTAAATATGGTACTTTTGCTTCATATTTTTATTTCTTCATCAACAAATTTCTTTCCTGTTCTTTAAGCATTGTAGGTAATTCTTCTATTCTTCGTTTTAATTTAATTAATTTGCTTTATTTTCATTAAAAATAACAGCAAATCAATTACCAACAATTTTAGTAGTAGATAACAAATTTTTGTTTAAATTGGAAAATGTAAAATATTTTAAAATCTTATCATATTTTCATTATCCCTCGTCAACATTTTTTGTATTGCTAATTTCAATAGAATTGTACATTGTTTCCTCATTGGCTATCAAGATTTCTGTACAATTCTTATTATAATTCATAAGTAATTTATTAAGAGTGCCCACCCAGGGGTGGGGGTTCTTTTAGAGTACTGTACTTTGGAATGGGATTTCTGGCAAAACTTCTTTCTTAATGTTATACCTGAACATTGTTCTTAATTTTTTTGAAGACAGAAATTTTGTTTAGAAATACAGTAAACCCTTGTTAGATTGAACTCGCTTAACACGAATTTCTCTGTGACATGAACAAAACTTGAGTCCCGACAGGGTATTATAGTAATATGGTCATTTATAATAATTGGATAACTCAAATTTTTATAACATGGACTCTGATTATTTTGGTTTCTTGGAATTCATGTTAATTAGGGTTTACTGTATAAGCAAAAATGTCATAAAAAAGCCTGACTACTTTTATTGGTGTTTAGATTATGTTTGTTCTACATTAACTTTCATTTAGGTCCATCCTGTCTGTTTGATCTATCTGAAAATTACTATATGATATAATTATCTGTGGGAGAAAAGCAGTAAGTTTTCTTTTAGAAGAATTAAAATATACAATAATTGATGATATTCTATATTGGTGGGTACTTATAATAAATTAATTATGAATTATAATAAGAATTGTACAGAAATCTTACACTTTTACAGCTTGAACAGTCACTACAACAACGTTATCATTCTGCGGCAAATTACTGTTTCATTGTACCAATTAAAATTTTAGCAAGGTAGTTAATCATATTCAACTTTATGTAATATTCCTCTGCAATTAAATACTAATGATTGGTCCAGTTTGTTTGAGAACCATTACAGTTTTAAAAGTATTCTGCCTCTCAAATCACTATCTAGTTATTAACAATTTTTGACTCGTTCGTATCTTGATGTATCTCAAGTCTACAAGACAGTTCAGTTGATATTTATAACACCACACTTTGTTAGCAGAGCGTATAGACATATTAGGAAATAATATCTGTTTTGCTACCTAGTGACATTGCATACATATTACCTGCATACATATTACTACCTCGCTAATATTAATCCTGATTTATTTTCATTGTGGGAAAATTTTTCATATGAAACATTTGTAGATGACTTACTTTCATGATCAGTTGAGAAAGTTAAAAATGTTTATTAATGAGCATGTTACTCTGAGCAATTCTATGAACAAACTTTTTAATAAAAAAAAAACTCTTAAAAGAAATATAAACTCGTACTACATTTTGTTTTTAGATGGTGTAGATAATACGGTACAAGTAAGAGTGAGTGAAAGAGAATAAGAAACTGCGATGCTAAGATTGGGAAAATATTACAAGAAAGTGTGGCATTCTGTAGCACCACTAGATCTTTAATAAACATAATTATCAATCTTCTAATTACACAATTGGTTCCTGCATTGTTTGTGTATAAATTTTAATACAACCATATTTAGCAATTCTACAATGTGGTGCTTTACATAAAATGTTATTGAGCAATAATTATTTATTCCATTTCAAATACATATTGTGTATAGGAGGTCACAGAACAGTTCACTTTTATAATAACTGTTAAGTGAATAAAGTTGACTGTGGATATATTTGGATACATTCATTTTAATTTAAGCAAAGTAATGAATTGAATAAGACTGTGCAGGTCTGCCCCACAAAGTCTGGGTTTTCAGTCCAATCTCCATGCTGTTCTGATAACCTTGGGGTTATTTCATATTTTTATGAATTTTACACATTTATTAACCTTAAAGTACCTTTAATAATTTAGTTTTTAAAATTTATAGCACTTAATTCTTTATAGATTTAAACTGGTTCAAATTCTTATTTCAATTATTCACTTAAAAATCTTATTTTATGGTACATTAGTAAACTATTTAACTTCAGAATAAGGAGATAAAAAATGACAGATTCCAATTCACGTGGAATAGCATTCGAAAGGACCATTTAAAAAATTCGAATTTCAGAAAAGCAATTGGAATGGGATAAACAATTTTGGTATTTGCAATATTTGGACATTCAGCGGTGCAGAAATTATCGGCTCTTAATAAAATGAAGCCCCAAAATTAACATGTTTCCGACAATATGCCAGCCTTCCAGGCGGAGGAGATCACATTTTCTGTGGAAAAATTCTGTGGATGTTTCCCGTGCTGAAAGGATGACTGAAAGAGGGATGAACGGACGGGCAAAGTTGAGGATGCACGAATGGACGATCTGGAGGACGGGCCGAGTGGGGGAAGATAAGAATGGCGGAATGGAGGTCTGATAGAGCGACTGATAGTCTGACGGGTGGGCAGTGTGAAGGACGATCTGTCAGGCGAGCTGTGTGAAAGACGGTCTGACGGGCGGGCAGTGTGAAGGATAGTCTGACGGGCGGGCAGTGTGAAGGATGGTCTGATGGGCGGGTGGTGTGAAGGATGGTCTGACGGGAGGGCGGTGTGAAGGATGGTCTGATAGGCGGGCAGTGTGGAGGACGATCTGACGGGCAGGTGGAGTAGAGAATTGTCGGAAATGCGGAGTGAATGACATGTTTTGATTCATGCTTGATTTCGTGAATTTCAGAGCCTTCACGTGAGATATGGCGAGTCTCAGAAGTTCTCATGAGATAGGCGCACAGCAAGGGGCTGTCGGCGACGCCTTCCAGCTGGTGGCGCAGGGGCTGGCGCAGCTACAGGAGGCCCTGCGCCTGGAGAAACAGGAGGTGGAGCGCAAGGCCCAGGAGGCAGAGGAGAGGATGCAGGAGGCCCTGCGCCTGCAGAAACAGGAGGCCGAGCGCAGGATGCAGGAGGCCCTGCGCCTGCAGAAACAGGAGGCCGAGCGCAGGATGCAGGAGGCCTTGCGCCTGCAGGAGGAGAGGGCGGCGGCGGCGTTGCGCGAGATGGAGCGGAAGCTGCAGGAGAAGGACGACGCCATCCGCGCTCTGCAGCAACGACTTAAAGAGACCCAGAAGAGAGTGACGGCTGTGGAAAAGAGGAAGACTGCTCCGGAGGGGACTGGAGGGGAAGGAGGTGTACAGCGTCTGGAGTGCCGGATGAATGAGGTGGAGGCCTCTCTGCAAAGTGCATTGCAGAAGTTCATGCCCCGCGTTGAGGCTCTGTTGAACCAAATGAAGGGGCCCCAGTCTGCACGTGCGTCCCTTGCCACCGCCGCCGCCAGCTCCCGCGAAGCACCGGCGTCGGGAGGGGCAGCATCGGGCGGAGGGGAGGAGCCCCCCTCCCCCACCCCCACTTCCTCAGGCGCCGGCCACCAGGGCGCAGCGGCCGACGAGGAGGAACGCGCGAGGCAGCGGGTGGAGCGCCGGGTGCGGGAGGTGAAGATGAAGATGGAGGAGCCCCGATCTACTCGTGCGTCCCTTCCCACCGCCGCCTCCACCTCCGCCGCCAGCGCCCGCGAAGCACCGGCGACGGGAGAGGCAGCAGCGGGCGGTGGGGAGGAGACCCCCTCCCACACCTCCACCCCCACTTCCTCAGGCGCCGGCCACCGGGGCGCAGTGATCTACGTGGACGAATTCGGGAGGCGGTGGATGACGCTCCAAACCCCGGAAATACTTTTCAAGACGGAGAAGGCACGAACTTCTTCCTCCCCTCTGGGAGAGAAGTTGTGTAAGGCGGCAAAGGAAGGAAGACTAAGTGAGGTACGACGTCTCATAGACTCCGGTGCCGACGTCAACTACACTGATCGATACGGTTTCACTCCTCTATTCAATGCGGTCAATTGGTCGGAGGCGGATATGATTTCGCTTCTTCTGCAACGAGGCGCCGAAGCGAACGCTGTCAACAGCTACGGCCAAAGCGCGTTGCATTTGGCTGCGGGGGAGGCTCCCAGCGGTCGGTGCGTGGAGCTGCTGGTGGACGCGGGCGCCGACGTCAACGCGAGGGATAATGAAAGAAGGACGCCTCTGCACTGGCGGCGAACGCTGACAATGAGGAAGCGGTGCGCGCGCTCCTCGCGGCCGGCGCCAGGAGGGACCTCAGGGCCGGGTGCGGAAGTTGGAAGAAAAAGACGCCTTTTGACCTCGCGAGGAGTCCTGTTGTAAAGGACCTCCTGCGACTGTAACGCCACGAATAAGGAAGGGAGGGTCTCCCGCACTGCGCGACGGGGGCGGGGGTATGAGGCGGCGCTGCACGCGCATGATGTGGAACGAAGGACGAATGTGAGGAGAATGTGCAGTGGAACAATCGGTAAATATGTGAAGGGAATCTTTTGGGGAATACGCGGGGAAACATTTGAAAAGTTTTTCGATTTTGCTTCTCTGACCTGTGCTTTTTCGTATTCTCGACTGGTATTCTTGAATCTCCGTTTTTTGTACGATTTTTAGTGTTTGAAGTTGCAGTCTTGGCTGCGGCATGTATATATATATATATATATATATATATATATATATATATATATATATATATTGTTGTATACCAAATGAAAACAACCCTCTGCTGTCTGCAACAACAATTTATTATTTACCAAAATCCCAAAGAATATTCTAAAAAACGCTGCCAGGAGTCACAATATCCACGAGATGTGATCGTAGCCGGGTCGTTATATAAGTTACAAAAGCCGTTAATCCAAGAATCACAAGTAGTGCGCCAGGTACAATGTCTAAGTCCAGTTACTGTTCTGCTAATAGCGGTCGGTGATCGAATGCCGGGGCCCTAGCCCCGCGGCTGCCTCGTCGTCTTCTACCCCTTCGCAGGGGAAGGAGTCGGCTGCGTGCCCCCTCTTCTATAGGAGGAGGGAGGGGGGCGCCTTCCACGCCTTGGCCGCTCTCCTAGTGCGGTGAGGCGTATCGCTTCTGGAGTGCCCGCGCAACGGACACTACATATATATATATATATATATATATATATATATATATATATATATATGTGTGTGTGTGTGTGTGCGCGCGCGTGTGTGCGTGTGTGTGCGTGTGCGCGTGTGCGTGCGTGTGCGTGCGTGCGCGCGCGTGTGTGTGTGTGTTTTTCTCGATCTCCACACGCTTTGCAAAAGAGTCTTCTCAGCATTGGTTTCCTGCTTTTCCACAACAGCAACAGCGTTTCTCATCGTACTGAAATATCATGTAATACGACACTTCGTATTAAATTCGTATTTTTCGTACACTTCGCTTCTTGTCCATAGGTTCTTTGCGTTCATTTGCAACCATTGCAGCATAAACTGCTGCAGTCTCCAACTATAGAATTTATTGAAGTCGTTATGAGACAACTTGTATTCCGCAAACTGTTTATTCCGAATGTCTCCACTCCTTAGAGGCTTACGTCACGTAGTACTAGATTCTGTCGTAGAACTTCGTGCAGCCATTCTTTGAACTGTATGAAATTTCAACGAGTGCAGAATAAACTGTTGCAGTCTGCGTCCGCAGGATCTTATTGAAGCGGTCAAAAGACAACGTTCGTTGCACAAACTGTTTATTCTAAATCGCCTCTCTCCAAAGAGTCTTCGGCAGCCTGCTTAGTCTGTGTCGCAAAGCTTCTTGCAGCCATTCTTTGAACTTACATGGTTGAGCTATCGCCCCCCCCCAACCCCCCCAATTTAACACTAAAAACTTTTCGAGATTGTAAAGTTCATAATCTTAACACCATAAAAATATAAATATTTAAAATAAATTTTATTTCACAAACACATGCTACTTTTAATCTTTTGTTAACCCCCCATTTTTATTCTAATAAAACAACTCTTCTATTTTTACATAATATGTTTTACTTAATATGTTAAAGATAGCAGTATTTTAATAGAAAAAAAGAAAAAACTTAACTCACATATTCGTTGAAATTATAAAATTTTAATAGTATTACCACTATTATAGTAATACTTAGAATAAGTGTGGTGTCTCTGCACTAATTACATTCTTATAACACGAAAACACGTCAATGAGTAGCACTTCTGAAAAAAAAGCATTATTTTTACTTTTTATGAACTGAATGGTGATAAATTAATAAGAAATAAAAAATAACTAGTAAAGTTCATGATGCTAATGAAATAAATATAAATATTTAAAATAAATTCTATTTCACAAACGCATGCCAACGATTAATGTTGGGAGACTATCACCTCTCAACCCCCCCATTTTAATACAAAAAACAACAAATTGTCAATTTTTTAAAACATATTACATAATACGTTAAAGATAGCAGTATTTTTATAGAAAAAATAAAAAATCAACTCACGCATTTGTTGAAATTATAAATTTTTAAACAGTTCTAGAAAATGACTGAATTTTTGCTAATCCATTCTCCACTTTCTACAACATGGGTATTCAGAGGTAGCTATCAAAATTACTTTAAACTTTGTGGCGAGGAATTGCCCACTTAATTACACTCCATGTCCCGTCAGTAGAATTTGTTTGAAAAAGTAAATTTCGTTTCTCTCTTGAGACACTACATACACATCGAGACGCAAGCAATCCCATTTTCTGACACCACTGGATCACATTCAAAGTTCCTTCTCGACGCAAATCAAAAACAAAATCTGCATTCATATCTTCCATCTCAGAAGATATACAAACCTATTAGAAGGAGACTTAAAAAATTCGAAAAAATAACACGCGAAACCACGCCAACAAATACTTCACGATCTTGAATCTCATGAAATTTTAAAATAATTTAGTTATAGTAACAACTAAATGTGTTACTAGATAGCTGTTTAATAACTAAACGCATTTCTCTATTTATATTTTAGTTCAAGCAGCAAGCAAACCCACATTTTGACAATTGTTAAAAAAAAGTGTTGTGAAGTGTAATTTTAAATGTGTCGTGATGCAAAATAAATTATTCGTAACATCAAAATGTATAGTTTTATATGACTTTGGTCCATGGTCATTTTGTGTATATTTATGCTTTGACCCAACAAAATTAATCAATGCCAGTAAAATTATTCGCGAACTCCCAAGTGAACCGCGCCATGAGAATCACGAGGAATAATCACGGTGTAAGAGGTATAGGTGGGTTCACTGCCGGTCTAAAACTGAAGCTAATGTGAGGCTAGTTCTCGCAGTTCTCGCTATGTAAGCGCTGCGAACGACTTGGGCATTTTTGGGACAAGATGGTGATCCATTTAATAGCTTTGTAACCTCTGGTGGAAGCCACTAAATCGCGAGACGCCATCATGAATGCCCAAGTCGATCGTGCGCTCCGTACGGACAAGCGAGGAACTAGCCTCAAACTGGCTTCAAACATTTTGTCAAAAGGCGGCTAGTTGACACACCTATATATCTTACACCGTGATTCATCTACATGCGCTGTTTCCAATCTCCATGAGCTGAATCATTCCTCCGTTGCAGGGCCCATCTCCAGCTCGTTCGTGAACCGCTAAAGGAACCGTGCCACTCTAAGCCCTGGATCAACCATACTTTCTTCTGGCTATGGTATTCATATGTAAATCTTGTAGCATTTTCAGATGAACTGGCGAATTTTCACTGATTGACAAAATCACGAAGTCTTATCCTCGGAGTTCTCAGAAAAACCAAGACCCGCAACGAGAGACACATACTTCAAATTTGTGAAGTCTCAGAAGGTAGTTGGTTGACAGGTAATGTCGGATGTTGTGCACAAGTTATTTTCTCAAATTTACATTTATCTTCGTTTGCCTGGGCTACTAGCACATGAATTTTCTTAGATTTCTGCCTCACCTCGTAATTATCATTGTCGCTGCCGCCTTTTGTTACGTGACTAATAAATCTCAAATATCTTCACCACATGCGGTTTTTGCAAAAATTGATAAGCAAACGGAAGCACGTTGATTTTGTTTTAAATTTCTCGTCCTAAAGGCCCATTCACAATGCAGACGTAAACATATGCGTAACGCACAGACATAAACTTAAACATAAGTGATAGACTGAAGCTTTCACAATGTACAACATAAGCGTAAGCAAAGATTTTCTATTTTCTATGGGCCATTCTAGTTACTATTGGTTGGATGTGAGAAAAAAATATATATATATATGCCATAGTATATATATATATATATATATATATATATATATATATATATATGCATGCCTATATAAACATTTATAAACATGTACGTATGTACTGTGGCACAACAGCTCTTTACGAGCCAGGGCCTACCAGCGGCGTCTCGGCCTTGCGGCCATGAGTTGGGTTAGGTTAGGTTAGGTATTTTAATTTCAATAAAAATTCAAACTAAATGGTACTTCTATGAATATTACAACGAAACTAAACTACACGAAGATCGTACGCTACAAAACAACGCTGAAAAGCGTCGAAAATCTACCAAGCAATTTGGAAAACAAGTCTTTGGTTCGACTTCGATCATATTTCGATACTCGATTTTGAGTTAAACGTACTGTGATAGGTTTATTTCTTATTTCCGACATAAACATAAGCACAGAAGCTTGAAGCTTGCAAGCTTTTAAGTTAACGTCTTACGCGTTATGCTTATGCGAATGCATTGAGAATGAGTCCGCTTATAAACGTCCTAACTTTTATGTTAACGCTGTGCTTATGTTTATGTCTGCATTGTGAATGGGCCATAAGATGTTACGTCTTCATCAGGATTGTTGAGAAAAGTTCTTATTCAAGAGGAGTAGGTTTATTTGTTAGGCCTCCTGATTTCTCTGTCAGCTACTTGTGGCCTTGTACGTAGCTAGTTCGCTGTCGGGTTATGCATTTGTGGTTATGTTCAACTTCATTAGTTAACTGACTTAGTTCACTATTCTGACTACACTTGCTGTGGACAATTTTCATTTGTATAGCTACATTAACTTGCTGTACATTGATACCTATAGTTACGCTTAGAGAAGATCATTAGTCAAGAGTTATGCGTAGTCATCATAGTTATGCATAAAGAAGATCAGAAAGAAGATTCAAAGTCCAGACGCATTTCTTGATAGTGTTACGGAGTGATTATAAATGGCAGTAGTTATGTGCCAATAGGTTTAACGTTTAAATAAGCTTATTTTTCTCGAAGTAAGCAAATGGCATTTACATCCTTTTTTATTTCAAGCCTTCAATTGAGTAAATTTTGGAGAAGATCATCAAAGATATTTTGTAAATAATGTGAATTGAAGATAGTTGGCTATTGTAAGTAGTTATTAATACATAGGAGTGTAGTAGTTTTTTAGTTATTTTTCTGTCCAGGATGTGGTGTTTTTGTTTATAATTATATTAGATATCAATTTAATTTTATTCTTGATTGTAAGTATATAAAAGATGTTTTGTTAAAAGTAAGGTAAGGGCGGAACTCGTACCTTATTATAAAACATATTTATATCATAATGATGCTTACGAGTGTATATATAATATTGTTTCCTCTCTTTTATTCTTTTACATTATACATTAGTGAATCAGGAAAGAGAACTGTTGGATATCGAATATGAGAAAATATTTTCGGAGAAGTTCGAAGATTTTTGTAAATAACGTAAATTGTAAATAGGTTGAGATTGAAAATAGTTATTATTAGTTTAGAGTGTAGCAGTTTATTTATAGGTATTTTTCTCTGCAGCATAGATTACTTTTATTTATGATTATTACATCAAGTAGCAGTTTAATTTGTTCGTCATTGTAAAAATTAAAAAAAAGTTTTGTTTAGAGTAAGGTAACAGTGCAACAAATGCAATTTTATTAGAATATAGTTATATTATGGTGATTCTATCGCTGTAATTCTGTTTCCTCTTTTAATCTCATTATTGTACATTATACATTGGTTAATCTGGAAAAAGACTTGAGAGTCGTCACTTGCTAAATGTATCTATAGAAATAAAAGTTGAATCTATGTGATTTCAAAATATCTGCGTTTTTGTGTTCTCCTATGGATATATTCATGATATAAAATTCCATGCAGTTGATTATCAATCTACTTTTAACTGTTCATCTCTTTGTCCGAGGTAATGCGATTTTGATGGGGTTTTCACTGAAAACTAGAGTACGTTTTTGCATAATTTTGGCTACTTTTCGGGATCACAGAAAAATAAAAGTATTTTATGCAAATACACAGTGTAATTCCGACCTTAAAGGATTTTTTTGTATTCCAGCAGTATAAACAACCTTTTCTGGTGCAAGAAATCGTTCATAATCGGGGGTTTTACGCCACAAATGATGACGTATTAGATTTTATGGTACGAATGATTGCGTCATCACACCTTCAGCCAATCGCAGCGAGAGAATTAGGGGGAAGTAAAGGTAAATAGAACAGCCGACCACAGTTTTCTCGCACAGATGTCAAATACCCGAGACATTACAGATAAGTTCTTCGCAAATTTAAGTTTCATTCTCTTATAAATTTTTTCGTTTAGTAAACTAAATATGCTCATTAATTCCATGAAAAATCGTCTATTATCTCTATGTTTATGGCATGCGTGCAATTAAAATCCCACCGTGCAATTAAAACTCCACACCCACCAATCAGAATTCAGAAAAGGAGCCAAATCGTTTAATTAAGAAACTATAACACAGGCATAGCAAAGATGTTTCCAGTCGGCCATGAAACATGAACAAAAATTCACATCACAGTTTGTATTCCTACAACAACTGTATATAAACAACGAATGAATAAAACTAAATTGGCGAAGTAAACGCTAATCTAGCTAACTAATGGAACAATATACAATATTTAACGTGTATTATTTGAAAGTTGTACATGTAAAACATTTGGCCTTAGGATTACGAATGTACAAAATGTACACATCACCCGTTCTAAAATGTGCACTATAGCAAATCTGTGTCACAAGTCACTAGTTGTTTTTACTTCCTAATACTTATCTGTACATGTATTCTCTCATACCTGTCTTTACTTGTCGTGGGAAGTTATGTTTTTATGACTTTGTCAGTTTCTTCTAACATTTTATCCGTAATATATTCAGTACCTTCCATTTCTAATATTTCTTGCAAACAAACATTGCAAGGCCTACTAAAATATATTTTTCAGAAGCAATACGTCATCAAACGTATGCCTCGAATGGTAAAGATGTGCTTGAATTTCTCAAAATTTAAATCATTCTTAAATGGAAACGAAAAAATATTGAACGTAACATGTGTATAAAGGGGCATAATTGCACTCGTGGTATATAAGAAAACTCGCTCCTATCGTCGCTCATTTTCTTGAACATACCACTCATGCAATTATGCCCCTCTTTATACACTCGTTTCGTTAATTAATATATAATGCTGTTATACAAAAAAATAGCGTATGCAACTCGTTTATAATGTTGCTTTATTGCATTCGTACAAATTTGAAAACTCGCTCCTAACATCGCTCGTTTTCAAAATATGGACTCATGCCATAAAGCTCAACATTATAAACTAATTGCATAAACTACTATTCTCTACTCGCATTGTATAATGCTGTCATCTGATGACTACAACCAGTTGCACAATAATACTTATTCCGATACAGTTTTCATTATGATACAGGTTCTTGACCAATCACACAGAACTTCACAAACCAAGTATTGACATAATTAATTGGTGAGGATCGTTCTAGTAAATGTTTCGCTGAATTGTGAACTTAAAATTACATTTGATATTATATTATGCTTGCCAGTTTTAATTTCTTTTATCATTTCTTCATTTAATCACGATTATTTTATTACGTACGTACATATAATATAGGGAAAGTATGTAATGTGCGAAAAAAACGGCGGATTTTCTGCAGAAAAACTCTTATTACAGGGCCGTTTTAACGAAAAAGTGGATAAATTCAGTTGCGAGCAGTTAAGAAAAAAAATCCTAACACGTGGTGCAGCCAGAATCCCTGTTTTGTGGGTCCTTGATACCGAAAAACCAATTGAAAGCAAAACGTCTGTCCGTCCGTGTGTGAACAACGCTAGGGACTAAACCGCTCAGCCGATTTTCTCCAAAATTGATACTCCCCGATCGATCTGGCTGATCTCATGGCCCCTTGAATTTGAAACCGATATTTTAATTTTGGGGGGTACTTTACATGAAGCCCCCCGGGCATTTTCAAAATTTTCTCAAAAAAAAAACGGCTCCAATTTTTTTCTCTAAACTTCTTGATGGGCCTTGAGTGACCTTGAGGGGCAAAGCTGGAGAAATCGCAGTACAGAGCCCGAGGACGCCTAAGGGCGGCGGGGAGGGTGGGTTGCGTATCCGGTTGTAAGAGGAGCCGAGTGTCGCGGGGAGTGGGCGGCGGAGCAGCGCGGCGGGGCGTGGCGGGGCGGTATCAGGTGGCGCGCGCCGCCTTCGGGGACACTGGGGGCGCGGCCCGGCGCAGTCGCCATGGACCTGCAGTGCCAGTGGTCGCCGCTGCGGGAGCCACTGGGCCGGTGGATGGGCGCCGCGCTGGCCCTTGCAGGTGGGTGGAGCCCAATGAGTTAGGCCTCATTCACAATGCAAACTTAAACGTAACGTAATGCTGTAAACTTATACTGCGATTTTTATAGGAAGAGCTCTCAAGATAACTCAAATCCCATCTTCGCGATGGAATATGTCACGGCATTTCGTATCATTCACAGTCGTTCCGCTAGATTTCGCACGATCGCGACCATATGAAGCAGTGCTTGCGATCATGCGACTTCTACGGCAAGATCGAGAAAAGACGCGAAATGCCGTGACATATTCCATCGCGAAGATGGGATTTGAGTTATCTTCAGAGCTCTTCCTACAAAAATCGCAGTATAGCCGCAAAATTTACACGTAAAAATAAGCTTTCACAATGACGAACGTAAGTTTCGCCTGAACCAATCAGAATTCAATGTACTGAAACTTGATCGATTCGTCTCTAACACGATGAAAAAATCTTTCCACCATGGTTTCTAGCTTTTTCTTCGAGATTCCTATCGATTTGTCTTTATATACATGCGAGTAGATGTTGTGGTAGTGCTCACATTTCCTTCATCTTATAAACGAGGATTCTCATGAACCAAATTCATCGTCGGGCATAATTAGTTTAATCGCCATCTCAGGTTAGTCACAATAAAAATTGTCCAAATTCTTACACTGAATTCACTAAACGCATCAAAAGCATTCGTAAACTAGTTCTCTACATTACAATAACAA
This sequence comes from Acheta domesticus, assembly GCA_031308135.1. NCBI lineage: Eukaryota > Metazoa > Arthropoda > Insecta > Orthoptera > Gryllidae > Acheta > Acheta domesticus. The sequence goes on along the minus strand of JAHLJT010002630.1, from coordinate 103,887,508 downwards.
CGACATAACCACAAACTACCTGAACACAATCTGAAATCGAACTTCCATGCTGCTCTCTGATTGGTCTTCGGTAGAATTCCGACGTAAACTTAACGTAAAAGCTTGGAGCTTGCGAACTCTTTAAGTTTACGGTCTTACGTCTACGGTTACGTCAAGGCATTGTGAATGGTCTCGCTTAATAACACATTTCTAGGTTTTGCGGCTACGTTACGTTTACGTTTATGTTTGCATTGTGAATGTGGCCTTATACTTCGGTCACAGCAGGGTCACAGAATAGATACTACACAGAAAGGAAAGTAGAGGGCTGCTTAGTTGATTTTCAGTGAGCCACCGCGCAGCGTGGACCGCCATCTTGAAATTGTGCAAAGGAACCCTAAGCGTCAGCTCAAATGGCATTTTCTCAAAAGCAGCATCAAATTTTTTCTTCTACCTTTTCCAAAGGGTAGTGCTAATTGCACTGTTTATAATGACATAACATTAATTTTGGTGTATTATTTTGTTTGTTTCTTTCAAAAATTACACGTAACAATGGAAGCTGCTGAAGTGTTAATGTACTTAGCATAACGCCTGGAAGTGAATGTTATTGCAATAAGAACAAACATCACAAATAAGACGGCAAACTTGAAAAGTGATATATTTGTGGTTTGATGACTTCTGGTGTTACAGTTATATTCCGCACATACACAAGGCGTTGTGAATATTATTGTTCTAACCACTAATATAATTTAAATATAGATAAGCGGAAAGACAACAATGTACAAATAAAATCGGATTCAAAGAACACGTCGATTCAGTACAACAGTTCTACACGCCACCTCTCATGTTTTGACTGCAAAACCCAAGGCGGCCCCTAGTTCGGCGCGCGACTATAGAAGAATTCACGTAAGAACAAGCAAAAGTGACAGTTTGCGAAACAAGTGAACATCACATGTAATTCAGACAAGTATCCCTCCGCCGCGGCAGCTGTTCAGAAACACGTGCACCAGTACGCACCTTACATTCAAGACTCGGTTTTCAAATAAACATAATACTTATCACACAAAAACTAAATCCCATATAATGTGTATACAAAAATAATTATTTACAGAAGAGCACATAGCACTGCACTTCCTAATTTCAATTATTTCTCGTGGCGCACTATAATTTCGTCGGACGAGGACATCACAAAAGGAAGCGCCGAAACCATTTACAAGTTAGCCAACTGCAAACGAACGAATCGAGGAAGGAGAGTTCAATGGGATCAAGGACTCAACGACCACAGAAACTTCGGTTATGTTGCCAGCACTAGCTGTCAAAATTGCTTGTTCTTACATGAATCTCTCTTTACCATGAGCGCTTAAACCATTTTTACTTTCCCGTATACATACGTATATGCGGAACTCTTCGTAACTCTTACACTCTCTCTTACTCAACAGCACCCCTGTAATTGTATACCTGTATCATTATGTAAATAGTCGTAATTCATATTTTTATATAATGAAAATATAGGTGTTTGCTGTAAAATATCAATATAATAATTTATAATGAAAACTATTTTTCGTATTTCTTTAATTTGCAAACTTTCCCATATATTTTAAACATGAAATAATCATTATTTGAATTTAGTGTTGTTTTTTGTCGCTTTGGTGACTTTCGCAGCGCTACATAGTGGGGAATGCTTAAGACTACCTGGCAACACTGTAAGCCCGGCCGCAAAGTAAGTCGCAGGTCCGTGACGTGACGCAGGGTGAATCACGATGAGTTTCTGATAACCACTGCTTATTGGTCTCGCGCTCGTGCGCAGATCCAATAAGCAGCGGTTATCAGAAATTCACCGTGAGCCACCTTGCGTCACGTCACGCACCTGCGACTCATTTTGCGACTGGCCTATACTGCGATTTTTCCAACTCTGCCCCTCAAGCCCCTATGGCCACGATGGAATAGCACACGGCATTTAGCGTCTTTCTGGGTAGTTCCGTTAGAAGTCGCATGATCGCAAGCGCTGCTTGATACGATCGCAATCATGCGAAACCTGGCGGCACGACTGAGAACGTCGCAAAATACCGTGACATATTCCGTCGTAAAGACGGGCCTCGAGAGGCAAAGTTAGAAAAATGACAGTATAGGCCAGTCGCAAAATGAGACGCAGGTCCGTGACGTGAAAACGCAGGATGGCTCACGGTGAGTTTCTGATAACTAGAGACCGGAAAAATATGTAGTATTAAACGTCAAAATATGTAGAAAAATATGTACATAAATATGTAATGAAAACAGCCAGAATATGTAATAAATATGTAAAATTCGATGTAATATGTAATATTAAAATTCTCTAATTAAAAACCATTTACTTAGCAAGAAATTACATTTATAGAAACTGCTCACTTTACATCATACAACTTTCTCGTCAGTAGAAAAAATTAATCTATTGCAATCCAGGACCGTCGTTTAGCAGCCGGACTAATCGCAATAGAAGCCATCGCACAAACTGGTGAGCTACGACCAGCAAACATACACTGTAGCAGCTTCATCGGCAATTTTTTCTCGTAAATTAAGGTTACAGATCACAAAACGCGGTGTCAATGATATTTTGGACACCTGGATTTACGCAATAATGTAGGGAAAATGTGAAAAGAAAATCTTTTCACAGAAAACTACGGAATTAAATTCAAGAAAATTAATGAAATAAAATATATTGAGAAAACAGCAAAATATGTAAAAAATGTAATACAGTCCTAAATATGTATAAATATGTAACGAAAAAATTTGATATTGTGTTCGGAGGGCCATGATTCGCCAAGATTACAATTTTGAGAACGGTAAGTAGAAAGACAAAAAATATGTAATTACATAAAAATCCGGTCTCTACTGATAACCATTGCTTATTGGATCTGCGTACGAGCGCGCGAGGGCGAGACCAATGAGCAGTGGCTATCAGAAACTCACCGTGAGCCATCCTGCGTCACGTCACGGATCTGCGTGTCATTTTGCGGCCGGGCTTTCAGTGTTGCCAGGTGGTCATAAGCATTCCCCACTATATAGCGCTACAAAAGTCACCAAAACGACAAAAAAAAAAAAAAAAAACAACACCAAATTCAAATAATTATTATTTCATGTTTAAAATATATGGGAAGGTTTGCAAATTAAAGAGGACGTGACGTGACGCAGGGTGACTCACAGTGAGTTTCTGCAAACTACTGCTAATTGAATCTTCGTACGAGAGCAGGTCCAGTTATCAGAAAATCCCCATGAATCACCTTGCAACACTTCACGGATTTACGTGTCATTTTGCGGCTGGGCTTACAGTGTTGCCACGTGGACTTAAGCATTCACCACTAGATAGCGCTGGGAAAGTCACCGAAACGACAAAAAACACCAAATTCAAATAATTATTTCATGTTTAAAATATATGGGGAGGTTTGGAAATTAAAGAAATACGAAAAATATTATTTATTGTATATTATCATATTTATATTAATGATAATACAGGGTGAATCACGTAACTTTAGCACCTCCTGTAACTTTTGAACGGTTGACGTCATTGCAATGCAGTTTTCACAGAAGTGCATGAGAAACTGGAGCTAATTCATAACTGTATTCATTTCTATTTTATTACTTGTAGTTTACAAGATATTTTAGGTAACTTTGTTTTTTAAAATGGAACTATACATCTTTTTTTCAGTGTATCATGACGAGCGTAAAGAAATGAATCCTATGACATACATATTGTCATATATTAGATAAGCATTTTTGTGAGAAATTTTGATTTTTTTGCGATTAGTGTTTAACGGATATTTTGAATCTAATAGTTCGCCAATCAAGGTCACGCAGTGCTCGACCATTGAACACGCGCTTGAGGAAGGGAAGGGAAATATATTTCTGAAAAAAAGTGCTTATCTAACATGACAATATGTATATCATTGGATTCATGTTTTACGCTCGTCATGATACAGTGAAAAAATATATATAGTTCCATTTGTAAACCTAAAGTTACCTCAATATCTCGTAAAGTACAAGTGATAAAATAGAAATGACTACACTTATGAATTAGCCCCATTTCTTCATGCATTTATGTGAAAACTGCATTGCAAAAACGTCAACCGTTCAAAAGTTACACGAGGTGCTAAAGTTAAGTGACACTCTGTATACACGTGTCCCATTTAACTTCACTAATCAAAATAACTCGAAAAATATGCAACGTACAAAAAAATGTCGAAGGCAAAAATTTAATATCTCCAAGGGGGACATTTGTCAGACCTAAAAGCAACCTTCCCCGCTCGCCCCTTGAGGGTGAGGCGGGAGTCAACTTTGTAATCCTAAATGGGAACCCCAACTTTTTTTTATCGCAAATTCGGATTCTACACTAAAAAATACATATGTTTGAATCTAAAACATTTTTTGATCCAGAGAGACTGCATTGCAATAACGTCAACCGTTCAAAAGTTACAGTAGGTGCTAAAGTTAAGTGACTCACCCTATATATTTATGATTATACTTCGGTTTTCCTTTCCTTAGCGCTCGGGGTGGGGGGGGTCATCAAAATGGAATATCTCACGGTATTTCGCGTCGTTCTCCGTTGTGCCGCCAGAAATCGCATGATCGCCAGCACTCCTCGATACAGTCGCGAATCCTAGCGGTACAACGGCGAAACGACGCGAAATACCGCGAGATATTCCATTTTGATAACACCCGTCCCCCCGTGCGCCAAGAAAGGAAAACCGAAGTGTAGATTGAATGTGGCGCGTCGCGCAGGGTCAGTGATGTGCGTCTACGCGCAATGAACCATAGTCTACGTCTACTCGTAAACAAGCGTAGACAACGTACCGTGCGTAGACAAAGATAATCTATGTAGACAACGTTTTTTTTGTTTTTTTTAAATAAAATTCTGGCCCTCAAGAAAATGTGCGCAGATAAATTTCTTTCCCCACACGTCATATACAGTTTTTACTGTTTTTTTGACAAATAAATAAATAAATAAACGGTAATTATCTTTTTTTCTGGGGCAGGGGCAAAACTACGAGGGCCAAGCTCCGACCCAAGCCAACATTTATTTATAATTACACTCAATTTATTTAAAAGAAATACTACATACTGATTGGATCATACCCAAGGGAATACTGCCATTATGAACAAACGTATTTAAAATTTCAAGTTAACATTGTTTTCCTTCAAAAATATGTATGGGTCGGATGAGAATCGTGACTGCATTTGCCTTCTTCTCCTGCCTTAAACTTTTTTGAGTAATTTAATGTGAAAAAAATAAATAGTCTACATACATTACATTGTCTACGTAGTCTACGCGTAAATGGAGTCATGTAGACTACGTGTAGAAAACACGCGTAGACGTAAAATTATATACTGTGATTTTTCTAAGAGCGACTCTCAAGGCCACTCAAATCCCATCTTCGCGATGGAATATGTCACGGCATTTCGCGTCTTTTCTCGGTCTTGCCGGTAGAAGTCGCATGATCGCAAGCACTGCTTCATACGGTCGCGATCGTGCGAAATCTAGCGAAACGACTGAGAAAGACGCGAAATGCCGTGACATATTCCATCGCGAAGATGGGATTTGAGTGGCCTTGAGGGTCGCTCTTAGAAAAATCGCAGTATAGTCTACGGGACAACTCTGCGCAGGGTCGGCGGGCGCGGCGCTGGCCGGGTGGCTGGCCGTGGCGCTGCTGCAGCTGCTGCTGAGCGGGCGGCGCTCCCACCCCCGCCCCCCTCCCCCCGCGCCGTCCGCTGCGCGCGTGCTGCTCCTGGCGGCGGCGCTGGGCGGCGTGGCTCGCGCGCTGCTCGCAGGCTTCCCCTTCGCCGCGGCCGCCGCCCTCGCCGGCAGGTGAGGCTCATTAAGGCCCATTCACAATGCAGACATAAACATAAGCATGGCGTTAACATAAAAGTTAGGACTACGTCCATAAGCGGACTCATTCACGATGCCTTCGCCTAAGCAAAACACGTAAGACGTTAACTTAAAAGCTTCAAGCTTCTGTGCTTATGCTTATGTCGGAAATAAGAAATGAACCTATCACAATAGGTTTAACTCAAAATCGAGTATCGAAATAGGATCGAAGTCGATAGATCGAACAAAAGACTTGTTTTCCAAATCGCTTGGTTGATTTTCGACAGTTTTCTGCGTTGTTTTGTAGCGTACGATATTTTTGTAGTTTAGTTTCGTTGTAATATTCATAGTAGTACCATTTAGTTTCAATTTTTATTGAAATTAAAATACCTAACCTAACCTAACCCAACTCATGGCCGCACGGCCGAGACGCTGGTAGGCCTTGGCTCGTAAAGAGCTGTTGTGCCACAGTACATACGTACATGTTTATAAATGTTTATATAGACATGCATATTTTAAACAAAATTTCAATATATATAAAATATAGATTCTCACATCCAACCAATAGTAACTAGAATGTCCCACAGAAAATAGAAAATCTTTGCTTACGCTTATGTTGGACATTGTGAAAGCTTCAGTCTATCACTTATGTTTAAGTTTATGTCTGTGCGTTACGCTTATGTTTACGTCTGCATTGTGAATGGGCCTTTACCAGTGATGTGCGTCTACACATAAAGAACCGTAGTCTACGTTTACACGTAAACAACACGTAGACATTGTATTCTGCGTAGACAAAGGTAATCTATGTAGGCAACTGTAATCTATCTGTTTTGTGGGGTACGGGCGAATCTAGTAGGGCCGTGTTCCACCCCAAATCCAAGCTTTATTTATAATTAGAGTCAATATATCCAAAGCAATACTACAAATTGATTGGATATGCTTCTATTATTACTACTTATTATAAACGTTTTTGGGTAATTTTATCCGAAAAATTAAATAGTCTACACAGATTATATTGTATACGTAGTCTACACGTAAAAAGAGTCACGTAGACTACACGTAGATTACGTGTAGAAAACACGCGTAAACGTAAAATTATAGTCTGCGGCACAACTCTGGTCATTACTAGAGAGCGGGAAAATATGTAGTACTAAAAAACCCGGCACACGTTTTTCTGCCCTTCATCTCCCTCTTTTCCCTCCCATCTCCGTTTCTCACTCTCTCTTCCTCCCTCCTTTACCCTGTCTCTGTCTCTGCCACTCTCTGTCCATCTCATTCACATTTACTTGTAGATTCTGCATGTCTCTGAGCAGGTGAGGTAATATCGGGAAGCGCCGTACCAGCAAAAACGGAATAGAATTTTCAGAGAGAGTTCATTCTGTAGAGTACGGTGAGAGAAACGTTTCTTTTTCTCAAAATTTTAGATTTTAATGCCCTAGAACGTCTCGTTTAGGAGTTATTTAACGATATCGATTCAAAATGCTTCCGAGTGTGTTGCAGGTTGCATTTCACGTGTGGATATGTGGTGGATATGTAGTGAATATGTAGCGCCATGGAGTTGAGTTACAACAGAAGTAACAACACATCCCTTCTCGTTGAAAAAAACCCTCCGCAACAGAAGTAACAACCTTCTCGGTGAAAAAATACGTAGTAGTGCCAAATTTCATGGAGATCGGTCCAACGGTGTTGGAGTTTTGCTGTTATATACATACCAATATTCTGTATATAGTATGTATATAGATGAAAGGTAAAAATATGTACATAAACACGTACTGAAAATAGTAAGAATATGTAATAAAAATGAAAAATCGGATATAATGTGTAATATTAAAATACACTATAAAACGAAAATTTACATAATACGAAATTATATTTATACAAATATTCCTACAGACATTTTAAATATAATACGTTTGGAAATTCAGGTTAAAAGGTCACAAAACGTCGCGTCAGTGATACTTTTTACACCTAAGGTGAAACTGATATGTCACTTGACGCACACTTCCCACCACACTGAGTTTAACTGAAGCAGGCGCGCCGGACTGTGTGTACTCTCCACCGCGTCATCATGTAGCATACCTCGAGTAAACAGCATGCAGTAATCATGTAGGAAAAACGACAAGCGACTGAATGCAAATCCTCTGCACTGCTTCTGACCGGGAGATCCTAAGGTTCGAGCCCCGACTTTGGCTCGTTTTCGACACTTGCTAGATAGATCGAAATTAGCCCCTCTCTGGAGGAGAATTCTAACAGCTGGTTGCTCCGCTGGGTATTTTTTCCACGTTTTCTCCGGGCAACACGAGATAAGTGCCGGAGTAGTTCCAACAAACAGGTCTTGAATCGCTGTCTTTCCTGGCTCTTGTCCTATCTTCTCCAATTACACACACACACACATGCACCACAGTGCCAGATATGCCGAAAGACCTGTCGGGAGCTTAGAGCTTGTCCCAGCTGGGGCGCTGCCCAATTGGTGGGAGATACCTGGTTAGGGAAAACCCCGCAAGCTAACGTGTAGGTCGCCGCCCGATCTCGCCATCCATCGGAGAACGATCACCGTCACCTCACGTGACAGAAACATTCACTACAATTACGGGTCTGATCACCATAGCAGTTGCCACGCAAGAGGATTCAAGTGTGGCTGTTTTGCGCGGACATAATGAGATCTGCCAGTATCTTTATAAAGCGTCGCACACTGGTTCCAACTGTCGAAAACATACCCAAAATACGAAGATTGTGGCTTGATTTGTTTAAAAATATGTAGTCAGTGGCTCTAGACGTTGCTGATTCATAATATGAAATTACGTTTTTAAAAACAAACTTTTCAGGCAAATGAACACAAACCTTCGTGTTTTGGAAAAGTTTTCAACATTTGGACACTGGGCAGATCTAACAATTACCGCGCAACACTGTGACGCCTTGCCCCTACCGGAAACACTAATCATCCGTGAACCCATCCACTATTCGCCATTATGAATCCTTCCGTCATAATCGTGTTATTGATTGATTCCTGTTTCCATGCGCGTGAACAGCCTCAAACATTAGTTTCGTAAGTGTAGTGCATGATTTTATCGCCTGATGCAAAAGCGACCTCCAGCAGGATGGCGAGACCCGGCGCCGACCTACACGAGTAGTGCATGTTTTTATCGCCAGAGGTTGCGGTGATCTTCCCCAGCAGGATGGCGAGACCCGGCGCCGACCTACACGAGTAGTGCATGTTTTTATCGCCAGAGGTTGCGGTGATCTTCCCCAGCAGGATGGCGAGATCCGGCGCAGACCTACACGTGTAGTGCATGATTTTATCGCCTGAGGCAAAAGCGACCTCCAGCAGGATAGCAAGATCCGGCGCCGACCTACACGTGTAATGCATGTTTTTATCGCCAGAGGTTGCGGTGATCTTCCCCAGCAGGATGGCGAGATCCGGCGCAGACCTACACGTGTAGTGCATGATTTTATCGCCTGAGGCAACGGCGACCTACAGCAGGATGTCAAGATCCGGCGCCGACCTACACGAGTAGTGCATGTTTTTATCGCCAGAGGTAGCGGTGATCTTCCCCAGCAGGATGGCGAGATCCGGCGCAGACCTGTACGTCGGTTAGCGGGGTTTTCCACCAACCAAGGATGAGAAGCGTGTGAATGCGTGCGTGGGCGCAGGCGGTGTGTGCGAGCGCAGGCGTGCGCAGGTGGGTGTTCGGCGGCGGCTGCTGCGCGCTGTTCGCCGCGCTGCGCCTGCAGCTGGACGGGGCGCTGCGCTGCACGTGCGCTCTCCTCGCCGCGCAGCGCGCCTTCCCTCGCCTGCCAGGTACGTCCCCTTCGTTCAGCCTTCACACAGCCTTCGCACGGCACAAGTGGCTGCGTATGAAGGAGCTCGGCGCGTGTGTCGGTGGCGCCGCAGAGTAGCAACGTGTGAAGGTGGCCTAAAAGGGAAGCATTGCTTGTATTTCTGTTGTGCGCATGCGCTGGACCGTCTGCGGGGCGCGTGCTGGTGAGTGGCTGCTTATGTAGGAGCTCGGCGCTTGTGTCGGTGGCGCCGCAGAGTAGCAGCGTGTGAAGGCGGCCTAAAAGGGAAGCATTGCTTGTATTTGTGTTGTGCGCATGCGCTGGACCGTCTGCGGGGCGCGTGCTGGTGAGTGGCTGCTTATGTAGGAGCTCGGCGCTTGTGTCGGTGGCGCCGCAGAGTAGCAACGTGTGAAGGCGGCCTAAAAGGGAAGCATTGCTTGTATTTGTGTTGTGCGCATGCGCTGGACCGTCTGCGGGGCGCGTGCTGGTGAGTGGCTGCTTATGTAGGAGCTCGGCGCTTGTGTCGGTGGCGCCACAGAGTAGCAACGTGTGAAGGCGGCCTAAAAGGGAAGCATTGCTTGTATTTGTGTTGTGCGCATGCGCTGGACCGTCTGCGGGGCGCGTGCTGGTGAGTGGCTGCTTATGTAGGAGCTCGGCGCTTGTGTCGGTGGCGCCGCAGAGTAGCAACGTGTGAAGGCGGCCTAAAAGGGAAGCATTGCTTGTATTTGTGTTGTGCGCATGCGCTGGACCGTCTGCGGGGCGCGTGCTGGTGAGTGGCTGCTTATGTAGGAGCTCGGCGCTTGTGTCGGTGGCGCCGCAGAGTAGCAACGTGTGAAGGCGGCCTAAAAGGGAAGCATTGCTTGTATTTGTGTTGTGCGCATGCGCTGGACCGTCTGCGGGGCGCGTGCTGGTGAGTGGCTGCTTGTGTAGGAGCTCGGCGCTTGTGTCGGTGGCGCCGCAGAGTAGCAACGTGTGAAGGCGGCCTAAAAGGGAAGCATTGCTTGTATTTGTGTTGTGCGCATGCGCAGGGTCGTCTGCGGGGCGCGTGCTGGGGAGCGTGGCTGTGTGCTGGGCCTTCTCCGCCGCCTGGGCCGCCGCTCCCCTCCTCGGATGGGGCAGGTCAGTCACCTGAGTAACGGCTTTTGCTTCCGCGGCTCGAGTCCATGATTTCTCGGCTGTCCGGGTGACGTCGCGTCGTTGGATGAGAGACCGACGTTATGCCTGACATGTTGCAGGCTTCCTCAGGAAAGTGACGGCTTCCTCACTGCTCTGAACCTGCGGCATGTCAGGCGAAACGTCTGTCTCTGAGCCAACGACACGGCATCACCCGGACAGCCAAGAAGTCATCGTTACCTGCGTAACGCCTTACGGCCGGAGGGGGACCATGAGGGTCATGTCGCCCCTCAAAGCCTAGAGTTTTCCTTTGGTACCTTCGTTTATTTAGCAACATTTAAATATTTATTTGTGAGAATTATGTAATTATTTAAAAAATAATATTGTGCAGTACAATATTGTACATATAATACAAAAATAATATAGAATATAATGTGTTTATCATTTAACAAAAATCTATGATGGCCCGCTCCAAAATGATCGCCAAGATCCGCCCCTGTTTTAGGCAGAGTTCTCCTTTTTGTCTTAAACTTACAATCCTCGCGCCCCTTTTTGTAGTGATCGTGCAGTCCACCAATTTTGAAGCCCAAGATAACTCTTTATCCATTATGAGTTTCATAAAAACTTTCTGAACAAGTACTCTTTTATCTCAGTGTTTATTTAAATATAATGAAAAAGTCATTTAACTTTCACCTAACTCATTTAAATGTGTTCTCTCCCGGATGAAGAAGGGCGATATGCGATGTCTATTAACCTTGTACTTAATACTAGCGGAATCCGGCAGACTTCGTGCTCTTTATCTCCCTCTTTCTCCTTCCCTCTCCCTTCCTCTCTATCTCTCTCACTGTCTTTGTCTCTACCTCTCTCTGCCCCTGCCTATCTCTGTGTCTCTGTCTCTCCTCTCTCTGTCTCACTGTCTCTCACTGTCTGATTCTCTTTCCCTCTCTCTCTTTCTCTGTCTCTGGCTGCCTCTCACTGTCTCTCCTTGTCTCTATTTCGATCTCTTTTTGTGTGTCTCTGTTCCTTTCTGAATGTCTGTCTGTTTATCTATCTCTTGTCTCTGCCTGTGTCTGTGTCAGTCTCTGTCTCTCTCTCTCTGACTATATTTCTTTCTGTCTTTCCTCTCTGTCCCTCTGTGCCTATCTCTATTTTCTCGCTCTCTGTGTCACTATCTCTTTCTGTCTCTGTCTCTCTGTATCTCTCTCTGCCTATCTCTATGTCTCTCTCTGTCCCTGTCACTCTTTGTTACCTGCGTCGTGGTCCTGACCTCCTCGGCCTCGTACTGCATCACACGGCAACGCTCAGCAACAATGAAGCCCAGGTGGAGCTCAATTTGAATGGAAATTGATTTAAAATGATACATTATCTTGTGTTGCAGCTCCATCTGTTGGAGTTAAAGAAAAACTAAGAGCTTATAAACCTTCTGTGTGAAAAAAAAACACACACACGTAAATATACCAACTTTCATGGAGATCGGTCACACGATGTATATTAGTTGTCCGTTGATAATTCATCATGATTCATTCAGCAGTCATGACAATAGTATACACTACAGTAGTTTATGATAATAGTTTATGTCTATAACAATAGTATATCATCTTTCGGATTTCCTATAAGCCAAACTTCCTTTCGATCACCCACAACAGTATTGCTCGTGCAGGATGAAAATGTAGCCTAGCCGACTTTAAAACTGACAATATGCCAGCAATGAAATGCTTGGAAGCTAACAAGATGATAAGGACATGTTATCTGAAGATACTGATACTCCTACCACTCTAAAATCGGTGGACGTTTCGCACCAGTAAAAATAAAATGATTGTCATACACCTGTACCCCGCGCGAGTACTCAAGGGTTATACTGCGATTTTTGTAGGAAGAGCACTCAAGGCCACTCAAATCCCATCTTCGCGATGGAATATGTCACGGCATTTCGTATCATTCACAGTCGTTCCGCTAGTTTTCGCACGATCGCGACCGTATGAAGCAGTGCTTGCGATCATGCGACTTCTACCGGCAAGACCGAGAAAAGACGCGAAATGCCGTGACATATTCCATCGCGAAGATGGGATTTGAGTGGCCTTGAGTGCTCTTCCTACAAAAATCGCAGTATAAGAAAGCTGTCGGAGCCTCCTAAAACGAGACTTCATCAGTGAGAAGTGACGATGTGCAGTGATTCGTTAAGTGAAAATACAGTTCGTCAGGGAAGTCTCTCCCCGCCGAGCCGAATCACGGCTTCCTATTAAAAATTGTATTTATGTTGGAAGCTGCTAGATCACTCGGGAACAAGTGAAGGGGGCAACACTTTCTGCATCAGTTATGATTGCCGTGAGCACGCAACAACTTACGTTTTCTTTTGTCACAAACTGCAACTCGTGCTACCAACATAATTTCTGTGCAATGTGCCTATAACCAAATACTATAAAGACAATACAGGACACTTCGCGATATATCGAGAAACATACATCTGGTGGCAGAATCTGGTAATAACTCGTACACCCTAACCTCAATGCTCTGTTGGTGTTTGTTGTCTGCTTGATTTCTTTTCATTTTATTGTCTTTCTGGTCGATTTCTGGAAAACATATTTTACAATACTGTTCTTTACATCATTCTACGTATGGCAGGAAACAATTCTGTAGTTTTTGGCTTTATTATAAAATACAGCAGAACTCGCGTTCATTCTTCACATTTCCTCGTGATAAAAACAGGTAAAAATTGAAAGAATCTTGAACATGAATGAAGCTAGTTTAATAAAATTTGACTTCTCTTTGTAATAAAATGCATTAAAAACTATAAAATTACTTAATTGGGAGACTATTTGCACATTGCCATTCCCAATGCCATGCGTAACGAACATTGCAGAAATGGATAACACTGAAGATATTCCTACAAGTTTAGTACAGGAAAATGCTGAGTCCTATGTATGTGACTGGTTGTGTAGTACCGTGCCATATGATGGTTGTAGAAATGCCTAACAGAATTTGGATGAAAAGTATAAATTAAGAAACTCGCATATTGTGATTAAACAGTATGTGAATGCCACGCTTTTCTACCCAAATGAATTCGCCATTAGTTTTCTAAGACTGAATATGTTTTCAATAAACACTTTTTAAATTGTTTACGTCAAAGTAAACTTGACGTACAAAAACAGTTAATGCAAATCATTAATATTCACTTGCAGAATATTTTATGTAAGGGGTGTAATAATCTGTATGAAAGCAGAGGTATCAATGTATTGATACAGTGCTTTTTAAAGGAAGCAAATGGAAAAAAGCCAAATGTATCAGTGGAAGTGTTTAGGCAAGAAAAATCTTGCATTTGTAACAACTTTATTCGTGAAAATAATTTTCATTATATGTTCACTAAAGGTTCAATGTTCTCATGTCCATTATAACACATTGTACATTATAATTTTCCGTAATTTGAGCCCTTCAACATAATTAAATCACAGCGAGAGTAGGTAAAAATAAGTCTTAATTCGTTAGGTAGATTTTAAAATATTTGTTTCTTCCGTAAGAATCACATTGACAGTTCTATTTGGCGCTACATTACCAGGTTCTGACACTAGGATCGCTAGTGAGAACTTGTTTCCATCGGTTGCATGGAAGAACGGAGAAGTGTCCTGTATTGTCTCTATAACACTCTCACCAGCAATGTGTTGTTGCTATAACACTCTCACCAGCAATGTGTTGTTGCTATAACACTCTCACCAGCAATGTGTCAGTACGAAGATACTTTCCTGGAGCAATGTAGAACACTCCTTTTTAGAATTCAACTTGTACGTGTGTTAGGGTAGGGATCCTAGAATTAAGAAAACGTGCTCAGAATAAACGTCTTCCCACACGACGTCACACCCAGTTTTTAACTGGTTTTGACGTTAAAAACATCCACTATGAATAAAATTATGCACTATGATGTGAACAACGATTCGTAGGTCAGCGTAGCGAGCTGTTGTTGCCAAGTTTAAGGGTTCAAACCGCTTAGAAGCCGTGGATTTTTAAGGGTGAAAAATCTTTCGTACGTCGTCTTCTGAGGGTAAGTGAAGTCGGCTGTCCCATGTTGTAGATTTACTGCATGTAAAATATCTTCGAGCCTAAAAGAAGCCTCTGAGCTAAATTCAAATTTCCCGTTACGTCGTCCGAGTAATACCTTCTGTGCGAGTAATACCTTCCCCTGTATGGGGCGTAGTGAAATTTCCGTGGTTAGACGGAAAAGCTCGTCTGTTGGCCCGAGTCTCGCCAATTAAGGCATTCTCTAAATTTATCTTTGCGATGTAAATGCGATGTCACATCTTTCCGGCGTGAATGTGGTTTGTGAGTGTGGGTGTGCGGGACAGGTTCGGGTGTGACGTCACGGGCTTCTGGTGCGAGCTGGACTGGCGGCCCGACGGCGGCTCGCGCTCCGCCCTCAACGCACTCTACCTGCTGCTCGGAGAACTAGCGCCCCTGTTGCTCGCGTAAGTACTCATTGGCCGATTTAACCATAATGCGTAACATACACTCACGCAATACATTTTTTTTAAAAACGTTCTTGATGGTTTTAAAATGTAACTGGCAGTTCATGCGTTTGTTTTTTAAGCTTTTGTTATTAGTTAGATGGCACTTAGCGGTGTGAATTTTACACACTTCAAATGACTAGAAAACTTGTTACGATATTGCTTTACAGAAAATATTGGCCCCTATTTGAACTTTATCGTAATTATTTTTTAAATGTTAACAAAATATTTGAAATATTCTCTTGGCCCTCTATCTGAATATAATGTTATCTTCAGGTAAATTTTATAATTAAATAATATTGAATATTTTAAGAATTGTTAATAAAACAAAAATTATCTTCATTACTTGCAAAAATGAACAACTATATGTAATATCAATCTTATACTATTAAATAAAAAATATTGAAAATAAGTATTTATTTTGAAAAACAAAATTGTGGGTCAGAAATGTGCCCAGTCAATAAAACTTCAAAAATATTTAGGTTAGGTAACTGAGGGTTATTTGTAGTGACTCTTCAAGGTCGGATGCTGGAAGGGGAGGGGGACACAGTCAACCAATCGGGAGCTTCAAAACCAAACATTTAAGACATAGCCATCTCCCGATTGACTGTTTTCCGCTCTCCTTCCCGCGTACGACCTTGTGAAGTCGCTCCATTTAAACCGGACAATACTTCGCCTCATGCCTCAGCAAGTCTTTAGCCCCCTTTCCTCCTTCTCCCCTTCCGGCTGTCTTAGATCAGAACATACATTACCTGTGTCTTCTCCGTTCTTTTGACCGGAGGTTGCTGGGGTCCGTGTCCCGAAAATGGCGGAATTTTCGACACTAGCTATTTAGTAGCTTCGTCGAATTCAGCCGCTGATTGATTTAGTAACTACGTCGAATTCAGCCGCTGATTGATTCAGCAACTACGTCGGATTCAGCCGCTGATTGAGTTAGTAGCTATGTCGAATTCAATCACTGATTGATTTAGTAACTACGTCGAATTCAGCCGCTGATTAAATCAGTAACTACGTCGAATTCAGCCGCTGATTGATTTAGTAGCTACGTTGAATTTAACCGCTGTCTGGAGGATTGATTAATGTTCCCGTCATGTCAACTGCCGTGTCCATTATTCCCGTGATGCAGTAACCGTTTCCTATGCTTAAGAACCCAATTTTTCTACCCCGCTGGTTGGGTGCCAACCTACGCGACCGCTTTCCGGGTTTCTTTATTTAGGTATATCCCACAGAGGGGCATCGCCCATGTCGAGATTCTCCGGACATGGGGAATAGTGTAGTGCATGCAAGGGTAAGTAAAGAATGAGGATAGGACAAGGAAGAGGAAGGAAAAATAATTCGCGATCCGTGGCCCGTTTGTGAGGGTACTGCTGCGGCATTCGCCTGGTGTTGAGCGGAGGAACCACGGAAAACCGCCGATCAGAGCAGTCGGCCGCCAGAAGCCTCCTCCAGACAGCGACTGGACTCGACGTAGCTACCTGTGTAGTGTGTACAATCCTGCCGCCATCGGTTCTCGAACCCTAGGCCCACCCGGTCAGAGGGAGGGAGGGGCTGTGCGTGAGGAGGGTGCGTGCGCAGGTGCGTGCTGTCGGCGGTGGCAGTGCGTCGAGCCAAGAGCCCTCCAGATCAGGCGGCTGTGGACGAGGCCGAGGAAAAGCAGCTGAACCGGGTGAGTGTCCCCTCCCTCACACACACTCACTCCTGTCCGAAAGCTCGGCAGCGGAAGAGAACGGCTTGTCGCTTTTTTTGGAATACAGTTTCAATTAAAAAAGAATCACGGTAATCTAATGTGATTCATCTAATAATCAGTGGTGAAGCTGAAGGGTAATCTGGGAGCCTTAGGCTTTTTGCCCAGTGAGTGCGAGAGAGAAGGAGATAGCGCGCCCCCTCTTGTGCGCATGCGCGGTAGAGCCAGCCGGTGTCTATCCACTGGCAGGCTCCCTGCGCAGCTAATTCCCTCGCGCGTAAGCGGTAAAAAAGTATTGAAACAATGGCACATAACGACAGCGTTTGTTGAAAAATAATTTGGGCTTTCTAAGGCTCCCAGATTACGCTCCCAAATTGTTGGTCTTTGAAAAATATCGTTAAGCTTCTCATGTTTTTCTATGTTTACAAGATTGTTTTAGAGTTTACCCCACAGAAGTAAACTACGCATAAATTGTTTCAATATTTCATTTAGTATGTAAAGTTCAATAGCGTATGTTTCATTAATCATCCCTAATCAAATTTTTCCCTTGTTAAGTAAGTTTGAAAGTTTTATTTACTGTGAATTTCATACACCTATCTCCAATTTTTCTTTTGAAAAAAAATCCCCAAGATGTCTGAATACGGCTAGGATTCTGAAATTTGCAAGGTGTTAAAGGCACAGGACTGGATGTGACAATATTGCAATTACAATGTCATCAGCGAGCCGTGGTATATATAAGTCGCAACTTATTTCCTGTGGTGTTGTGTTTATATTTTTGCGTTACGTTTGCGAATAATATTGTACACTGTTTTGGAATAGAGTTCACCTATCTCTAATTTTTCATTTGATAAAATTCCCCAAAATGTTTGGAAATGGCCAGGACTCTGAAATTAACACGGTGTTAAAGCCACAGGACAGGATGTGTCAATGTTGCAACTATAATGTCATCAGCGAAACATTGAAAATTACGCTCTTTTGAACGAAATAACTTTTGCATTGCATCAGTTTTCCGAAAAACGACGAGCTGGCTTTGGTATTCAGCGATCCTCAATCGTTGGCCTCTTTCCTGTTTCTTTTCTTTTTCCCCGTTCCCCTTTATCATTTCTTTCTTCTTTCTTTTCTCTTTCTTCTTTTCTATTCCTTTTCCTTTACTTCACCTCTTTTCTGTTTATTATTATTATTATTATTATTATTATTATTATTATTATTTTATTTGCCTTCTGTTTCTTCTTGTTCCTGGGTAGTGAGCGTGAGGCTTAATGGGAGTTGGTGAAGAGAGTGTTTGGTGAGAATGTATGTGCTGAATGCAGGTAATTAGCATTGATAGTAAGCGTTTGTGATGATCATAGGCAGATGTCGTTCGTGATGAGTGTAAATGTAAGAGATGAGAGTAGAAATAAATATGAGCATGTGAGGTGATCGTGGTGAGCGTGGGTAATAAGGTGTGAGTATGGGCGTTGATGGTGAGCGCGAGCTTTAATGTTGAGTGTGAGTGACGAGTTTGGGTGGAGGAGAAAAATGTGGATCGTTATCGTACGTGATGAGTGTAAGTTTAAGTGGTGTGCGTGGTAGTGAGTGGGAGGGTAGGTGGTGAGCATGAGCTTCGGTGATAAGTGTAAGTGGTGATCGTGGGCTATGAACGTGGATGATTATCGTACGTGATGAGTGTGAGTACGAATGTGTGAGACGGGAGGTGTGGGTGAGTGTAGCTGGTGAACATGGGAGTGGATAACGAGCGTGAGCGGTGAGCATGAGGGATGATCATCAATTATCTTACGTCATGAGTGCGTGTGGGTATGTGATGAGCGGGGAAGTGAGTGTGAGCGTGTTGGGGGGGGATGAGCGTGGGTAGTTCTCGTACGCGCTGAGCGTGAGAAGTCGGCGTAAAGGCCGCTCTACAATAGCCCGCGAACGGGAACGGCAACGCGAACGGGAACGTAAAGAAATTTGAAAGGCGGACATCTCAGGCAGGCGTTCCCAACTCGACAGGAACGCGAAGCTTATCGGGAACGTAAACGGAAAGTCAACATTCATCTCGGCTTGGGAACGGAAAACCTCTCGACCGATGATACTGCAGCAAATGGCGGCGAAGTTTTCCAGCTGATCTGCGCGCGACACTGGTGTGGAGAATGTAGTGCGATATCAAGGTTAGAGCCTGCATTTGCGAAGTTACCGTTTGAGGCGGGTTTTGTTAGAAATTGTAGAGTTGTTTTATTTCTTTTTGTAATTATAGTTACATTATTTTTCTATTCACATCAGTATTTAAAATTAAAATCTTTCCTTTCAAAATAATTTTTATATACTTCTTTAAAATATATAGATGTTCATTTTTTGATAAAATTTTAGTAATTGTATTTTCCTTACAGTTAGTAGTTCCGTACAGCATCCGTACAGTAGTAGTTTTTGCATGTTTTTCATTATAATTTTGTTTTCTATTTGCTATTCTTTCGTTCAAGTATGAATTATTCACAACAGCAAACGCAAACCCAATAGACAGATGGAATATCAAAGAGTGAATAGAGAAGCGGAGCTAGAAGTTCTTTGGTTTCAGCAACGGCTTCTTGAAGTTCTCTTTTTTGCCGCTACAATTTCATAGCGCTATTCCTCTTCCCGTTGGCATTTATTGTAAAGCGCAGGAATCTTGCTTTCCCGTACCCGACCTCGCCTTCGCGTTCCCGTTCGCGTGCTATTGGGGAGTGGTATTAAGGATAGAGACTCACGAGCGTTGCTTTGACGCGCGTTGAAACGGTGATGACGTCAGCTGCGTCGACACACGTCGACATCTGCACACACGAGCGTTGTTTACCGCGCGTCTTGGGTGCCACTCGCTACTAAACATGGACGACGTCGAACGCGTGTGGGGAATGTGAGGAAACACTACTGCTCACAAGCTACAACGGACGTCAAGGTAACGCGCGTTTTCTAGCTTTCAACGCGCGACGCCCGCTAGGCGAAGCGCGTTGACAACTACGCACGTCACCAAGAGCGCTCGTATGCCCTTTCATGTAACATACAGTGTTAATCTACTACGCGCGTCAACGCAACGCACGTGTGACTGGTCACGCAACGCTCGTGTGCCTGGCACGGGGCGTGTAAGACCACGCAACGCTCGTGTGCCTGGCACGAGGCGTGTAAGACCACGCAACGCTCGTGTGCCTGGCACGGGGCGTGTAAGACCACGCAACGCTCGTGTGTCGGGCGCATGCTTTGAATTTGCACTAGACTTGTGCATGGGACTTATTTTAGAGCTCCCCGATTGGACAGAGAGGCGGCGCACGAAACGCAAGCGACACATCTCTCTGAAACACATACACTTTGAAGAGACAGACAGACAGACAGCTGGTGCATTCGAAAGGAGTACTGGCAGGGCGCTTGTGAGAATATTAGTGAGATTTATGAAAGAACAATTAGAGACACCAAACAGTTGTAAAACGTATAATTTATGTAATCCGAATTTAAGGGTAATCCTTATTTGAAAAACTTTGGGTCAGTTTATTAGTGCAAAAAAATTACATACTTTATTAAAGGGATCATACTTTTTTAAGAAATGTGGGATACGTAATGGATATTTGAAGGAAGAAAAACAATTTTAGGCAATTTAGTGGGAAACAAATTTAGACATATTAGTGAGTGCAATTACTTTTATTCTTCTCTTTTGACTTCCGCGTTTACAAAACGGGTTGCAAGTTATCTCTCATTTATTTCACACCTCACAGTTAAAAATTCATCCCCAAACTCTCTTTTACATTAACCAACTTTCATAAACTTCACTAATATTCTCACAAGTGCCCTGCCACTACTCTTTTCGAATGCATTAGCTCTCCACAGCTTTTTGTCTGTCTGTCTCTTCAAAGAGTGTGTGTCTCATGTGTCGCTTGCGTTTCGTGCGCCGTCTCAATGCCCGATCAAGGAGCTCTAAAGTAACTCCCACTCTCTGAATCTGAATCAGTGAAATTGTCGCTGATTCAATCAGTGAGAGCCGAAGTCACTGATATCTTCAGTCGAAATGGGTAGTTTCGCTGACAATGAGCGAATTTGCGAAACTTTTCATAATGGCCGCCAGCATTTCACTGGTCGTCAGTGATAACCACCATTGCTCACTGATCGTTCAGTCGTCACGTTCAATTAATTGTCACAGATTTCACTGATTCAAACAGTCAAGTTTCGCTGATTCAAACCGTGGGCCCAATTTTCACTGATTTGTTCAGTTCAATTCACTGTCAGTGGCAGGGTTGTAACTGACACCATGAGTGAATAGTCACTGTCAATCAGTAGTTTTTCACCGATTCAGACTGAGAGAGCATGCGCAAGTCTAGTGCAAATTCAAAGCACGCGTGTCGGGCATCGTGTGCGTGCGTGTGTGTGTGAGCGCGTGGTGGTGTTGCGCAGGCGTCGCTGCTGCTGTCGGGGGCGCTGCTGCTGTGGGGGCTGCCGAGCTTCGTCGCGCATGCGCAGTTGCTGTCCGGAGAGCGCGAGCTGTCCATCGCGCTGCGCTTCGCCGCGCCCCTCGCCCTCGAGGTACGCCTGCGAAGACGCGGGTGCACGAAGTGTACAGGAAGTGTACTCAACTCCTTTTTCTTAGTTAGTTAATGCCTTATTTTACGTGGCGAGACTCGGGCCATCAGGCCCGCTCTTCCGTCTGACCACGCAAATTTCACTACGCTCCTTTCACCAACTAGCGGAGAAAGAAGGTATTATCTCGGGCGACGAAACAGGCGATATGAATATAGCTCAGAGGCGTCGTTTAGGCTTGAGGATCTTTTACATGCAAGTAAATCTACTAACATGGGACAGCCGGCTTTACTTCCCCTCCGAAGGAAGGCGTACGAAGGATTTTTTTGCCCTTAAAAATCCACGGCTTCGATCGGGTTTCAACCCGCGAACTTGGGTATGACAGCCCGACACGCTAACCGTTAACCATCGACGCCGTAATTTGGTATCTGTCTGCATTTAAAATTCCCGCTGTTACTGTGACGCAAAATGCTACCTAAAGCTCATTGGCTGTAGGCGGATAGGCTTACGCAACAGCTCACCTGTGCACGAAGTCTACAGGCAGGAGGGTCAACTCCGGTGTCGGAAGCAGGGTGGAGGTATATACCAAAAACGTCTTGGCAGCTACTTGAAAAAAAGGATGTGGACCCATCTTGCTTCAGCTGCATCACGCGGCGAATTAAAGAACCACAAAGGAATCTTTCAAGGCAGCCAATGGCAGCAAAGCAAAGCGTTTCCGAGAAGAAGGGTCTTCTCTCACTGCGTGATGTCACTGAAGCAAGAGGGGTCTAGCTTTCTTCTCTTTTTGAAGTAGCTGTCGAAGTTTTCCGTACATACCCCATACCACCTCACTGCCTCCGACACCGGATTTGAGTCTCCTTCCTGTATACTTCGTGCACGGGTGAGCTGTTTGCGCAGTGTATCCGGCTTCAGCCTGAGCTTTAGGCACCAGTTTACGCAAGAATTTTAAATGCAGACAGATGCCAAATTGCGCCGTCGATAGTGTAACGGTTAGCGTATCTGGCTGTTCGCGGGTTCAAACCCGATCGCAGTCGTGGATTTTTAAGCGCGAAAAAATCCTTCGTACTCCTTATTTCGGAAAAGAAGTAAAGCAGTCTGTCCCCTGTTGTAGATGTACTGCATGTAAAAGATACTCAAACCTATGTGAAGCCTTTAAGCTGAATTCAAATCGCCTGTTTCGACGTCAAAGTGATACCTTCTTTCTCCGCTAGTTGGTGAAAGGAGGGCAGGGACATTTGCGCGGTAAGAGCAGGGTCCATGGCCTGAGTATCGTCACAAAAAACATCAATGAATGGATGACATAATATCACCTTCTTTCAAGTCAAATAGGTCAAATTCGGCCGATGATGGCTGGAGGAGAATTCTAACCCTCGGCTGCTCTGATAGGTAGTTTTCCATGGTTTCTCCCATCACCACCAGGCGATGCGGGAGCAGTTCCTTAACAAAACGGGTCACGGACCGCGCGCAATCGATCCTTCTTGACCTAATACCTTATTCATACACACATGAACTTCCTATTACACATGTCGCCAGATCAGGCAGAAGCTTGGAGCTTGTCTCAAGTGGAGTGGTGGCGGTGGCGGCACGCTGCTGGGAGATACCTGGCTAGGGAAAACCCCATTAGCTGGCGTGCAGGTCGCCGTTGGATCTTGACATCTACTGCGGGAAGATCAAAGCCACCTTCGTAATAAAAAACATGCATTGCATTCACGTGAATAATGATCCAAGTAATTGATGGGCCCGGAAACACAAATAATCAATCAATGTGCGTGTTAGTGTGTGCGATAAGTGGTGAGAATAAGACAAGGGCGAGGAAAGAAAAATAACCCGCGGTCCGTGGCCCATTTATTAGGGTACTGCTCTTGCATTCGCCTGGTGTTGATCAGAGAAACCACAGAAAACAACCTATTATACTGCGATTTTTGTAGGAAGAGCTCTCAAGATAACTCAAATCCCATGTTCGCGATGGAATATGTCACGGCATTTCGCGTCTTTTCTCGGTCTTGCCGGTAGAAGTCGCATGATCGCAAGCACTGCTTCATACGGTCGCGATCGTGCGAAATCTAGCGGAACGACTGTGAATGATACGAAATGCCGTGACATATTCCATCGCGAAGATGGGATTTGAGTTATCTTGAGAGCTCTTCCTACAAAAATCGCAGTATAGATCAATTGCTAGAATTTTCTTCCAGTCGCAGGGAAGATATTTTGAGCCCACGAAAAGCGGAAGCAAATAACCGCGATTATCTGTCCTTATAAGACCGTTCTCGGGCGTTTAATTACGCACAAGTTAAACTTCAGTAATCGCATTTGAAGCACGTGGCAGGTAAGTCACAACTGCTATCGAAGCTGAACGGCATTAACAGATAATCGGAGGAGAAATTCGCCCTTAAAACAACTACATTCCCCACAGGGTGGGAGACGGTTGCAAGACCTGAAGCTCTAGGTGGAAGCGGAGAGACTCACCCAGAGCCTGCGTTTCGGCGGCACTCACGTCTTTAGCTTCAGGTGGAGACAGTTAGTAGACGATGCTAAGCTCCGTGTTTTCGGGTTCGCCCGGTGACCCACAAGTTGGGTGTGTGGCGCACCTGTACCTTTAGGCGGCAATGGGCGAAGAACGTTTCTCGGAATCCCAGATATAGAAGTTCAGTCGCGGAGCATAAACCTCCTGGTAGGGGTTTATTTATTTTTATTTATTTATTTACGTCAAAAACAGTTAAAAACTGCGTGTGACGAGCTATGGGGAGAAGTGAATTTTGTGCACGTTTTCATAATTTTGTGGTCTCCATCCTAAACCATATTCTAGTCGAATTTTGAATACAGAAAAGAGAGATTTTTTTTCGAGTTTTGTTGACAAAATATTCGCTCTTATATAATAAAATATATTTTCAGAGGTAAATTAGCTATAAATTCCTGCCCTGAACCCTCATGTCCTTCATGAAAGAATATTACTTTTTGCCGCGATAATATGAAAAACGATAATTTGAATAATTATATTTCCCACTGAAATTCAGAAGACGTGCCCAAATAGTGAAGTTACATTGCCTGGGTTCCGGCGGTGCTCACGTCGATAGCTTCACGGTAGAGGCAGTGAGGAGACGAACTCCCCGGGTGTTAGCCCGGGTGGCCCACAGTTGGGCACTTGGTTTCGTTGTGGCAGTGGCCCGATACTCTGGGCAAAGAGGAGGAACTTGTCCCGTTGCATTGTGGGTGACGCATTGTTTCGACTACTGGTCTGGAAAGCCAGTAGCTCTGAGCTGGCAGGACGGCTCAACCCAGGCATTGAATGGGGAGGTTTCCGAGAGGGATAGCTGCGTGCCGGGGAGTTCCGGATACCAATAGCCTTGAGCGCGGTTTTTCGGCCGCGGGGAATGAGAATAAAGGCATAAAACTTAGTGTCCACTCCGGGGATTTATTTTCCTGGTAGATAATAATGAAGTATGGGGTAGTAGCCCACACAGAGTTCACGAACTACAACATTACGTAATACTGAAAATACAATTGAAAACATTTTAACTCAAAAAATATCTAGTGCAGTGCTTGCCAACTCTGTGACATCACAGAAATCTGCTCTTTCTCCGAGCTGAGCGCGGTGCAAAGGTAGTGCCCAACGGGGCGGCTGAAGCACTGTCTTCCAATACTGGTACGTAAGTGAAGGGAAAAAATATGCTGGGAAAATCGATAATTACGTATTTTAATTTTAGGTAATTATTGTTTAGAATGTTTATAATTGAATATCAATATGAAGAAATATATAATTGAACATACGTTGCGACAAAAATCAAAGCAATAACCGACTCTTTAACATAATCATTACTATAATTCCACTTCCATTCTTCTATTAGATAACACTTTTGGAAAAGACAGCTTTAACATTTTAGGACAATAATATTTTATACAATGGTATCTAATTTAACGAATTAGTTCGTTCTGAAACGATGATTAATTTTGACAAATCGATAACTAATAGATATCCGCTAGGGGTCACGTGAGAGGGTTGGTGTTTTTTGATGTACACTTTTGTTTGAGAATGTTTTAAATCCTCGTGATTTTCAGTATCTTCTCCATAATCTTCAATCTGCAAATTCCCTTACTCATGCCAGGATTGCGGGCTGTATCAATTCTCAGAATTTATATTTATCTCACAGCTTTCTCTGGGTCACAAAGCCACATAATACATCTTTAGGTTGGACTTTTTAACATAGTGCAGTTTTTTCGATCGCAGTAAACACTTTGCCATTGTTTCAGTATCTACGAAAGGAAACCTTTCTTCCCAAACCGAAAGAAAATTAACGTGTGTAGATGACTTCCCACTCATGTTGCCTGAAACACCGGCAAAGTCCCACTGCCAAGGTTTTCGTCACCGGCGACCGTCGCCTGCCCCTCCTTCCCACCCCCCTTTGCTCGCACTGCTTCTCCGAGCGCCTACTAACGGACGGGGAAGGCTGCTTTGACTTCATTTTTTTCTCTTCAGTTGGCAAACTCTGGTCTGAATCCTTGCCCTGTCTCAGGAGCAGCGTCACATCGACGCCTTTCCGTTCCGTATTTCGGATACGAAAGAGCGCGAACGTTTCAGATGGGGCCATCGGCGACGACTTTGGCGCTCCTGGCGGCGGGCAGACGAACGCGCGCGTGGCTGTTGTGCGCGCCACCTGGCAGCCTGACGAAGAAGTACCGGCGCGCACGTCGCCCTCTGAAGCGAGAGGGCGCGCGTCTCCTCTGCGCGGCTTGAAAACCGAGACTAGCGCATTCTCGTGTTTTCATTAATTACTAACTACATACAGTAACCTTCCGGTGGGCGCGTCTTTGATACAAAAGCGGGCGGGTA
Organism: Acheta domesticus; assembly: GCA_031308135.1. Taxonomy (NCBI): domain Eukaryota; kingdom Metazoa; phylum Arthropoda; class Insecta; order Orthoptera; family Gryllidae; genus Acheta; species Acheta domesticus. Next base: position 103,861,286 of record JAHLJT010002630.1, on the reverse strand, counting down.
GGAGCACTGCTTGCTGCCTCGAGAAAACAGTATTTTGCACTTCCCAAAACCTCTTAATATTTAATTGAACACGGAAGAATGAACACTCACGACTATTCATCCTTACATTTTTAATGTTAAAACATTTTACAAATCACAGAAATGAGGCTAGTTTTAGGTATAGAACAATAAATAAGATTGTTTCAGAAAACCTTATAAAACAAAATATAACAAAGAAAATAAAAATAAAATTAACTAGAAAATTGTTATTAAATAGACAAATTAATTAAATGAAGCAGAATACTGTCCTCAAATTTTAGAAAAGGATTAATTGGTTTTCATTAAGCCGTTTCCAGTAACTCAAGAAGATGCCTGATTTTTTCACAAGTTACACAAGCAGCTCTTCAGCAAAGAGAAACAAAAATAAGACTACCAGTGATAAAAAAAATCAACAAAAACAACTTGGACCATCTTTTATTTGGCTTACAATGATCGAAAATACATGTAAACGAACAATCTGAATAAGTATCATGTTTGTTTGGAATACTAAAAACACTTACATGAGTGGGTGCAGTTGTGCAAGGAATACTGGAGTCAGAACTATTTTATCTTCAAATCTTCTTCACGAATGATAGGGAGAAGAAAAAAACCGAAATTCCCACATTTGTTGCGAGAATGTTGCAAAGTTGTTGAGAATGAACTGCAAAGTCTCTCAGCTACATGTCTACTAGCTAAAAGTGTAACAGAAATGTCTAAGGAGTATTCTTTTAAAATATTGTATCTAATTTAGTAATAATAAATTGGAAGTATATAACAGTATGTAGTTATGTACATTGTCGTAAGGATATTCAAAACTAAATGAGTTGCCGTGCCTATAAAATTAGGAGATCCATTTTTATTTCAAACACACCAGCCTCTGCAACAAAAAATCATTGTCACTTACACTGTGAAATCAAAGAAAGGTAAAGATTAATTGATACATGATAATTTCAATTACCACTTCTGACGAAAGGGCGGACGTGGAAGAACCTTTTATTGGAGATGTTCCCAGAGAGATATTTGAAATGCAACTTGTTTCGAGTTAAAACGCATTTATAATTACACTTACTAATAAGTCTAACGAACTTTCATACTTAGATCCTTTTTATGAGACATTTAAAATATTCATTTTTGCATGTAGACGCTTTGCCTGTAGACATTTAGGCAATAGATATTTCAGCATGTAGACATACTTACATTAGGCATTTTGTCATGTAGACTTGCACGATTGTGGGGACATTTATTACGTGTTAGAGTAGATCAAGTGTCGTTCGACCTCAAATATTAGATATTATTTACGTAGGCCTTATTTCTATAAACATACTCACCAGTAACCGTTTAATACATAATACTACTATATTGATATAAAGTTAGATCTCAGGCTCAGTTTATGTTAAGTAATGACGTTCTCGTAACCTTACATGTGTATGGAACACGATGTCAGAAGTATTTCTTATACCGTGGTCTAGAAAAATACATTTGTTGTAGTAAATGAGCTAGTGGAAGTACAGGTGAGTACAATACTATTCCTAACACGTTGGCTGCCGTTAAATGCTCACTAATTTGATCAGAATGGCATTATGTGTCAAGAGCTGATTGTTAGTCCTGACCTGATTGAATAGCTGTGAAGAGCTTCTCAAATCAGTGTTACGTTAAGGGAGCTAAAAATATGCGGCTGTAACAATAGAAAATCGTTTTGGCGTGCACCTGGGCGAATCCAGAGTTGATTCTCACGGCCTGAAATCTGGCAAAGATTTTGTAATTGAAAAGGCCAAATGAATTATATGAGTCTATTCCACTCGTGAAATTAAAACCAATAGTGTTTAAATTTAACTACTCATAAAAAATGCCCCAATCAGAGCGGAGTATCTCAAAAAGTTTATCTCTTTTTCTATCCAATTTTTCTTACCGCCTCTCCCTACTGGCCAATTATAAACTGTCTCATCTATCTTAGGAGGCGGTATACATCGATCGTTACGTCGATGTCGAATAAACCGCGTATGTATTGTAACTTAACCTCTTTGATTTTAAAATAGCCTTCAGTTATTTTCATTATTTGGTGCATTTTGGAACTGTGTTGGACGTAATTTCATTTGTGGAATAGTCCTATTAAATACCACTCGTGCTTTGGAAATTCTCGACACTTTCAAAAGCACTCGTGGTATTACCTGTGATAATTATTGAAACGTAGAAATTTTATTTACACGGGAAGAGTATCATTAGCACCTTAATAACATTTTTAGTTATTTGCTGAATGATACATGATTTCAACAATGCCGTTTCAAAAAAATATTTTTTCTTGTTACATTGAGTTTAGGAGCAACTGAAAAAATTCATAATCTTGTATATTAATTCATTTTAGACCTATGCTAACGTGTATGCTCATATCTGCGATCAGGAAATGTGTGTGACGTATTTGAGCACTAGTGAATCGAGGACTGACTTTTAGTAGGGCAGTTGTGACATGTCTTCTGTATTCCAGCGGCGGGAGAGTTATTGAGCCATGAATTTGCCTATACAGCAACCAGCAATTTACTGAAGTCATTTCTAAGTCTTTCAAAGATGGGCCAATATCACTTTTTTACCCCTGATGTTAGTTTGATATTTTCCAACCAACCAGTCCTGCGTTGTATTCATTTATCAAATTTGAGGAACAGCTATTCTTCTCTTGTTTCACGTACCGAAGCACAGATTTTGTGGGAGTAACCTCATGTAATGGAACAACATAATATATTGTACTTCATGACACTAATCCTACAAATTTTATTTGCATACTTTCAGAAACTTTGCTACACCACTTGAAAACCAAATAAGTTATTACACTTTATAATAAAATTATATTATCTGCTATATGTAAAAAAATTCTTATCACATAAATGCAACCATATTTTCTCTTTGAGTCAATGTTTTTTTATTGAAATCCACACGCAATTTTGGAAATTGACCAAATTACTGCCTATGAACTAGTGGAACTTAAGAATCTTCATAGTCTGGTCAATATGTAACCAACAAGCATTTGAATATCCTAGGCAATACTACACTGTATTTACAGTTTTCCTTTCTATCACATCAATAATCAGATTATGACCACTCGACACTTTAGAGAAGGTAACTCTCATGTGTTATCCCTGAAACAATAAATAGGGCATATATTATTATCATGATGTATGTATGAAATTTTTCCACAATTATAGAAACGTGTTTGCATACCATTGAACATGACTGTGTTAGGATTTTTTCATGCTTTAACTCCTTACGGGCTACCAATTCATTAATGACGATACGAAAGGTGTTTGATTACCACTAAACATGGTTGAGTTTGGTAATTTCAAGAGCTGACATTCGATGGGACAAACATTTAGCAAGAAATTCGAAATGAAATTATGCGACTTCCACAGTAAATTGCCGCTTTCGTCACGAAATCCGCACTGATTAATATGTAGCCATAATACAATATTCAAAAAGGGCGCGAAGTCACTGCTACTAACCAAACATTGTGTTTAATCCTCATTACTAATTACTCCTGCATTAATTCAACACGATTTAAAAATTCCTTTTTATCATTACATTCACCACTGTCACTTTAAATTAAACTGTTATGGAAACATAAGTGGATGATCGCGAATAGAATTATTCTCGTCCCACTAAGAGAGGAGTTCGACTACGAACAGGTTGCCCTTAAGACTTTGAAAAAGTATTCAATATTCAAGGTCAAGAATGTCAATAGTAATTAAGTTAAAATGAAGCAACTGATCACAATTAATTCCAATAAATTTACGATGGCCATCTTAGGTTGGAGGAAATTGTAAAATAAGATTAAATTTGTTAATATTGATTCAGAAAATAAAGAAAAATCAGAAATAAAAGAATAATTGGCAGCCGACACCTTATTGTTGTAGTGTCAATTCATTAATGAAGTTATGATTTAAATAATAGTAACTATCAGATCAATTAATTCTTATCATAAAGAAAGGTATTCACCAGCTGTACGCTCGTATGAGCGGTCTATTTTCAGCCCACAAAAACGAAGTAGATGCAGTCCTGAGAGTGTAAGTATCGTAACGCCCAATCATTACAACAAAATCGAGCTAACCAAATAAAGAAACTAGGAATAAAAATAGGTTGAGAAACGTCTGGGAATATGATTTCTACTAGATTACGGCCGTCCAGCCCGGAAAGTAATTCGAATTGTGAATCCAGTCTAGTAAGTAATTTGAATAGTGGAAGCCTACATTGACTTATTTACTATCCCTTGTGTTAAGCATTATTTCATCCCTTCTATTCTTCTGTTATTTCCAAAAGTTACATAGTAACGTTATTAGAATTTTCTTTTGGAAAGAGAATGATTCCGTCTTCTATTTTTCTGGAAGCAGTTGAAAATTGAAAATAAGTTGTTTGTTTGTAATTACCTTCATTATGTGAATTCTAAATACCTAAATCTGTATTTAATGATTTTTATATTTCGCGAAATAAAAGTTATATTTTGTTTTTGAGGAAATAGAATCACAAACATTTTTAAAATGTTTATTTTCTTATCTTTCCAAATTACAATTGAAAGTCAGTTCTTTGAACATTTATTGTTCATAGCTATACCAATAATTATTTACAGTAATAATAATTTAAACAATAAAAACAATTTTTTGATTGATTTAAGAATATCTTTAGAAACCAAATAATATTTAATGTTACAAAATGCATTTTGTTCTGTTTGATACTCTTTTTCTCTTGTAGTTATTCCATACCTCCTGTGGACGCTATTTCCATTTGTTAGTATTAGTGTTAGTGTTAGCAACTGAACAATTCAATCATTTTCAAAAATACAAATATCTGTTACTGTTTTAAGATATTGTCTAGGTTAGTGTAATCCAAAGTTACGAAATATTTGTTTCAATAGTTTAAGACAAAATAACTAGTGATCGGCTGCAGCAAAAATGCTGCCGTTGGGTACGCAGAAAATGGCGTCCTGGAACTATTCTCAAACCTCACCTGAAATATGAAGTTTCTTTCATCCTCGTCGCATGATGCCAGCTGTGTTGCAAGCAGTGATGCACTGAATACAAGTTAATATTGATTCCCCACATCAGAAATACAAAAATGTGGATTAACATTAAATATATGCCAGTAGCGTAACGAGTTGAGTGCCGGCCCGCCCACAAAACTTTTATCCTTTTGATCCCCCTTTATAAAAGTGTATAGAAACCACAAGTTGTTTTAGCACCTTGGATAATCAAAAATAACATATAACAAATGCATATACGTCAGTCTGTGTTTACCACATAAGCCATTACGCTGGCAATTCTTACAATTGCAAAATCGTCAGCCCAAAAGTAGGTCCTCTTTTACCTGGGCCTGCTCGCTTTACGAATCTTGCGAGCCCAAATGTTACGTCACTGATTTTTAGTCAAAATCGAAGCTATTTCCATGTTTTTGCATTTTTACAATCTTCCTGGTAATCTAACAAAACCTTTGACACGTTCACACGCCAGAGGCTGCTAATTTTCTATCAATTTATGTGTATATTTAAAATTAATTATGTAGATTATGTTGCTTTGTTTATATTATGTCTGTAATCAGCTACGAATGTATGCGATGTGTATTTTAATTTTTCCTGTACAAATTGAAAAATTATCATTATTTCATTTGTCATCAACTGTTTACAATTTGACACTATTGACGTATGAGCAATTGCATTCGTACTTGTGACTTGTCAACATTTATTGTTTTCTTCTAAGCTCATATATGAGGAAGACCATAAGGTAAGAAGATGAGAAAATAAAATGTGTATTCGATTTTGAAATTCTGGGAGTTGGTCTGCTGGCAATTATTACAAAGAAATTATCAATGTTTGAATTATTCACAATTAGTTGTCCATTCCGGTCCAAACTTGGGGGGGGGCATTAAAAGCACCAGCAGGAATAATACTTTTTGCTTCATGATTTTGGTATAACTTTTAAAAAGTCATCCAAATCCTCAATTTAATTCTCTTAGTTCACATTGACAAACTTAACATACTCTCAATATGTGTTGAATGCTGAAAAAATATTGGAAAATGGAGATTATATGAATGAATAAAACAACTAACAACAAAGAAATTATTATTTATAAAATATTAAGTTCATTTTTAACATTTTTATAACATAAGTGCAAAGAATACATATTTATATTATATTAACATTATTAGCGTAGTTCAAAATATCACTTATATTTATTTAGAACATGTCTAGTAGTAAAAGTGTTTGGTTCGAAAACCGCTTTGGTTCCTATATGCACCTTTCTGGAAATGATACGTCATTAGCAGTCTTTCAGTTCTCCTCTAGTGAGGAACATATGGAACCGACTTCGCCAATCTCGTCGGTAGGGTCACCCGCGTTTAATTAATCACAAAACAACGAAATAACAAAAATAAACATCATACATGTACCCAACAGTTATAAAATATATGTCGATATCAAATATTGCAAACGCACTCACAGCAGAATGTACAATATGTTTATTAATTCGGCGTCAGCAATAGGAGAAAGCACGCTACACAGTTACCAACATAAATATACAAACATTGAACATTATTTTTTAAAATAGAAAAATAATCACTTCTTGCCCATTGCTCTTCAGCTGCTCTCTCACTTAAGCTACGTTTTCATTTTTTCAACTGCATGTAAAAGCACGCCACATGATTCCCAACATAAATACACATGTACATATAAACTATAAAATAAAAAAAGTAATCACAAACTCACACCTATTATACATCAGCTGCTCTTTTGTGTAGGTTGTCATTAAAACTTTTTTCCGACAGCACAAAAAGGCACACTACACAATCCAACGTAAATATACATACATTAAAAATAGTAAAATAATCACAAGTTCATATGAATGGCACTGGGCCGGTAGCTTTCAAGTTCAATTCTTTTTTTTTTCTTTTTGTCTTCTTCGCACTTCAGTTGTTTGCATGTCCACCTAAGTTTTTCCTTTTTCACTTTGCAAGCCCTAGCTGCTTACTCTCCCGTACTCATCACGTCATTTTTTATGTTTTTGTTTTTCCCATACCAGCCTACTTCCCCTTCTTCCACGCAAAGGGTGTTTTCTTTTCGAATTATTGAACTGCATCCAAATCTGTGACTCGTCAACATTTTTTGTTTTTTAATTGGCTCCAGTCCTGGAAATCACGGAATTGATACACAGTAGCTGTCTGCATTCTCATCCATCACTCCGTCACAATTTTCCTTTTTCCTTGCTTACAACTACAGCACCACTCATCAAATTTGGGCTTTGCATAGTAGCAAAGCCACATACCATTAAATCAAGACTTCGTTGCACTGTAGGTGTTGATTTCCGTGAATCGGTTTACGATCTTTTACCGTCCCTCGTATTTACAGAGCAACTCGACATTTTTATGATCGTTTTTGGTTTGTTGTGCCGCAACTGCCTGCTTCCTGTGTCATTGCCAACAATGTTTCTTCTTTATTGACTCGCGTCCGCAACGCTATCATTTATTTATTTTTTTATTAGGCCTATTGTTGCATTGCAAGCGCTCGCATTGTCAATTTTTATTTTTTTCTTGGCTCGCATCTACAGAGCGACTCTTCAGTTCTTTTGGTGATTAGGCATATCGCTGGACGGTACCTACATGCATTACCTTTCTTGACTCGCCAACATTTTTCTTTTTTTGTGAGTTCTTATCTACAGCAAAACTCAACATGTTCTTCTTTTTTTATTAGATTAATCGTGGCGCTGCAGCTGCTTCATTCCCATCCGTGATTCGTCTTCTTTTTTTCCTTGTGTTCACAGCCAAAGACGTTTTCTTTCCTGGGAAAGTATCTCTTGGTGCGTCGGTTGGTGGGAAGATGTCTGGGCAGCGTGGGGTATAGGAGCGTGAAGACCAGACTCCCCTTTCCAAAACTCGTCAACTTTCGTTTTGTCTTCTTCACTTCGACATATTAACTGTTCTCTTATGCAACGAGGATGTTTTTTTGAATTGTTGGACTGCAGCAATTGTATTCGTACTTGTGACTTGTCAACATTTATGGTTTTCTTCTAAGCTCGCATCTGCAGCCAAATTCGTCAACGTTTTTCAATTTTTTTCGAGTAGGCCCGTTACACTACAGCTGCTTGCATTCCCATTCGTGTCTCGTCATCTTTTATCTTTACTGGTGTTCCCATCGCTAGTCGTCACGTCGTTTGTACCAACTATGACCACCCGGTGCGCCGTGAGGTGTGACTTTTAGAGCTTTCCCCGCGAAGGCAGGTGGGTTCTCCTTGCCTGGAGCGAGTACCAGGGACACGAGAGCTGCACAAAGCTACGAGGGAAGGGAGCTCCATCAGATGGAAGCGAAGACTTCCGACGGCTGGCGGACATCGCCGAGCGGCGAGCACGGGGAGGGGGGAACTGCGTGCTCGCCGGAGGTGTGGAGGGAGGCGGGGGGGTCAGCAATGTACGCCTGGCATGTTGCTGTTGTCACCGCCTTTGTCATCGTCTGCAGCTCCATTGCAAGTCGTCACCTCCGTTCCAAACGGTGGTCCCCCGGTGATCAGTGATATGCAAGTTTCGTAGGTAGGTAGTATGCCTTGCCAGGGCCACTAGGGCTGCATCAAGCTGGAAGGAAAAGGAGCTCGACCCAGAGCGAAGCGAAGACTCCCGAAGGCTGGCGGACGTTCACGAGCGGGGAGTGTGGCGAGTTGGGAGGTTCTTGCAGGCTGGAGGTGGTGGTCGGGGAGGTCAGCAGTACACGCCCGCCACGTAGCGATGATCACCGTCTTCATCGTCGTGTGCAGCTCTATTTCAAGTTGTCCCTTCTGTTCCAAACGGTGGTCCCCCGGTGCGCCGGGAGATGCAAGTTTCAGAGCTGTGCGCCAAGGCAGGTAGTATGCCTCGCCAGGGCTACTAGGGCTGCACCAAGCTACGAGGGAAGACCCAGAGCGAAGCGAAGACTCCCGAAGGCCGGCGGAAGTTCCCGAGCGGGGAGCGCGGGCGAGGCGGGAGCTGCGGAGACGGCGGCCAGGGAGGCCAGCAATTAACGCATGGCTAGGAGGGAAGGGAGCTCGACCCAGAGCGAAGCGAAGACTCCCGAAGGCCGGCGGAAGTCCCCGAGCGGGGAGCTGGGGCGAGGCGGGAGCTGCGGCGGTCAGCAGCGCACGGGCGGGGCGTCGCCGTTGGCCGCCGTCGTCACCGTCAGCGTCAGCGTCGTCGTCGGCTGCAGCTCCAGCGCCTCCTGGCGTAAGCGCTTGGCGGCCAGCCGCCGCTGCACGGGCGGGATGACGAACAGCATGACGCCGCTCAGTGCCATCGTCACCCCGGCCACGATGAAGCCAGGGTTGTACGAGCCCGTCGCGTCGAACAGCCAGCCTAAACGAAATTGACAAATCAAATCAAATAAACAGTACATAAATAAAATTAAATATTACTTATTGCCCAAGCAATAAGGGGATCACACCTACAAAATTACAACATAACCGGTCACGGACACACATACACACTCAAATATACAGAGTAAACCCTCATTAGCATGAATTCCAAAGGACCGACGTAATAGGAGTTTGTTTTATAAAATTCATCATCTCCGAGTATTATGATGTCAGTACTAATGTTAGCACATTTTGCTCGGCGCGGACAAGTTCCTGCGACTTCCGCCCACCTGGGCACTCTTTGGAGTGCTTCCCGCTAAATTATGGGAGTTCCATGCTAGACCAGGGTGTCATGGGGGCGCCAATTCCAAAATTCGCGCGTCCCACTTAAAAAAAAATCCATCATCAATCAATCAATCAATCAATGAAATGGAATGAAGACATTAATTAAATCATTGTTTCCCCGCGCCTTGATGCATGTGACAGCTCTTCCGCCGCCCTGCCAGGTTGCAATCAGCTACCCTCGCCGCCGACACCGGTGACGTCACTACATCACCACCGTCACCGCCGCCACCAACACCATCGCGCCGTCGCGCCCGTATCTCTCCCCCTGCCTACGTCCGCCCCCCCGCCGCCAGCTAGCCGGCTGCCCGCCCCTCTGAGCCCTGCCCGGGGTCGAACCCGGGGCACCGCCAGAGCATGTGCGGCCAGCGGGCGACACAGCTGGTGGAGTGTGGGCCAAGCGGATGGAGCTATGGTGGACCGGGAGCATGAAGCATCCACGGCGGTGAAGGGCATTTTTCACGATTTCTGCATTGAGACCCTCTACTGGTGTGATTTGTAGGAGCGGTGGTGCTGTGACTGTGGTGTGGTTCGACAACCCGGCCATGTGTGCCTCGTAACCTTTCAATGTTACATTCATTTGGTTTTTGTTTGCTGTGTTAGTCAGGTAGCATCGCTTGGTCAGTGTGTGCCTTTAATTTTGTGTTTCGTAACACTGCAAGAGTTTTGTGAAATTGTTAAAGTTTTGTGAAATTATTATTAAAGTTTTTTTGTATTCTTTGACAACTAACGAATTCACTTTGCCGGGACCGAAGTTTGGTTCCTGTTACGGCAAAATTCGTGTTAAGTGAGTTCGAGCAAACGAGGGTTTACTATATTGTGATATACCAGAATATGATAGGTTTTATTTAATGATGTTAGCTATACATGGGGTAGATAAATGGGGATAGAATATGGCGGTAGATGGACTTAGCAACGACGGCGCGGAGGTTGGCAAGGTCAACAAACTATTCACGGGCCTTGATGACGTCAGGACGCCGGCTAGAGGGCTGAAGAACCTAAGATATAATTGGTGCAAAAACGAATGACTGACGGAAGTCACGGCTACTCGGATGTGTAAGAGACGCACGGGTTGGCTATAAAAGATCAGATAGTCTAATGTTGCCGTCGTGTTTTGAAATAATAGAAGGATGGACGCCGACCGAGCCATGAAGGGTTTAAAAATGCATTAAACAGAACATTCTGACTCGGGGTGTCGTGGAGTGAAGATCGTATATTCCGTCTCTGGGTGTCGTGGAGTGTAGATCGAACATTCTCTCTCTGGGTGCCGTAGCGTAAAGATCGTTGTAGACAATATAGTGGGAAAGCGAGACTTGTATAGTTTTCTTGTGCGAGAAGTGATAGTTTGTTTCCGGACTTTGAAAATAATTTACCAGAAGTGATTTCGCGGCGGACTTGTTCCGATTTTCGGACATTGCAGTTGGACTTCAATAGTTTACATAACCAGTGGGAGAGACTAGGAACCGGGGAGCGTCGGATAAGAACTAACAAATAGTTTAGGCAGTGTGGACTGGACGTGTCAGCAGCGGCGCAAGAACGAAGAAAGAAGCGGAAATTGGAATTAACAACGGCCAAGTGAGAAGCGACCACGGAGCGTTGGCATGCACAAACGGTAAAAAATACTGCAGTATAAAAGAGACAATTTATTCAAAAAGGTCATGACCATCAAATTTATTGTTTTTAATTTAAAGTTAAATAAATTGTTGAATTTTGTTTTCATTTGTCAATCATAATTTTCAATTAGTTGGTAGCATAATTATTACATTTCAGATTCCACGCCATACTGTATAGTTGGCAGATCAGGTAATCGGCTATCGAGGCGATAGCGAGTATTTGTATCCGGACCCATCGACCCAAGCTAGCTGGATGTTTAGATAATTTTGTTAAAATCAGATAGAAAAACTGTGATAGTAATTCATGTAACCTGTTTCTGGCGCCCAAACCTTAATAAATTTGGAACAGGACATAATTACAGCCACAATCTTGATGAGACGTGAGAATGGTATATTTCAATATATATATATATATATATATATATATATGTGTGTGTGTGTGTGTGTGTGTGTGCGTGTGTGTGTGTATATGTATGTATATGTATATATATATGTATATGTATATATATATATATATATGTATATATATACATATATATATATGTATATATATATATATACATACAGGGTGAGTCACGTAACTTTAGCACCTCCTGTAACTTTTGAACGGTTGAAGTTATTGCAATGCAGTTTTCACGGAAGTGCATGAGGGGAAGGGGCTAATAGATACGTGCATTAATTTCTATTTTATCACTTGTATTTTACGAGATTTTTTAGGTAACTTTGTTTTTTTCGAATAAAACTATACATATTTTTTCAGTCCACCATAAAAAGACGAATCCAATGATGTACATATTGTTATATGTTAGATAAGCGTTTTTTTGATTAATTTTGATTTTAGCGACTGGGGTTTAACGGACATTTTGAATGGTCTACCACACAAGGTCACGCAGCGCTCCACCAGCAACGCGCGCCCGAGCAAGGGAAGGGAGATTTGAAGATACGAAACATATTCCAAATATTCACAAAACCATTGCAGTTTTTTCCTGAACTGTGCTTTCCATCCTTCCGCATTTTCAGATTATCGACTTTCTTTGATTGAAGGAATTAAAGGATGGAAAATAAGGATTTGTCATTAGTTTGTATCGTATTAAAATTGTTTATAACTTCAACTCCATTTAATGGGGTTTCATAAGTATTAATGGGATCTTGAAACAAAGCACAATAAGAATAAATAATTAAAACTGTACAAAAAATATTGCGTATTTTGAGCAAACAATTTCAATGTTAATAAGAATATAATAATAACTTAGGGATAGAAATAATCTTATTTCAATAAATACTACTTAAGACAAATCCGTATTTTCAATCCCTAAGAAACACAAAATATCTGAAAATGGATCAGGATGGAAAGGAGAGTTCAGGAAAAAATGCAACAGTTTTGGGAATATTTTTCTTATCCTCAAGTACTAAAATCCCTTCCCTTTCCCGACCCCGCATTTGCTGGGCGAGCACTGCGTGACCTTGTGGGGCTGACAGTTACAATGAAAATATCCGTTAAACACTAGTCGCAAAAAAATCACAATTACTCAAAAAAATGCTTATCTAACATATGACAATATTTATATCATTGGATTTGTCTTTTTACGCTTGTCATAATAGACTGAAAAATATGTATAGTCCCATTTGAAAAAACGAAGTTACCTCAAATATCTCGTAAAATACAAGTGATAAAAGAGAAATCAATACACAAATCAATTAGCCTCATTCCCTCATTCACTTCCGTGAAAACTGCATTGCAATATCTTCAACCGTTCAAAAGTTACAGCAGGTGCTAAAGTTACGTGACTCACCCTATATGTATATATATATATATATATATATATATATATATATATATATATATATATATATATATATACAGGGTGAGTCACGTAACTTTAGCACCTCCTGTAACTTTTGAACGGTTGAAGTTATTGCAATGCAGTTTTCACGAAAGTGCATGAGGGGAAGGGGCTAATAGATACGTGCATTAATGTCTATTTTATCACTTGTATTTTACGAGATATTTGAGGTAACTTTGTTTTTTCAAATGGGACTATACATATTTTTTCAGTCCACCATGACGAGAGTAAAAAGACAAATCCAATGATGTACATATTGTCATATGTTAGATAAGGATTTTTTTGATTAATTTTGATTTCTGCGACTGGGGTTTAACGGACATTTTGAATAGTCCACCACACAAGGTCACACAGCGCTCCATCAGCAACGCGCGCCCGAGCAAGGGAAGGGAGATTTGAAGAAACGAAACATGTTCCAAATATTCACAAAACCATTGCAGTTTTTTCCTGAACTGTGCTTTCCATCCTTCCGCATTTTCAGATTTTCGACTTTCTTTGATTGAAGGAATTAAAGGATGGAAAATAAGGATTTGTCATTAGTTTGTATCGTATTAAAATTGTTTATAACTTCAACTCCATTTAATGGGTTTTCATAAGATACGTATTAATGAGATCTTGAAACAAAGCACAATAAGAATAAATAATTAATACTGTACAAAAAATATTGCGTATTTTGAGCAAACAATTTCAATGTTAATAAGAATATAATAATAACTTAGGGATAGAAATAATCTTATTTCAATAAATACTACTTAAGACAAATCTGTATTTTCAATCCCTAAGAAACACAAAATATCTGAAAATGGATCAGGATGGAAAGGAGAGTTCAGGAAAAAATGCAACAGTTTTGGGAATATTTTTCTTATCCTCAAGTACTAAAATCCCTTCCCTTTCCCGACCCCGCATTTGCTGGGCGAGCACTGCGTGACCTTGTGGGGCTGACAGTTACAATGAAAATATCCGTTAAACACTAGTCGCAAAAAAATCACAATTACTCAAAAAAATGCTTATCTAACATATGACAATATTTATATCTTTAGATTAGTTTTTTTACGCTTGTTATGATAGACTGAAAAAATATGTATAATCCTATTTGAAAAAACAAAGTTACCTCAAATATCTCGTAAAATACAAGTGATAAAAGAGAAATCAATACACATATCAATTAGCCCCATTCCCTCATTCACTTCCGTGAAAACTGCATTGCAATATCTTCAACCGTTCAAAAGTTACAGGAGGTGCTAAAGTTACGTGACTCACCCTGTATATATATATATATAAAGAAATGAACTGGGAACGGCTCGGAGGCAGCCATTTTGTAGAATGGTGGGAAGTGAAAGCCCACCCAGGAGCGGGGTAGGGGGACAGGAAGAGAAGCAGGTGCTAGTCATAAAAATATTTAAAATTGGCTGTATATTTAATAAGGAATGTACATTCAGGATAGAAAATTCAAAAAATTACGATGTACGACATCCAACGACTGAGCAGTTAGAGAGGAACCTACAATACAATGGATGATTCTAATCCAATGAACGCCTACATTCCATCCACTGCAACGAGTTATTTTAATCCAATGGCATTGGATTAAATTGGGACAATGTTCGTCAACAATATGAACCAATCGTAAAAGCAATAAAACATGAAAAATATTTATAAAATATTTGAAAATATGTTTAATCGTTATATTTGCATTAAATACTTAATCTGAATAGCTTGACTACTGATATGCAATTAATAAGCAAGTAATTAATAATTATTATAATCTCAAAATTTTATAAAACAATTTTCCATTATTGTAAAAGTAATTTTATATGTAATGTACACAAAAAATATTTGAAAAAGTAAATTAGTAAGACATAAATCATCGCGGAAGCATACGGAGTCAGTTTGACTCAACGTCTCAGGTTGCATAACAAAAATTCACGTCTGCAGTTACGGGTTAATGAGTCCCATTCACACTGCAGACAAACATAAGCGTAGCGTTAACATAAAAGTTAGGACAACGTTTATAAGCGGACTCATTCACAATGCATTCGCATAAGTATAACGCATAAGACGCTAACTTAAAAGCTTGCAAGCTTCTGTGCTTACGCTTATGTTGTACATTGTGAACGCTTCAGTCTATCACTTATGTTTAAGTTTATGTCTGCGCCTTAAGCTTATGTTTTCGTCTGCATTGTGAATGGGCCTTAAGCCTCGCCACGGAGAAGAAGGCACCAACGAATTGAACTGAATTGAATTGAGACTCACCCGCGATGGGCGAGCCGATGAACGAGGCGAGACGACGAATCATCATTGCATTTAATCGTGTCAGCCGGAAGAACAAGCCTGATGGCTTGAGCCTCGCCACGAAGAAGAAAGCACCAATGAATTGAACTGAATTGAATTGAATTGAATGGAGACTCACCCGCGATGGGCGGGCCGATGAGCGAGGCGACGCCCTGGAAGAGCAGCAGCAGGCCGAAGGCGTTGGTGAGCCGCTCCAGCCCCAGCAGGTCTACCAACACCACCGACGTGAGCCCCACGTACGCGCCGATGGAGCAGCCGAACACCAGCGAGTACATCATGAAGGACACGTACGACTGGCAGAGCGCGCTGAACGCCGTCGCTGTAGACACACACACACATACATATTGAAGAATTGCACGGTGTAAGGCATCAACCGGCTAAGCGCCATTTGTGAAAAAATGAGATATGGGCGCCATCAGTTGCAGTGGACCATGTTCTAACTGTACGCAAAATTTTGGCGCCAAATCTGTAAAAATAGCTTTATAATTGGACGGAAAGGCATCAACCGGTTAAGCGCCATTTTTGAAAAAAATGAGATATGGGCGCTATCAGTTGCAGTGGATGTTCTAAGTGTACGGAACATTTTGGCGCCAAATCTGTAAAAATAGCTTTATAATTGGACGGTGTTATGCATCAACCGGCTACGCGCCATTTTTGAAAAATGAGATATGGGCGCCATCAGTTGCAGTGGACCGTGTTCTAAGTGTACGAAAAATTTTGGCGCCAAATCTGTAAAAATAGCCTTATAATTAATGAAAAATGAAAAAACGCCATCAGTCACATCAGGGATTTTGTTTCGCAACAACCGGCTATAAACCTGGATCTTCCAATCTGCTGTTCGTAATTTCACATTATGCAGGTAAACGCCAGATATTCCACTCATGTTTGTGTAGTTTGGCGCTTCAATGAATGAAATAACTAAATTACAGTTTTTAGAGCTGAAAATGTAATAAAACCTTTGAACACGATTATTTCAAAACGTGTATGATGTCGCATAGCCGGTTGATGCATAACATCGTCCAATTATATTGATTACAGCGGGACGCCGATTATCCGTACGTCAATCATACGTTAAATATCCGAACTCATAATTTCTCTGAATAATTATTTTTAATTAGGTACCATATACTACACGTATTCATTTTCTTCTTTTGTAATAATGAACATTGAGAATGATCCCAGATATGATTGACAGTGATAACATATTAACGAGATACAATCATCTGACTTCAATCAACTTTGACAAATCTTACAATAAGTGCTTAAGAACTCGGAATGTTTATTATTAGCAGAAACACGCTTTTCATCACCTTTAAGTGGAAGGGAATTAACGGTACAATTTCAAACAACCGATCGTAAATTGTAAACAGCTGTCAATCACTCGGAATGTTCATTGTTGGCAGAAAACCCACCGCCTAAGTGCAACAGTAGCCTACATAGATATGTTCGGTTATCCGAACTATCGAATATCCGAACTATACCTAGTCCCATTTAGTTCGCATAATCGACGTCCCAGTGTATTTCGAAAAGATCGTACTATAGTAAAGCAAAATAGTTAAGAAATCGTTATTTATGTACCAAGGGCGTAACAAGGATTCTAGTGTTCAGCTAAATGTCCTTGGGCTTTTCGTCGCCGCGTTAACTACCGTGGTACGTACAAGATTTTATTTATTTAAACCTAATTTTAATGATTTGGATTTCCTTTTTCACAAATGAACAAGATTAACTTGACTCGGTTTGGCTTTTTGTATTTCCTCCAACAATTCCCTCCATTATACTGCGATTTTCCTAACTTTGTCCCTGACAGGGATCAGCTGTTTCGCTGCCATCCAATCGGGAACTTACATTTCACGATAGTGACGTCACTATGGTGACGTTAAAGCTCCCGATTGGATGAAACCGTCAACAGCTGGTTTCTGTCAGGGACAAAGTTAGTAAAATCGCAGTATAGAGAACATATAGCATCATTCAACTGTTTTCATATTTCCTTTGTAACTACAATCCTCTCGATCCAAGTAAGTTACGCAGTGTATATCGAGCTCCATTTTGAGGACAATAACAAGCAATAAGATCATTAAACATTAGTTCTTAACGTCATTAGAGCAAATAACCACCAAATATGTAATTTGTGGTATCAGCCGTGTCGTTCAAAACGTTTCGTAATTCCGCATTATTATAAATAATCACATAAATAAGAATTGTTTGAAGAGGTGTATACGACATCTGTAGCTATAACTCATTTGTTTCGATTGTTGACGATCGGCGGACTGTAAATTCTTTAACAACACCGGTTTTACAGTCCTAAATTTGCATTAAGACGATATAACTGAACGAAATAACAAAACAAAAGTCGCTATAACATTAGGAAACTGATTATTGATAATTGTGGGTCATGAGTAGAGACCGGAAAAATATGTAGTAAAAAACGTCAAAAAATAAATATGTAATGAAAAAGTAAGAATATGTAATAAATATGTAAAGTCGGATATAATATGTAATATTAAATGACACTAATAATAAAATACATTTAAGTAATACGAAATTAGATTTATAAAAACTGCTCACTTCACAGTATACAACTTCCTCGTCAGTAATTAAAGCTTCATCTATTGTAATCCAGGACCGTAGTTTAGCAGCTGGACTAATCGCAATAGAAGCCATCGCACAAACTGGCGAGATCTACGACCAGGAAACATACACTGTAGCAGCTTCATCGAAGTGTTACACATCAGTGATTCTCCGAAATTAAGGTTACAGATCACAAAACGTGGTATCAATGATTTGGACACACGGATTTCGCCAATAATGTAGGGAAAATGCTGATATTGAAAAAAGTACATCTTTTCCTAAAAAATATGGAATTAAATAGAAGAAAATTGATAAATAAGTAAATATATTGTAAAAATAGCAAAATACGTAAAATGTGCAATATAGTACTAAATATTTAAAAATATGTAATGAAAAAATTCGATATTGTGTTAGGAGGGCTATGATTCGCCAAGATTAAAATTTTGAGAACGGTAAGTAGAAAGACAAAAAATATGTAATTACATAAAAATCTGGTCTCTAGTCGAGTTATTATATGTTGCGGTTGTGTGTGGCGAGTCAAATCGCGCGCCTAACTGCCAGCGCACGGCGGCAACTGGCAGAGCAGCGACCGTGGAAAGACCGGTCAAAAGAAGAGAAGGCAGCCGGTCTGCGAAGCCCCAGAGCGGAGACGTGGCTACACCGCCGGGACGAATAAAAGCGGGCTCCGCCGCCGAGTTGGCAGTTTTGGAGTAGAGTTCCTGGTGTGAGTGAGTGCGAGTAGAGTGATAGTGAGATTTTGAACCCGGCAATTATGGATTGGACATTCATACGGATTATTGGTGAACACGGCTTGATTTGGGTACATCTTCTGGAAAACGGTAACCTGGCTTGTGTTTATGGACTTGTTCTTTGGTTACCGGAATTGTTATCTTGCACTGGTATTTATCTTGTTCAATAAAACTGTGTTGACGAATTTCTGTGTTTTCCTGGACATAACATTACATGTCTAACGTAATAGTAACTCATGTGTGGACATTAATCACTGTTTCGATAACTTCAGGCAATCAAAGTGAATAATGTATTTTCTCTACGATCTTTTAATAATGTATGTATTCCTAGTGTATAA
Source organism: Acheta domesticus (assembly GCA_031308135.1). Lineage (NCBI taxonomy): Eukaryota > Metazoa > Arthropoda > Insecta > Orthoptera > Gryllidae > Acheta > Acheta domesticus. The sequence continues at coordinate 103,842,183 of JAHLJT010002630.1, read as the reverse complement.
TAAATCGAGAAATGACAATTTTTCCACATTCGTGGATTCTAAATTGGGATTGATAGCTTGTCGATTAATCACATTCCTAGAATTTTTGAAATGCAGGGGCATAATTACGTTCTCTTTACAATTCGCGCTACTTTTGAACCCCGCTTCTTTTGATTCGCGTTTTTTTAGTGAATAAGTAGATAAGTGAAACATTTCGCAGTTCTTATACTGATTTTTACGATATCTCTACTGCGGTAGAGATCATGTTATGTAATGCTCCACGAAAAAATGCGAAGACAGGCCCTCACGCGCCAAGAAAT
>JAHLJT010002630.1:103777381-103840884 GCA_031308135.1 Acheta domesticus | reverse complement strand
TCCTCCCCAAGCCCTGAGGTCCCTCCGGCGCCGGCCGCGAGGAGCGCGCGCACCGCGTTTCACATTGCCATTGCCCGCCGCCCGGTGGAGAGATATCTCCATCACATCCCTCGCGTCGACGTCCGGCGCCCGCGCGCAGCAGCAGCTCACACGCACCGACCGCTGCGGTCCCTCCCCCGCACAGTGGGCAACGCTGAAGTATCCCAATACGGTTAATTAGCCTTCCGTACGGCGCCCTCGTTGGAGAAGAAGCGACACCACGTCCGCCTGTGTACTCTCGGCAGCATTAATTAGAGGAGTAACAAACTGCATTGGTGTAGTTGACGTCGACATTGGAGTCCTAAGAGAACGTCGTACAAACATGTAGTCTTCCTCTCTTGCCCGCCTCACACACTGCTCTCCGAGGGGGGAGAGAAAGGTTGTCGCCCTCTCCGCCCTCAACTGCGCCTTCCGCACCCGGCGCTCCACCCGCTGCCTCGCGCGTTTCCTCCCTCGTCGGCCGCTGCGCCCTGGGTGTGCGCGCCTGAGGAAGTGTGGGTGGGGAGGGCGGCTCCTCCCCTCCGCCCGCCTGCTGCCCCTTCCCGTCTCCCGGTGCTTCGCGGGCGCTGGCGGCGGCGGTGGCAACGGACACACGAGTAGACTGGGGCTCCTTCATTTGGTTCAACAGAGCCTCAACGCGAGGCTTAAACTTCTGAACCGCTCTTTGCAGAGAGGCCTCCACCTCGTTCATCCGGCACTCCAGACGCTGCAACCCTCCTTCCCCCTCCAGGTCCCTCCGGAGCCGTCGTCTCTCCTCCATGGCCGTCACTCTCTCCTGGGTCTCTTCAAATCGCTGCTGTAAGTCGAGAATAACTGCGTCCTTCTCTTAGCTTCCGCTCCATCTCGCGCAGCGCCGCCGCCGCCCTCTGCTCTGCAGGCGCAGGGCTTCCGTCGAATCCGTCGTTCTCTCCCCACGGCCGTCACTCTCTCCTGGGCGTTCTTGAAATCGCTGCTGAAGGGCGCGGATGGCGTCGTCCTTCTCCTGCAGCTTCCAGTCCATCTCGCGCAACGCTGTCGCCGCCCTCTCCTCCTGCAGGCCCAGGGCCTCCTGCATTCTCATCTCAGCCTCCTGGACCCTGCGCTCCGCCTCCTGTTTCTGCACGCGCAGGGCCTCCTGTAGCTGCGCCAGCCTGCGCTGCCCAACTGGAGGCGTCGCCGACAGCATCCGCGCCACTATCCGGCCCAATCTCACAGCACGTCTAAGACTCGCCATCTCTTCTCTTGGCTCTCTGAAATTCACAAATCAAGCCTAGTTTGGAATACATGCTTTAATTCATGACTACAGGTACAACTATGGTGCAACACAATGGGACACACTCCTTCCCGTATTTGCTTTCCTACTTTGTTTGATCTCGGCTAGCCATTCGACTTACCACATACTCTTGCCAGCTGTCATCTTTCGCCGCCCAAACTACATTTTTTCAAAAATATTTTCTTAATTTTTCGGGGTTCTTAATAGTAAAACGGAAATATTATTTTAAGAATATTAAAGAACAGGAAAACTTCGCAATTTTCTTTCGAAACATTTGGAGCTATTTTTTACGAAAATGGCGTTTAAGAGCTACTATAAATGTGAAATTTGATCCCTTTTTCACAGAAAATTGGGTTGTCGAAAAACTTCATTACAAATCATTTGAAGCACTTGATCTCATAAATACAACAGTGTTTACATAATTCTGGAAATGTGCATATTAACGGTGAGAGATGTTTAAAAAAATTTGTATATTTTTTTAATAAAGAAAAAAATATTGAAAAATGAAGTTTAATGAGTAAAGAATGCAATTAGCACTATCCTTTAGAAAAGTTTGAAAAAAATTGGAACCATTTATGACAAAATGGCGTTAGATCGTTGTGACAATATAGAAATTTGAGCTCATTTTCACAGAAAACTGTTGAGTTTTTGAGAAACTTTATGAACATTTTTAAAGCTCATGTACTCAAATATAATAATGTAAACAGCAGCCGCTTATTTAAATATTAACGCGAGACACGTAAAACTAGTGGTGCTACAGAATGGCACAAACTTTCCGGTATTAGTTTTTCTATTTCCTTGGGTCTGGGCTAACTATTCGCAATTGACACATACAGTTGCCAGCTGCCATCTGTCGTCGCCCATAAGTACATTTTTGTATATTTTCTTAATTTTTTCCGTTTCCTAATAGAACGGAAATATTATTTGAGAATATTAAAAGAACAATAAAACCCTCGTCCTCAATGGCAATTTACTTTGAAAATTTGGAACTGTTTAAAAGTTTAAGCGCCACTAAAAATGCGAAATGTGAAGCTCTTTTTCACAGAAAAATTTTAGAGTTTTCGAAAAAACTTCATTTGAAATCATTTGAAGAACTTACATTCACAAATACAATAGTGTTCACAAATTGCCTGGAAATGTGCATATTAAACACTGTCAGAAATTTCGGCATACTTTTAATGGAAAAGTACATTAAAGTAAGTATCATGTACGTAAATTAATTTAATGTACATTGCAGTAACTTTAAAGTACGTGTGTATTAAATGTAATGTACGTGTACACAGTTAAATTTAATGTTGCGTGTACATTAAATTACTGTATGTCTACATTAAATTTAATTTACTGTACATTATTACATTACATTAATATACTGTACGTGTGCATGAAATTAACTGCAAATGTTCATTAATTTCAATATTTAAAATTTCAAAGAATAGTCACCCCGACCGGGTTTCGAAATCCGGCTCTCCTGGTTTACACCCAGTTGCTCTAACCACCATCCTGTCAAGACTACCAATTCTTTGAACGGTTGTACACGCATTAAAGCATGATGTATTGCCCGTTGGGATATAGGCAATTGTCACCTTTTTGAACACGTTTAGACTCGAAAATAAGTCCTGCAGACGTCAAGAATACTAAGTTCTTACCTTGTTACTGAGTAACAAATGTATTTTAATATTTAAATTTCTTCACGAATGGTCACCCCGACCGGGATTCGAAAACCGGTACTCCTGGTTAACGAGCAGTTGCTCTAAACCACTGAGCTAGAGCGACATCCAGTCATTTGAGGAGGTTCTTAAGGGTGATGTTAGCCCACTGTGATATATAATATATATATATATATATATATTATTTTTTTTATTTATTTGTCAAAAAAACAGTAAAACGTATATGACGTGTGGAGAAAGAAATTTATCTGCGCACATTTTCTTGAAATGTGCGCATATATATATATTATATATATATATATATAGTATAAAGTCAACGGAATTATATATATTATATATAATTTGTTACTACTTAGTCATCGGTTTCGGACGCATTTACGCTCGGAAATACGTTTCGGAGCCGTAAAGAATACTAAATTCTGACCTTGTTACAGTGACAATTCTTAGAAAAAAATTGTTAACTATGGAATTACCGTGCTATGTTGTTATACATGTTCAAAATATATATTAAATTTATGCGTAAGTTCAAATAGCGGAAGAAAATATTTCAAAGTTTATTAAACAGTATCTATGTTTCATATATTCCATAATGATTTATCAAATCTCCGTGAATTTTAATTTAAACATTAAATTTATGTCGAATTATATTAATATCTCTTTAAGGTAAGGAAGAGGTGTATTAAGTTTTATGTACTGATGTATAATAAATCTACATTGAATTTAATTAAACATTAAATTTAATGTACATCACATTAATCTCGGGTTAATTTTTTAAGGTACATTAAGTTTAATGTGGTCCTTCACTAAATCTACATTGATTTCAATTTTAACATTAATTTTAATGTACAAAACACATTAATCTCGTTTTAAACGTACACGGTACAATAAATTTAATTTACTGCAGTACATTAAATCTACATTGATTTTAATTTACACATTAAATTTAATGTACATGTACGTTAATATCGTTTTAATGTACACGGTACATTACATTTAAGTGTAAAATAGTGCAAATAAACTACATTAAATTTAATGTAATTTCTGACAATGAAGGTATGAGAGATCTTTTATTAATCTTTCACTTTTTCTTCATCTTTACTTTCCCGTATACATACGTATAATACCGAGTAATATACGTAGTATGGGGAAAGTTTATGAAATGCTGCGCGAAAAAACGGCAAAACTTCGGCAGAAAAAAATCACTGCTGGAACCTGATAACAAAAAAATGGAAAAATCCGATTCTTAAATTAAGAAAAAAACTAACACCTGGTGTAGCCAGAATCTGTTTTGTAGGTCCTTGATACTGAAAAACCATGACGGCAAAACATCCGTCCGTCCGTTCCCTGTCCGATGTGAACAACACTAGCGTCTAAACTATGCGTACCGAAGTTATTTATTTATTTATTTATTTATTTAGTCAAAAACAGTAAAAACCTGTATATGACGTGTGGGGAAAGAAATTTATCTGCGCACATTTTCTTGAGGGCCAGAATTTTATATAAAAAAAAACAACCGAAAACGAAAAAATTAATTTAGAAAATAATTATTTTAGAAAAATAAAGATATTTGAAAAATGTTTTTTCCCGAGTTATAGAAAATCAATTTCAACTGTAAATGAACTACAAGCAAAAGGAGTGCTCAACAAAACGTGCGCACAGTGAAGCTACATTTACGTCCAGAAGCAAAACAAGGGGCCATCTCAGCATTTGCTCTATGGATCAGGGAAACTGGACAAAAACCTGATCGAGATGGGGGTCATTGACCCGGAAGCTGAAGTACATTACTTGTTACAGGCGTATTAAATATTTTTTAAATGTATACAATGCAAACATAAACTAATTCATTATTTATCTTTGTTTTGTTACATTATTTTTCTTTTTCACGATCAGTATAGTCTCTAATTGTATAGAAACAGTTTTGCAGCAGAAAAGATTTTACTTTTAACTTAAATTTGTATACCGACTTTAATTGTTTTATGTCATCTGGCAATGCGTTGTAAAGTAACGTACATGTATTGTATGTTGATTTCTTGTACTGAGCTGTTGATACTGACACTTGATGCACGTGATTTCTACGGCGTGTGTTGTAATTATAAATATCAATATTGCATGAAAATATGTTCCCTCCGTTAAGTAGGTCATTTTTGACAAATATTACAGATTCGTAAATAAATAGACAAGGCAATGGTAGGATTCCCAGCTCAATGAAAAGAGGCTTACAGGAATCACGTGGAAGGCATTTTTTCATTATTCGAATAATTTTCTTTTGCAATCTGAAGGTCCTGAATACTACAGGATGAGCTTCCCCAGAATATTATGCCATATCTCAGGCGGGAATGCACATTTGCAAAATAAACGCAACGAGCTGCATGAAGGCTGACAGAATTTGAAAGAATTCTGAATGCGTAGAATAATGAACTTAATTTAGTGTTTAATTCTGTTATATGTACATTCCATTTGAGGTTTGATTGAATTGAAAGACCTAAAAATTTTGTTGCCTCACATCAGCTAATTGCATATTGTTCATTTTCAATGGAACATGCGATTTCCGATTTGAGATGCAAAAATGCATTGAAACAGTTTTTCTTTCGTTAACAATTAATTTGTTATTATTAAACCAATTTGAAACTTCTGAAATTGTACTATTACTGCTTCTTTTTTGCAAAGAACATTCGTGTCATCAGCAAACAGAACCGTTCTTCCATTTTTAATAGACGAGGGCATATCGTTTACATATAACAGAAAGAGAATAGGACCTAAGATCGAACCTTGCGGGACCCCATGCACAATTGGCAAAGAATTGGAAATATAGTATGTAATGTCCTTTCCTGCCAGTATGGTATTTCTACTCTTTGAGTCCGATGTTTAAGGTAAGAAGTTATCCAATCTAGGGCAATACCACGAATTCCATACGAAGGTAATTTGAGAGCAAGATCTTATGGTCAATAACGTCAAAAGCTTTCGAGAGATCTAAGAATATTCCAATGGGTATTTCATTTTGGTCTATTGATGAAGCAACATCTTTGAGAAAAGAAAAAATGGCAGTTTCCGTAGATTTTGATTTTCTAAAACCGTGTTGTGAGTCTGAAAACGCTCTGTTTTTCCTGAGAAATGTTTCCATTCGTAAGTAGAAAAGCCTTTCTAATATTTTTGAGAAAACTGACAAAAGAGAAATTGGCCGGTAATTTTGAATATCATTTTTGTTCCCTTTTTTAAAAAGTGGCTTAATTTTTGCTGTTTTGAAAATATCTGGAAATATTCCTGTACATAAAGAAGCATTGAAAATGTGAGTTAACGGATGTATAAAGGCAGGTGCACAAGTTTTTAATAAACAATCCGGAAATTCATCTAAACCAGATGAATATTTATTTTTTAGTTTACTGACTATTCTGAGGATTTCGTTGGGAGAAGTTTCGGGAATAAACATCGTATCTGAAATATTTTGGGAAGTGTAAAATGTTGAATTTTGTGATTTTAGTCCCTTCGTGAGATCAGACGCAATTCTGGAAAAGTGTTTGTTGAAGAGATTGGCAACTTTTTCCGGATTACTCGTTTCTCTTTCATTATCCTTTAAAATAACATTCTCTACAAGGTATCGAGATGATGTGGTTGTATTTTTTACGATATCCCACATTGCTTTAGTTTTGTTACTAGCGCTCAAAATGTCCTGACTATTTTTCATTATTTTTGCCTGAACTATTACTTTTCTTAAAATTCTTTTATATTCTCGGAAGTATATATGGAAACCGGGTGATACGTTATGATGTTTAGAAATAAAGTAAAGCGTACGTTTTGTTTTTACACGATGTTCTAATTCCTTGTGTGATCCAAGTATTACTTTTGCTTGAAATGTTTAATTTTCTCTTTTTAAGAGGAAAGCACGCGTTAAAATGAATTGAAAGCTTGGAGAAAAAATAAATTATATTTTTCATTTGTGTCAACAGCGTTATAAAACTTCGTCCCATGATTCCTTCATCAAGTAGTCCGTAAATAATTTTATATTAACTTTAGTGAATGCTCTGCACATGCGTGTATTATTTATTGTGTCAGTGTTTATGTTCTTAGTAATTGTAAGAATTTGTGCATCGTGGTCACTGTATCCTAGATTATTCGTTATTATTTCATATGTAGTTGTGGTTTTGTTAATTATAATTTGATTCTAATGCTTTTTGTGATTTAAGCGTATTCCGTGTAGGTACATTCACTGTAATGTCTAAATTAAAAGAATGAAGTAAATTGAGAAACTGCTCTTTTTCGTGGGATTCGCTCAGAAAATCAATATTGAAATCTCCACATACAACAATGGATTTAAAAGAGAGTTTACTAATTTTGTTCAGAATTATCTCTAGATTTTCCAAGAAAGTGAAATAATCTGAAGCTCGCTTTGTTGGTTGGAGGTCTGTAAATGCAAAGTAAGATAATTTTGAGCGTAGTAAGATGTACTACTGTTGTTTCAAAAACTTTTCAACTGCATATAAATTGAATTCTGACAAGAAGGTAGAATCAATATAATTTCTTATGTAAATACACGAACCTCCGTAAGCAGGGCCCTTATTTGATTCCCTCGCCCTACAATACGATCCTGCAAGGTAAAAGCTAGGAATTTGGAGTGTATTTATATCATTTTGAGACAACCAATGTTCTGTAAAGCAAAAAACATCTATTTGTCTTAGATCACATTGTAATGCTGCCTCGATAAATTCAATTTTATTTGAAAGAGATTGCACATTATGATGCATTATTCGAATCTTTTGCATGTACCTACACGGATGTTTTTCTGCTGCATCTGACTGTAGTTGCTATTTATTTATTTCATTTTTACCTCGAGTGCGTGGTCGAAGGAAGTATCGTGTCCCAGCAGTGACAAGAGGTGAGGAAGGAGGGGTGACAGATGTAGAGGAATGAATAGTGGGAGAGGTAATACACGGATTAGGTTCAGGGGATAAGGCAATTGGGTCCAAAGGGGTCCCCAGGGGATGGAAGAGAACTAGGAGGTGTGGGTGGGGATGGGTCTTGGGCAGGACACTGCCAAGTTTGTGAAATGATGTGTTTTGCAAGCTCACTACCGAGTGCATGTTTTCCGACAAGGTTCAGGTGAAGACCATGTCGGGTGAAGTGTTTTTCTGAGAGAAAGTTTAGCTCAAACAATTTAACATGTGTGTCTCTCAGATGCAGTTTCAATTGGTTGTTTGCGTGACTAATTTCTTTGCATAGTGTGGGCTTGTTGTACCAGAAGGGCAGAGTCGAGACTACAATGTTCGTGTTTTGGGCGGCACGTTGTAATTTGTCAACATGTTCTTCAGGTGTAAAGTGACCACCCAAATTAATGTCATTCTGCCCTCCTATGATAATTACAGTATCCCGTTTGGTGAGGGTTTTTGTGTGCGTGTCCAACTCACTGGTCACGTCGGCAAACCTCCCGTTAGGTTTAAACACACACATGGCAGAGAAATTGGTTGGGAGTTTTCTCACTGAGCAGGGAGGAGATTTGTCGCCCATGGCTATCTGCTAAAATGAGTACCTTTTTGATGGGCTCAGTGGGAATGTCCTTGTTTTCTGGTGAGCCAGTTTGCGCAACTCTACGTGTTTTGTTACTTTGCGCTTGCTAGCCTGTTTGCGTTGGTTTGTGAATGGACGTGTCGATGATGGGTGGGGGTGGTGAGGATTGGGAAGGCAAGGAAACTCATTGTAGTAGTCTAATACAGAAAATCTGTTTTGAGTCGTGATTGGTGGTGGTGATTGTGTTTTGTTTCCGCGAATGGACGGTTGGAGGTTTTTGCGGTGTTGCCTATTGTTGTCCAACCGTCTGTGTTTTGAACGACCTCTTCGAGCCTTCGGATATGTTCATCTAAATTACTGTTGATGTGTGTGAAGGCTTTCAGAAGATCGGCTTTGAGAGCGTAGAGAGTAGAGAGTGTATAACGATTAGTAGCCATGTCACGAATGCGTGTCAAGTGCGTGGTAAATATGAAAATAAGTAAATAGATAATCCAGAATACTACAAAAAAAAAACTACTCCCTAACTTATCTTTTAAATTTAATTGTATTAACTTATTTAATTACGTTACGTATTTATTTAAAAATAACGGTGATCTGATTCTAATGAGTATTTAAATGTGATTAATTAAATTCAAAAAGCGTTCGTTTACGTAGGAAGTTTACGTAGGAAGCAGTGGCGTAGCGTCAGGGGACGCTAAGATGCTGAGCATCCCCTTGTAAAATATTAATCATAGCCTAATATTGTATTGATAATCTTCCAAGTGAGTGAAACACATTGAGCGAAACACGTTTTGTATTAATTTTAAAGTGATTTCCTGTGGTTGAATTCTGCGCGTTTATACAAGCTGGCCTGATTGCTTGAACGCTAAAATGCTTCTAGCGTCTGCCGCGAGATTGCGACGAGCAATGACGCATGCGCCGACGGCAAGGTTCTCCCCTCCCCTCTTCATTCCTGCCCATGGATTCTCGAGTCCCGAAAAGCTAGCATACGACCACTATACGGCTGAGAAAAGTCTTATGAGCACGTTGCTCGTTTGTGCACGAGAGCGCAGCAGACTTGAGGTTGTCACAGATATATTTTTTTTTCTCATTTGTGATTCTATTCTTGGTCATGGATACAAACTCGTGTATTAACACCCATCATTACTTCGTCGTTTCATAATGTATTGTTCCCTTCACCTTAAAGTGAGGACTTAAATTGAACTTCTGAAAATATGTTACTGTCGCTTGGACATAATGCGTCAAAGGATTTTTTCATTTCTTTTTGTTGAAATAAACCACATCCCGAACAAATCTATTTGACTGACATTATTTACTATTCTTTGACAGCCATCACCTATTTTTTTACAATACTATTTTTTTATTACTTTAATTTCCGAAACTTAATTTAATTAATTTTGAAAACAGTCTTAGTCTTGTACATTTAATGAGATCCATCGATTTCCGATTTGAATTTAATTTTCTACTATTTGTTACTTTCCTTTTCGACGGATACAGCCATCTTGAACGCCGAGAAGATCCAGAACCACAAGTCTTCCTATTTATTCTGCTCCTACATTTTTGGCTGCTGAAACATACACTTGATACCGCCAACTAACTTTCAATCCGACCTACTTATCTAACGTGGAAGTTCGCTACGCGACCCTTCACGTGTGAAGTCCCGGAGCTCTCTCCATGAACCTACTCGCACGCAAGTCAAATCCCGTCCCTTTCTGTCCAGCCAAAAAAAAACATTATTTCACCATCTTTTCAGCTCATCTGTTATATATCCTCATTACACTGTTTTATGATCCCTTACCGCTAAGCTTCTCGTGATTTTCAACTTGACTGAATCTTTTCTGTTTTTCTTTTTAAACAATGTCACTACTATCGAACCAATTAATAACATAAATAAATTCTTATAATTTATTTGTCTGAATCACGTTTTAATATCGTGACTCGAAGCCCTTTTATGTTAATATCTCTATTCTTTATACTTCACCATATATATAATATATATATATATATATATATATATATATTACGATGTATATATATATATATATACATCGTAATAATGCGATTGATTTACGTTTGCAACAAAAAAATGACGACTTCCGGAGATACTGCCAATATTTCAATTGTGCATCTACATTGTGATCGTTTGTCATTAGGGAGTTTTACCGCCAGGCGTAAGGAGACATCCTTAAACTCTATTGATCACATGACTGACGACTTTATACAGTCGCAATGAACAACGTTCAGCCCGAAAGACATGAATAATAAATTAATAATAACGTTCAGAAGAGTTTAGCAACAGCGCCATTGCGTTATGCATTACGACAAATTAAGCATTTCAAGCGTTGAACAAACAAGTTGCGTAATACATCAAAGAGTAAGCTAGTGGTGAGTCATTTCAATCACAATACGAGTCAATAGTATAGCAGATCAACATTGTGCACGGAGTTTTAGATTTTGTGGCTCTCAGTCATGAGTATGTAGCCTGGAATTTTGAATAGGCTTTCCTTAAGAACGTAGGACGTATCTTAAAACAGCGTTCGTTACGAACATAAGACATAACCTAAACCGAAGTTATGATTTCAACTTTTTTTCGCGGATTTCTTTCTTGTCACCTCTCCAATATTTCCCGATAATTCTTGCCGCCGTTGTAGAGTTGGTAAGGAATAATTTTAACTGTCTCACATACGAATACCAGTTTATTAGTTGAAAAAATGAAACCTTTCCTGATTTTTGGCCGCCATTTTGCTGCTTGTAAGGTGACCGTAGAGCCTCCTACAGGCGTCCTCTATTTATGAAGGTATGTCATACCTTATACTGCGATTTTTGTAGGAAGAGCTCTCAAGATAACTCAAATCCCATCTTCGCGATGGAATATGTCACGGCATTTCGTATCATTCACAGTCGTTCCGCTAGATTTCGCACGATCGCGAACGTATGAAGCAGTGCTTGCGATCATGCGACTTCTACCGGCAAGACCGAGAAAAGACGCGAAATACCGTGACATATTCCATCGCGAAGATGGGATTTGAGTTATCTTGAGAGCTCTTCCTAGAAAAATCGCAGTATAGGCCTAAGGTAAGACGTTATAACTTCAAGGTCAGTCATGTGACTATTAGTGCATAACGCCGCCACCTTACGCGTGGCGCTAAAACTCCCTATTATTTCGAGTGTTTGTTTTATTTTAGTTCTTTCACATCTTGTAGTGCTTTTAGTGAAAATCCTTATTTACTTTTCTCAGCTACTATTTAGTCTGTTGATCAGTTATTTGGATTTGGTATTTCAGTTTAATGTTCGATCAATGCATTTTTACTTTCCCGTATACGTACGTATACACGGAGTGATATACGTAGTACAGGGAGAATTATGTAATGCTGCGCGAAAAAATGGCCAATTTCCGGCGAAAAAAAATAATTGCCAGGCCGTGAAAACGAAAAAGTGGATAAAACCTGTTGCTAAAGCTTAAAAAAATCTAGTGGTGCTATAGAATGTCACAGACTTTATCGGAGATCTTAGTTTTCTAATCTCTAAATTGAACTTGTTTTTGTGTTATTAATGATGTTCCCAGATACCTTCCCTGAGCGCCTAAAGGACTGTTTTTTTACGTTCTCTGGATATTTTCGTTTCCTAATGCGAGAAATGAAACCACCATACTCTATTAATATTTTATAAGTGTAAATGTCATGCCTATCCATTGTCGTCGCAGTCGTTAATCAGCGAGGATTAGTACAGGTCTTCCAAGGGAAGCTTCAGCGATTCGTGTCCTGGTCGTGGAATATTATATGTCAAAATTCTCTGTTGTCACAGGAAATAATTGAGAATTCTATAAACTATAGTTAAAGCCATGTGAAACTATTTGAATCACAAATATTGATGATTACGATAAATGTACTGGAAGTGTCTGTATATATTTGTTCAAATTTGTAACTTTTAACAATCTTTCACGTCTCTTGGATTTGCAAAGCGTATGTACCATTGTATCAATTGTTTATCATGCATTTACACTTTTATAGGTCGGTTCGATTATTTGATGGCTCTGTTCGACCCATGCGGTGCTAGTGTGGCGTAGTGGTATAAGTGCCGGTTCGTTAACTTTGAGTATCGGATTTCGAGTCTCGGTACGGAAAACGTTTGCTGGTAGAATACACTTTTGCTGGTTTATGAAGTAGTGGAATAGCATTTAGGATCATATAGAAGCAGTGCGAGAAAGTATGTGCGTTGGAAGCACCACTAGTTAATTTATAGAATATTAATTTATTACTTGCTGTGTTTCATTATTTTGAGTTGTTTAAAGTTATAAATGGCTCAACCCATGGCAAATAGATCTATTCTTGGGTAAAAATCACATGTATTCAAAATTTGCTTCAATGGAAATGAACATTGCTGGTTATGAAAAGAATTAGTAGATGAAGGGGCCACAACTTTGTTACATCAAGGATGGCCAAATTATTGTAGGTAAGTGAATTCCATTCGTACTACCAGTTCTATATTTTTAAACTTTATAAGAGAACTTTCCATAATTAGAGATTAATTGTTGCTAATGATCATTAACATAAAATTGTAATAAATATAATCATATTTTATAAAGTTATTATGTGTTTATAGGTGGATGAGATCTCAGTTGCATGTCATGATCAGTTACAGTATCATAAGCATGTGCAAAAAATAAAACAAACATCTCAGCTCACATTAAAAGAAAATTCTCACTGGAATTAACACATTTGCTAAGAATGCTACTGCAATCAAAAAGGAAAAGTTTAAGATCGTGTTACCCATAGAAATGTCTGATAATTTATTTATTGTTTATACTAATTGATACTTCATGAAACCAGTATCAATAATTTATAATATAATTATTATACTCTGTCTCCTATTGTCAAATGATTTAAGAATTACTTATTTAAAATTCCATAATAATTAGTCTACAAAATTTCCTCGCACATGACACAAAGTGCAGTAGGCAGATGTAAGACAAAACAAGACAAGTTAGTGATGATTGTGAATTGAAAGCAATACAAATTTGCACAGCGAGACATGGCACACGATAGAGGGAATGCATTATAAAATTTATTCCTTTTCCTTTCAAATAGAACAATACTGTGATAAATAAACACCCAGGAAACATGTGGCACTTGAGCTAGTTAGACATATTTACGTGAAGGCTAAAATAATTTATTTCAATCAAAAAGGTATTTTTATTTGAGACTCTATCCAAGAAAACTATTTATTAACATCATTACCATTGATTAACATTGCCTTGAAAGATATAAAGGCTAATTTCTTAACTGGACAATAATACATCATGTAAGTGTTTAAAAATATAAAGTGGTATCGAGTCATGTTTGAAAAATTCTTCATATTCAGAGAGAAGAAAGTATTTTTTTTAGAAAGGAAGATTAAAAAGAATATTTCAATAGTTAACCTTTTAGATACCCTGGTAAGATATCGTCCACTGTACTTGTGTGAGTGTAGTCAGATTTTTCACTGCTGCTGACATCTGTTAATAAAGATGATAAATTTGACATTGAAGTTCATTTTATTTATTTAGTCAAAAAACAGTAAAACCGTATATGACTTATGGGGGAAGAGATTATATTGCCACATTTTCTTGAAGCAGAAATAAAAAAAAAATAATAAAAAAAACACACGAAATTAGCAACATTTGAAAAACTAGAAAAATAATTTAGAAAAATCATTATTTAAGAAAAATAGAGATTAGAAAAATTTTTGTTTCCGAGTTATAGAAAATCAATTTCAATGGTAAATGAACTGCTGATTTAATTTTTATGCGTTGCTAACAAAATAGTAACGAACATTAGTTTTACTCCTACTACTACAAGCAAAAGGAGTACTCAACAAAACGTGCGCGTAGTGAAGCTACACTTCCGTCCAGAAGCAAAACAAGGGGCCATCTCACCATTTGCTCAACGGATCAGGGAAACTGGACAAAAACCTGATCAAGATGGGGGTCATTTGTCTTGATAGTTGTTATTCCTTAACAACATCGTTTCTTTCTGTAGTAATAAAATAGTGCATTTTAAAGAGTTTTCAATTGGTGACATTTCGTTTTCAGTAAGTAGGTTCCACATGTGTTGAATTTACTATGTAGTACGATATCATTCTCAATATTTGTCATATGATAACTATTACAGGAGTATATTTTAAATAGCTGCCAGATCAATGGGCTTCATAATTACAACATATATATTTATTGAAAACTTAGGCATACTCAGTTGAGTGCAATGGGCAGAAAGATTACATATGGTAAAGTTGACTGGTATTGTTTCAGATAAGGCCAATAATAAACATTTTGATGACTCTATATAGTTTTATAGACATTTTAATTTTCTTCCTGGAGCATTAGAAGAGCTTGAAATAGATCACCTTGCGATTATATTACTAGAAGCACATTTTTTGACTGATGGGGAAGAAATTGAATGAGGATAATATTGCATGCATAATTTACCAGATGATGTTCCAGGTTCAGTACTGATAATGGGAAAAAAAGTTAATAGTAATGCGGACCAGGCACAGATCCAGACTTCTCTTTTGGGGGGTCAGGTAAGACAAGTGCATTTTTTTTTTTGGAAAAGTGGGAGGGTACAAAATGTAATAACATATCTGACATATATGTGTGTGTGTGTGTGTGTGTGTGTATAATATATATATATATATATATATATATATATATATATATATATATATATATATATATATATATCAGATTGACTTTATTATACATAAATGTATTAGAAACTCAATATACCAATAATCACATCAATTATCACATGTGAGGTATCAATCAGGTTACTATTACAATGATCCTCAATGTATCTCTGGGGGTAACGCAGGGGTAACATTATAATTTTTTAAAAGGTAACCCTCAATTTTTGTAGCAGATTCAGATTCTGCACACAAAAATATATCAATTTTGTACAGAGTATTTAAAAAAAATACAGATTAAAACTTTCTAGTTAGCAAAAATAACTTTCTGTTGATGCAATTTGAAACAATTTGTGATGAAACAAATTTATATGAGAGAAACGTGTAAATGAGTATAATGAAAAAAACAAAAATTATATTTAATAAATTATTATAATTAATAAATACATCCATATAATAAATAAATAAACTAAATTACACTTTTATTGTTTCTCACAATTCTTTTCCTCATTTTCATTTTTCCTTTTTTTACACTCTTCTCTTTTATATTTCTCTTTCATATATTAATAAAGTTGCACGACATCTGAATCTCCTTCAATGGCGATACTTCTATAACAATTTCGGAAACTGCATTATAATTTTGAGGACAACTACCCCAAGACATGCAAACATCTAATAAATTTAATTTAAAGCGACATTTAATAAATTGCAAATAACCGATCAGATTCCTTTTGCATAGCCAAGGTGCTTTGTATAATTAAAACACAAATAAAGTAACATCATTGTAATACTGTTCATCAACAATGACAGCTGTCTAAAGATAATGTCGATACCAAATTCGATTACAGCGACAGCAAAACATTAAAACAAGATATTTTAGGTGTCAGACCCTCTCCTTGCTTATCAGCCGAACTAAAATTTTCTAATCGGATTTGGACTCAACGACAGCAAAAGATTCAAATAAGATACTTTAGGCGTCAGACTCTATCCTTGCTATATTTTACCTCTAATTCTTTTTGACATGTCTTAACCACTAACCCCTGTTGAAACCCTTAACTTGTGCTGAAAGCTGCTTCCAACATCCTTACAAAACCAAAACCGGCAGACTTCAATGATCAAATTAGGTTCACTAGAACTGATTACATTTAGCACTTTTAAATTAAATAAACATTAAGTACAATAGGAGTTCCAATACTGAATTGGATTGTATCATCGAAATTGAATTCTAACAAAAACCTGCAAGCAAGATTGTTGCCAATTTTATATACACACCATTATTGTTAAGAAGTTCAACTAGTTCTATTCCCTTTGAACAGTTGTGACTAAGCTGAGTCCATATGTTGACGTCAATTTTTTCCCATAATTCTCTCATTCAATTAGTGACAAATATTCACATTAAGTTGGTAACACTAGTACCGTGTATTTGATTCTGACTTTAGATATGTTACTTGTTTAGATATATTTCTTTGTACCACAAATATATTTAAAGTGATCTTCAACACAAGTAGGTTTTTATACCAATTAAATTCCAATCTCTATAGAAGTTCATTAGTTTCAGCATTATTGCACTTATAGAAATTTCTAGAATTGTCTGAAAATATCTGAAAATGTCTCAGTCAGTCCTGATTTGGAAGATTACCAGTAATCCTGGAAAGATTATCAGTTTCTCAGAGTATTTTTTTACACATATTAGAATTTCTCACACAAAATTGTCATAGATCATCATTCTTGGGATCTCTTCATCATCATCATCATGACCCCCTTGGATCCACGCCTGGCGCAGACAACAGTGATGATGAAATCTCAAATAAAAAAGGAAAGCATTTGAAACTGAATGAAACTTAATTTTCTGAACAGAAGCCTTCTTACACAAAATGCAGTATTTCAACTGAACAAAAGATATGCCAGAAGAAGAGTTAAAACATCCTGTGGAATATTTCGTAACGTATTTGTTGAATCAATATAAAACTGAATGTTGATCAGTCATTTTGATGTGCAAAACAAGAAAAAATGTCAACATTTTACTGTAACTGAACACATCAAAATGTTTATTGGTATTCTATTTTGATCAGGATATCAAGTACCCCAAGAAAGAATGTATTGGTTGACAAACACTTAGGAGTAGGGATTATATTTTTAAAAACACATACTTAGAAATCAAACAAAATATTGATTTTGCTGATAATTCTAAGATAGATAACAAGAACAGGTTATTCAAACTTTGACCACTGATAAACAAGATCAATTAAAATTTCAAATAATGGGGAATCGTTTATAGCTATTTGTCAATTAATAAAGCCATGTTAAAAATCTTTGGGCACATCCATCAAAGGAATTTGTTAGGGGCAAACCAGTATGTTATGGTCATAAAAATACAGCTCCACAGGTTACAGCAGACACTTTCATATTTACTGTGGAAAAGGCAGCAGATTAATGACAAGCAATCATTGGTTAATGTTGTGCTTTAATTACTAAAACATCTGTCTAATGCAAATGAACATACTTTGATAATTATTTTACTACTATATGTCTGATACTATGCTTGCAAAAGAGGGGTTTCTAGCCAGAGGAACCATGACAGAAAATAGGGTAGAAACCTGCCCAGTGAACCCAAATTAAACTATTGCTAAGGAGAAGAGAGGATCATATAATTACTTCATTATTTTGAGAACACAAATTGCTACTGGTAAAATGGGTGGATAACAATGTGGTGAACATGATAACAGAATTTTATTTTTGACACATCAAAAATCCATCAAAAATCAAAGACGGTCTAAAGCAAAAAAAGAAGTTATAAAAATTCCTCAATCTTTGAAGTAAACAAGGGTATCAATGCCACACATCTTTGTTTCTTTCAAACTTCTGCTTCGTTGTATCGATCTTCACAATAATAATTTTGACAATAATTTAATCAGTCACAAAATTACAATGTTTTTTCAAAACATTGAAGTCACAGATTCTTTAACTTCAAAGATTTTTTCATTATTATTACTATTATTATTATTACCATTATTATTATAACTATTATTATTATTATTTAGTAAGCGAAGTGGCAATGTTACTCCACAGAAGTCAAACATTGCCACCTCAATTTCCACATCTGCAGCAATGTTGTGTGGACAGGAAACAAAAACCAACAAATGTACTGCAGAACAAATTTTATGAATTTTAGTCTTTGGTTTTTTTACCATTGGGATTAATACTGCTTTAGGAACAGTCTTAATTAAGTTTTATTAACTATTTTACATTGTGATAAAATGTGATAAGGAAAAAGTGCTCTCCCTTTCTTATATTTGGTCTGTGAAACTCTGCAACAATAATGAGTATGGAACAATGCATGTTTTGGTGTAACACACTCCTCTATGACATTTAAAGTGGATCTGCTAATTTCATAGTTCAATAGCTTTCTAATCCAGAAGAGATTTTGTACATGGACCTTCATATCACAAGAAATTATACTTTCTGCTTGAGACTTCACTAAAATTACCCCTATTCCCCTTTACTGCCTTTTAGAACAAAATTTAAGTGAGCGCACTTTCAGGCTACTGCAAATATTTTGAAAAGGGTGATTAAATCCATCAAAGCACATTTAACATTTCTTATAGCCTATAAAATTGTTTACTTAATGCATTTTAATTCATTCCAATAATGCCATTTCACTTTGAGTAATTGCAGGTCAATATCGTTATATTTATGTTTAGATGAAGAACAAGCATCTGCTTACAGGTGCACTTAAAATGATGGTGGAAGAATAATGAAAAGAATACCATCAAAGTGAATGTGGCAATGAATGTGAATGTTCCATGGGCAGAGGTGAGACCAGAAGAGACAAGGTAGGTAGAGGACTGAGTAAAAGCAGTGAGTGTTTGCACAGTGTGGTGCAGGGCAGGCCAGGGTTGGAGGGCACTATAGAAATCATTTACTTTCCGCTCACATAGACAATATTGCGATAGATAAATACATACACATAATTTGAAAGTAAATATGACAAGGTTCTGTGGGCAGAGGTGAGAGCAGACAAAACAAGACTTTGATTGAAAATAGTTTTGTGATCGCATGCAGGAATCTTGAAAGTTTTCTTTTCATAATTTTTGTTCTATTAATATATACATATTTCTCACCCCAAATAACAAATTTATAGCAATTTCACACATGACTAATGGTACTGAGGTATTAATAACTTTCTTTAGACATATTTGTGCGAGGCCTCAGTAGAAAAATACTCTTTGATTTTATTCTTGGATACTGTCTGTTATTTGTTCATATTGAAGAATTGGTCCCTTTTTTTAAGACAGTAATAGTAATGAATTACATAAACATTAGTTACAATTCATATTTATCAGAACCAACATTTTGACAAGTGTTTCTTGTCATCTTCAGGGTTTGTAGTACATTGTTACAACTAGAAAGAAATGTATACATTGTTTTAAAAATTATATATTATTAAGTAATAAAAAGGAAAAATGGGTACTCACTACAAGAATATTTGGCCCAACTGTTATTTTATGTAACATTGAATGACAGAATGAATTTGTGTGGTACCGGCACTTTATGTGATGCTTATTTTATTCAATTTGGAATACGCCCACTCTGATGATAATCAAGCTCACCTTGGTGTGATGGCAGCCGGTGCCAGACTTGAGGTACAGTTGGTTCATGGAGAAATGAAAACAGGTGCGAGGGGGGGGGGGAGATGGCAGTCAGAAACTTTCCTTGGCGGAGGGATTTTCTGAACGGTCAAGCAATTGTTTGAACTGAGAAAGTATCACATTATATTTTTTTTGTAAATTTACCAAATCCCAAAACGTTATTAAGAACATTATTGGTCTTGATATTCAGATTTTCCATGGTTAGTCTATTGTAAAAGTTATATTAAACACAAAGTATCTTGGGTTCTTCAAAGTTAAATGTATGTGATGTATTGAGTCAGTGTTGTGTAATAGAATTTTGTTTGTGTGTTCTCTTATGTCCGTTGATCCTCTCCCTAAGTTTCCTTTTTGTCTGTCCTGTACATTTTTTAGGGCAATCATTACAGGAAATTAAACACTATTCTGTTTAGATAATATTTTGATAAGATCTTTCTTGTGTAGAATACAGTTTTCTTTATTGTTTATAGAGTTCCATAGGCCAATGCTAAATTTCTCATTTAACTTTATTATTAATTAATAATGTTGTATTAATACAAGGAATATATGGAAGTTGGAAATACATCTCGGGTTTCATGTTTTCCTGCTCATTTTCAGAAGATTTTGATTATTATGATATCTGTCACATGAACCATTGACACATGAACCTTTCTATAAATTTTAATGGATGCTAATTTTCAGTTGAAACTGAGTATTTCAATTCAAAAACTAACTCTAGATTCTTCTTCTTCTTCTTCTTCTTCTTCTTCTTCTTAGTAAGGTTCAACAACATTATTTGCTAATTGTTTTGGCCTGTTCAACTTTGGCCTTCCATTCTTCCCTGTTGTTCACTTTCACAGTCCAGTTTCTTATTTTCATTGTCTTGAGATCATTGATGACATCATCTTTCCATCTTGTCTTCGGTCTTCCTTTAACTTTGTTTGCAATAGGATTCCATCCGAAGACTTTCTTTACTAGCCTTTCATCATTCGTTCTGTAAACATGTCCCATCCAACTTAATCTTAATGATCCGATATGATTAACAATATTTTTGTATTTTATTGTGTTATCCAACTGGGTATTATATTTTATTCTCCAAATACCATTTGGTTGTTTCATTGGTCCAAAAATCCTCCTTAAAACTTTTCTTTGAAAAATCATTAGCCTTTGAATGTCAGCTTCTCTGAGGACCCATGTTTCTGCTGCATACATGACTACGGGCCGTATTACTGCCATATAGAGTCTTAATTTTGCACTTTTAGATATCAATTTACTTTGAAAGAATGCTCGATTGGCAAAGTAAGCTTTACTACCAGTTACTATTCTTTCTTTAATTTCTTCTTCTATATGATTATGATTATCTACCCTAGATCCAAGGTATTTATATGAGCTAACTTCTTGGTAATTAAGATTATCAATATTAATACCATACAGTGTTGTTGGGCCAGATTTACATCTCATAAATTTGGTCTTTTATGATTGGTCCATAGTGTAAAGATTGCTCTTTCAGGTGTTGGAACACTTCTTCAAGGGCGGACTTAGATCTGGTTGTGAAAAGGTCATCCACGTATGCTATACACTGTTTTACACGTGTAATACATTACCCCTTACGTCCAGTTTTTTCATAATTACATCTATTATAAACTAAATAGAAAGGCTGACAATGATCTCCTTGTTTCACTCCTGATAGTGAACTCTAGATTAGTGCCATGAAATTGCTCATCGGACAATGCTATAGCTCGGTCTATTAAAATGAAAATTTTTGCTTTTTTTCATACTTAGCAAATGAAAGGAATTGCAATTAATTATCATACCTGTGTGTACTATTTTTGTGTACCCGTTAGTGATGGCTCTATTTTGAGATACGAATAGGGTTAAATCTAAAAAATTTAATTGGCCATCTTTTTCTTTTTCCATGGTAAATTGAATACAGAAGTAATATCAGTTGAAACTTTCAAATAGTGGTTCAACAAGGTGATTCTGTAAGATGATTATCATGTCATCTACGTATCTCTGATAAAAATCAACATCGATTTTTTCAAGGATTGTTGTTTCTAGGTTCCTCATAACAATTTCACAGAATACTGAACTGTATGAACCACCAACAGGGGTACCTTGGTTCTTCTTACAAGCGTTTGCATTACATGAAAAATACACATTATTTAAAATAAATCTAATGACTGTTAGTATTTCCTAGATTGGGATGTCTATATTACTTTTCTTGCATTGTACAATTTTTCTTATTTCTTTTTTAAATTTACAATTACATATGATAACAATTTGTCAGTTCAAACAATAGCTTTCCCGTTAACAAAATCCCTGCGCCAAAGGAAGTTTCAAACCACCATCTCCACGACTCACCATTTTTCATTTCTCTACAAACAAACTGTACTCTCAGTCTGGTACTGGCTGGCATCACACCAAAGTGGCTTCAATTATCATCAAAGTGGATGTCTTCCAAATGAAATAAAATAAGCACCACATAAAATGCCGGTACTACACAAATTCAATCTTGTCATTTAATGTTACATAAAATAACGAGTGGGCCAAGTATTCTTGCAGCAAGTACTCATTTTTCTTTTTTATTATTTAATTGCATATAATGTTTTAAAAGAATGTATAACATTCTTTCTAGATGTAACAATGTTCTACAAACCCTGAAGATGACATTGGTTCTAATAAATATGAATTTTAATTGTTTATGTAATTCATTACAATTACTGTCTTAAAAAAGGGGTAGATTCGTCAATTGCAAAACTACTCCTGGATTACCTGGTAATTTTTATCAAGTACTACTACAAGTACATCAAGCATTTTACTAAATGCTAGGGTTTAATGTAACTACAGCTAGATAAATATAAAGACCATTAATTATTAATTTCAAAATTGTTTTTACTTATTAAATATTTTACGACGAAATAACACGTGTGATACGACATTACTGCTCGTCACAAACAAGTTAAACAAGTGCATACTCGTAACAAACAGAAACGAACAGAAATATAACATACCTTTACAAGACACTAAATTTTAACTCCAACTCTTTCGATTCGTGGTGGACAAAGCCCGTAAAACCCCACCGTGAGAAACTTTCACTGCCCCAATGGGAAATTGTGCAGAAATACAGCAGGAAATAGTCTTCTGGAACAACGCCCTGGGTTTATCGCCTGCTCTGACCTTCGAAGTTCGAACATGTGACCACAGAGCAACGTCGCACCCAGTCGTATACTTCGTATTTTTCTTTCTTGGCGCACAGGATGTATCAATAAAATGCAGGCGCGGATCCAAGGGGGGGGGGGCAGGGGGTCATGACCCCCCTCCAAAATGATGAACCGTCACAATTTTGTGAGAAACTCTAACATATCTAAAAAGAATTCTGAGAAACTGATAACCCTTCCAGTGTCCCTTCAGAATCGAGACTGACCGAGATATTTTTGAAGCAGTTTCAGATATTTTCAGACAATTCTAGAAATTTCTAAAAATTTAGCAGTGCTGAAACTAATGAATTTATATAGAAATTTGAATTTAATTTGTATAAAAGCTACGCGTGTTCAAGATCACTTTAAAATAGTTTTAGTACAAAGAAATATATCTAAACTGCGACTTTTATAACTTTTCCCCTCCAGGCCCGTCTTCACAATGGAATATGACACGGTATTTCGCGACGTTCTCAGCTATGCCGCCAGATATCGCATGATCGTGACCGCATCAAGCAGTGCGGGCGATCATGCGACTTCTAGCGGCACGCGGGAGAAAGATGCGAAATCAGTGTGACATTCCATCGTGGCCAGAAGGGCTTGAGGGGCAGAATTAAAAAAATCGCACTATAAACAAGTAACAAGTCTAAATTCGGAATCAAATATAACGGAATTTCAGCTCGCTTTGGTCCCTAGAATTTTCAATATGGCGGCCATTCGGTCCTGCCAACCTCGAAAATGTACATGAAGCTAGACTGGCGCTACATTCAAACATACGCAATTCGAGAAAAAGAGAGAAGTTCCTGATGACAGTTATGTTAATTTTAATCAACTGAATATTTTAAAACATTGAAATAATTATCATTTGGACCAATTATTTTGATCATTTTCTCCTGAAACTCATAATGCTGAAATATGAGAAGTTTAATGTTTTACTTCATTGCAAAACGCAAATATAATTAGAAAGCTTTAGAGGAATAAATTAATTAATTACATACTTTCAAAGATAAGAATATAGAACGAATGGAAGGTAAATTTGATATCAGAGTATTTCATAATTACAATAATATATTTCATCTCAACATTCAACAGTAAAAACTAAGGAAGAACACTTAGAAAACTATTTATAATTTTTACCAAGTAAATTTATTTCACAATAATTACAAACAAGTGTTTTTACAGTCCAGTTTTTTGTGAAATCTTCATCTAGACTGTCCCTGATCAGATGTACAATAAATTTGTTTTCACAATCTACCCCATCCTTCTCTATATATATACAATCAGAATTTTCTCAGAATATTCCACTGCATTTTTCCAGTTTGTAGTTGACACCTCAAAAAAATTAAATAATGTATTCATAACACTTTACTAAATTTAAGATAATTAACCTCACTTTTCTTGTGTTAAATGTGTCAGGGAATTTAGAAAATTAAGATACCTGTTTTAAAGCCGGCTTCCAAAGATTTCTGGCCTTTTCCATTCTATAGCAAGATCTGCTAAGGACATTCTTATTAAAGAATTCCTTTGACTGAGATCACACATTTTCAGTTGAATTGAACATGTTGGAATAGGGAGTAAGCCTTGAAACAGTATGCCCTTCAGTTCTCAGCAATTCAAACTACACACTTGTGGGTAATTACTTTTAACACTTGAAACAAATTAATTTATATGATAACTGCTTAAATCATTTTAATAGAATATATGAAGGTGAATATGAAAAGATGAAAATTAAAATGCAAGAATTTTAATATACTGCATTTATCGTGTATCCTGACAATAAATATTTTTAAAATATTCCCATTTTGCACAGAATGTTAGGGTCTTACGTATTGGTACGTATTGGTTACGTATTGCTAACGTATTGGTCTTATTTTACTTATGATACCTACATTACAGATCTGCTCATGGGCTTTCTGCCAGGCTTCATAAATCTTTCTTTTCATTGTGTACACTACTTTCTTTGGGTCAGCCATGAGTGTAAAATATCAAACATTTTCAATAAATAATATAATTACATTAATACTATATAAAAGTTTTCATAGTGTAATGTATAATATAATATAGGTTTACATAATAAATACTGTCTCACATTTAAAATACTAAATATAATCCCATGAGAGTGTGACAGTATTAAAGCATGTAATCGATAATTGTATGTTCAAAGCAATGTAAATCTGCGTATGATTTATTGAATATGAATTGTTAGAGCAAAGTATCTTGTCATATGTAGTTTGAAGCAATTCTCTCTGACTGATATTATTATTACTACTAATAAGGATAACTTACATCATCTTTTCCCCTTTAAACAATATACTTACCTCGATTTTCCAAACAAAATTCATTTCAGAATTCTGAACAAAGAAGGTTAAGATCCTTGGAAAAATAATGTATTCTCTGATATTCTCCCAAATTTCTGAAAGAACTTTGTTTGTTTATTTATTTGTCAAAAGACAGTAAAAACTGTATATGACGTGTGGGGAAAGAGATTTATATGCGGACATTTTCTTAAGGGCCAGAATAAAAAAAAACGAAAAAATGAATTTAGAAAATAATTATTTTAGAAAAATAAAAATCTTTGAAAAATGTTTGTTCCCGAGTTATAGAAAATCAATTTCAACGGTAAATGAACTACAAGCAAAAGGAGTGCTCAACAAAACGTGCGCACAGTGAAGCTACATTTACGTCCAGAAGCAAAACAAGGGGCCATCTCGGCATTTACTCAATGGATCAGGGAAACTGGACAAAAACCTGATCGAGATGGGGGTTACTGACCCGGAATCTGAAGTACATTACTTGTTACAGGCGTATTAAATATTTTTTAAAAATGTATACAATGCAAATGTAAAACTAATACATTATATATGTTTTGTTACAATAAACATTATTTTTCTTTTTCACGATCAGTATAGTCTCTAATTGTATAGAAACAGTTTTGCAGCAGAAAAGATTTTACTTTTAACTTAAATTTGTGTACCACTTTAATTGTTTTATGTCATCTGGCAATGCGTTGTAAAGTAACGTACATGTATTGTATGTTAATTTCTTGTACTGAGCTGTTGATACTGACACTTGATGCACGTGATTTCTACGGCGTGTGTTGTAATTATAAATATCAATATTGCATGAAAATATGTTCCCTCCGTTAAGTAGGTCATTTTTGACAAATATTACAGATTCGTAAATATATAGACTAGGCAATGGTAGGATTCCCAGCTCAATGAAAAGAGGTTTGCAGGGATCACGTGGAAGGCATTTTTTCATTATTCGAATAATTTTCTTTGGCAATCTGAAGGTCTGAATACTACAGGATGAGCTTCCCCAGAATATTATGCCATATCTCAGGCGGGAATGTACATTTGCAAAATAAACGCAAAGAGTTACATGAAGGCTGACAGAATTTGAAAGAATTCTGAATGCGTAGCATAATGAACTTAATTTAGTGTTTAATTCTGCTATATGTATATTCCATTTGAGGTTTGATTGAATTGAAAGACCTAAAAATTTTGTTGCCTCAACATCAGCTAATTGCATATTGTTCATTTTTAATGGGACATGCGATTTCCGATTTGAGATGCAAAAATGCATTGAAACAGTTTTTCTTTCGTTAACAATTAATTTGTTATTATTAAACCAATTTGGAACTTCTGAAATTGTACTATTTACTGCTTCTTTTTTGCAAAGAACATTCGTGTCATCAGCAAACAGAACCGTTCTTCCATTTTTAATAGACGAGGGCATATCGTTTACATATAACAGAAAGAGAATAGGCTCTAAGATCGAAACTTGCGGGACCCCATGCTCAATTGGCTAAGAATTGGAAACATAAATATGTAATGTCCTTTCGTGCCAGTATGGTATTTCTACTCTTTGAGTCCGATGTTTAAGGTACGAAGTTATCCAATCTAGTGCAATACCACGAATTCCATACGAAGGTAATTTTGAGAGCAAGATGCTATGGTCAATAACGTCAAAGGCTTTCGAAAGATCTAAGAATATTCCAATGGGTACTTCATTTTGGTCTATTGATGAAGCAACATCTTTGAGAAAAGAAAAAATGGCAGTTTCCGTAGATTTTGATTTTCTAAAACCGTGTTGCGAGTCTGAAAACGCTTTGTTTTTCCTGAGAAAAGTTTCCATTCGTAAGTAGAAAAGCCTCTCTAATATTTTCGAGAAAACTGACAAAAGAGAAATTGGCCGGTAATTTTGAATATCATTTTTGTTCCCTTTTTTAAAAAGTGGCTTAATTTTTGCTGTTTTGAAAATATCTGGAAATATTCCTGTACATAAAGAAGCATTGAAAATGTGAGTTAAGGCATGTATAAAGGCAGGTGCACAAGTTTTTAATAAACAATCCGGAAATTCATCTAAACCAGATGAATATTTATTTTTTAGTTTACTGACTATTCTGAGGATTTCGTTGGGAGAAGTTTCGGAAATAAACATCGTATCGGAAATTTTTTGGGAAGTGTAAGATGTTGAATTTTGTGGTTTTAGTCCCTTCGTGAGATCAGAAATTAGAGAAAATATATAGAAATTATAGAAAAGTATTTGTTGAAGAGATTGGCAACTTTTTCAGGATTACTCGTTTCTCTTTCATTATCCTTTAAAATAACATTCTCTACAAGGTATCGAGATGATGTGGTTGTATTTTTTACGATATCCCACATTGCTTTAGTTTTGTTACTAGCGCTCAAAGTGTCCTGACTATTTTTCATTATTTTTGCCTGAACTATTACTTTTCTTAAAATTCTTTTTTATTCTTGAAAGTATATATGGAAACCGGTGATACGTTATGATGTTTAGAAATAAAGTAAAGCGTACATTTGTGTTTCCTTGTGTGATCCAAGTATTACTTTTGCTTGAAATGTTTGATTTTCTCTTTTTAAGAGGAAAGCACGCGTTAAAATGAATTGAAAGCTTGGAGAAAAATAAATTATATTTTTCATTCACTTTCCCTGTAAAGAAATTTTCCTGTTATATCTTATGTTCTTGGCTGTCCGGGATGAGCCGCGTCTCAGTCGGTTTTACTGACGTTTCGGCCATCTTGCTGGGGCCTTCTTCAGAGCTATACTGCTGAAGGAGGAAGAAGGCCACAGCAAGATGGCCGAAACGTCAGTAAAACCGACTGAGACGCGGCTCATCCCGGACAGCCAAGAACATAATGACTCCGGCCGCGGAAGCCTACGAATCTACCTGTTATATCTTCTTTGCTAACTATACCCAATACAAAGAACAAAAATATACACTCATATGTTGAACATTACCATCATGAGTTTTTTTATAGATGAGTCTTGCAATCGCTTTCTTGCCAACCATCTAAGTCATCTGATTCAGTACTGCCTTCAGAGTACTGAAAGAATATTGTGAAGTCGATATGAACTGCATTTTAGAGGTTCACATACATTTGTAATTTTAATTTATTCACATATGGCTTCATTATTGGACCAAACAACATTAATTAAAAATATGTTCAATCACCGTGTGTACTACAATTCACAATTTACAGATATAACCAAAAATATACAAAATACCTGCATGTGGTAATGCACAAATAATCTATTCCTTAGTATGAAAATTTAATATTTGTTAAGATTTCATAAACATCTTACCTGAAATAAATATGCCACTTCACATGTACGTTCAGAATTCGTTTTCACCTTCCTTTCTAGTTATAATTCGCTTTCGAATTCTCATAAAGAGTAATAACATTGTATCTTGCTGCACTATTTAATATTCATTGTTTAACACGATTTGCATGCGTAATTTTAACACGCTTACGTGGCATTGTTTCCACCGTCTCGTTTAAAAATTCAAAAACAAATAATGCGATGAGAATGTCAAATCAAAATGACAAATTCAGTTAAAAAATTGTAAATATGCTTCTACGCGTTCAAGAGTGCAGTTTTGAACATGTTGGTAGAAAATAAAACAAATGAAAAGATGCCAACCGCAGCTAAACAAATTCTATTTCGGCGCGTATGTGCCAACACATGGGGAGTTTCGTTGACGGTTGACTCCTCTGAACTGGACTTGTACTAAACTTAAAGTGTAACGAAAAGTTCCTAAATCAATGTCGTTAGAATAACGGGTGATATTCATGATGTTGGTATGATCCACTTTCTCTGGGACCATTTGAGCCTGAAAACCTTATTTCCAATGTCTTTGCTGAAAACTCCTATACACTGCGCATTACTAGTGTTGCCAACTTAATGTGAATATTTGTCACTAATTGAGCGAGAGAATTATGGGAAAAAATTGACGTCAACATTTGGAGTCAGCTTAGTCACAACTGTTGTTCAAAGGGAATAGAACTAGTTGAACTTATAAATAATAATGGTATGTGTATAAAATTGGCAACAATCTTGCTTTCAGGTGTTTGTTAGAATTCAGTTTCGATGAAACAATCCAATTTAGTATCGGAACCCCTACACGGTGTAAGAGATATCGAACTCAATGATTATTTAACCTAAAAATGCTTAATGTAATCAGTAACGGCGAACCTGATTTGATCACTGAAGTCTGATGCCGGGTCTGGTTTTGTAAGAGTGTAAGAAGTCTCTTTCAGCGCAAGTTACGGCTATCAATTGTCGGTTAGTGGTTAAGAATTATCGAAAAGAATTAGAGTTAGAGAATTTTAGTTTGGCTGATGAGCGAGGATAGTGCCTAAAATACAGTGGGGAAGCTAGTCATGCAGTTGGGTATTCTGAAAATCTTATCTTTCATTTTTTGGTAAATTAGCTCCAGTCATGCTTTTTTATTGAGCTAAAACGTTGATAATTTGTTCTTTAAAGCTTCCGTTTCTGCAAAGTTAATTTCTCAGGAATGTCTTAACTCATGAATGTAATCATATTCCTTTCACATAATGCTGTATATAATGGAAAAAGTTAGACTGAGTTGTCTCTTGATATTTTTTTTCTAGACCAATTTGTCCAACAAATACTTCACCAAAAAAAATACACGCATGTATTTTCCATTAGCAAAGAAAACTTTAACACAACTAGTTTTGTTAGAAAAGAAAACTTTCTGAACGAAAGGACGCTTTGTTGGTAGAAAACTATTTTTCGTCAAGAAATTCAATAAAATGAAGGTTTTCGAAATCTTGAAACCTGTAATCCACCTGAGTCACTATTGTATCAATCATTTTAGGCCCGCAACGAAGGACCCTCAAAAGAGGGATTCTGGCTGCACCACGTGTTAGATTTTTTTTCTTAATTTAGTAAATGGTTTTATCCACATTTTGGTTATCACGGGCCGGCAAAGAATTTTTTTCCTGACGAAAATTCGCCATTTTTCGCGCAGCGTTACATAACTTTCCCTATACTACATACAATAATTCGTTTATAGGTACGTATACGGGAAAGTAAAAAACAATTGCTTTCGATTTAGATCTCCGAAGTTAAATTTACTTAGTCCGACGTCTGGCGGTTCAAGTTATTATTCCTTGATAAGATATCTGCACTAAATCACGTAAGGCTTTTCAGCTTCTTCATTCTTGAATCCCAGCCATCTGAACAGTCTTTGGCAGGTTTCATTCCGTGTTAAGGTTGTCAATGTTCTGTGTAAACTTCTATCGTTTGCGTTTGTAATTAAATTCTTCAACTTTCTTAAACGTTGCATGTATAATAACTTGCCGTCAGTATAATATTAATGTGAAGTTGGCGTCGGGAAAACTTCTTATTTGTTCTATATTTGTAGCATTTGTAATCTCTGTGATACTTATCTTATGAAGGGGGAAGGTATGAGAGCAAAAGTGCTCTAATAAATATACCCACTCCTCGTGAATCAGAATTTTTCTGAATGATCCTAATAGAAATGTAACATCTAACGACTAAAATTTAAAACTCAGCATGCTATTGCGTGTATATTAATTTCTCCAAAAGTGAACGAAGTAGGGTGAGCGAGATTTATTTGTGCCGCATGCAATTGCAAAATGTCAGGTGGTGGCAAGGACGTGAAGCAAAAAGCCAAACAATTCATGTGCTAGTAAACAGACCTATAGTAGTGTCTCCTTGCCCGAGTTTCCTAAGCCCATTGTTCCGTACACACCACAAAGCCCTCGCAGGCGTCTCTCCGTCAGACACCCGCCGCGCGGAGCCGGCGCGCCCAAGACCGCCGGCCTCCCCCTTCCCCGGCGGCCACCCGCAGGTCACCGAAGGGCCTGCAACCCCCTCCAAAATGCCCTTCCCCCTTGTCTCCAAAATAGCCTCAAACGGCACATTCCCCGCGAGGCTTCACTTGTAAAAACTCCGCCAGCCGGGAACCACGTTTGTGTGCGCTCTCAGCGCGTGATCGAGAGCCATTGCGTTTCGTGCAGGTATCACGAAGCTGCCCTCGGCAGCTCGTAACGGAGTGAACCATCAGGTTCAGAATTAGTCTCATTGCGCTTCGCGCAACGCTGCCCTCGGCAGTTCGGCACCTTTCACACCATCAATACAGGTGCTATTTCACGTCGGCATGAACTACGCCAAAACCGTACCTCCCACACCTGAGGGTACCTTGGATGGCGCACGACCTTGTGGGACTCCTGTTGCCATGGTCTTACCCACACCAGTTGGGCCACGTCTCTGACCCGCAGTGAGGCTACTTCAGAGCCCTATAAGTGGGACCTGTGCAGGTCCTGCGTTCCTGCAGCATCCCGGAGCGGCAACGATCCAAATCACGCCTGCCAGGTACCACTCGGCCAGAACGTGAACCAGGTACCACTCAGCCACAGTTCAAATAAAGGTGCCCTGGGACAATTTATGCGAAGGAAAATTAATAACTCACACCAATGTAATTCATTGAAATAAACATGTGCAATATCAATATCATTATTGCTTCACCCTAAGTCAAACTCAGATTCCAAACATCCATTCTACCAGCGCAATCCCTCTCCCCCCGTCCCGGGCATCAAGGCCCGGCGCGGCGTTATTTTACGTTGGATAGAGAAGGCTCGTGCACAGTCCTCTGAATCACCACCCTCATTTCGCTATCCTCTCCCTTCTCTAACCACACATAACGTGGGATGTGTATAGATACGAGAACATCGAGTATCGCGGTTCTACCACATCCGTTGGCCCTTGTTCTACCTGGGAGAAATTCTCCGGGATGGGCGTCTTGGGCTCTTGGCCTTTATCCTCACCCCCCGACAACGTACAAGGACGCCGACAGGCAGGTAACCGGATCCGGCCGGTACACAGTTTGCCCTCACGGCAACCTGCCCATTCAATGCCTGGGTGGGGCCGCCCTGCCAGCTCAGAGCTACTAACTAACCAGGCTAGTACCGGAGTCATCTACCGGAGTATCACCTTTGTGGTAACTCGTCACTCACGTGCGCCGGGACACCGCGTTCCTCCTCTTTGCCCAGAGTATCGGGCCACTGCCACGACGAAGCCAAGTGCCCAACTGGGGGCCATCCGAACCGAAACCCGGGCAGCTCGAGACCCCAAAAGCGTCTTCCCACTGCCTACGTAAGGCTACCGACCTGGGTGAGGCCGTGACCAGGGCAACCTGGCGGATGGTCATTTAACCGCCGGACTTCTATTTGTGGAATCCAGAGCACCCAATCCTGCCTCGATGTCGGACGGACCTATTTAGTCGACGCGCCGGGTTGAACCGACAACCAAGAGCTTGGAATTTCCTATTCATTGCCTACACGCTAGGCTAACGACCCGAGTGGCGCCGGAGACCCGAGGTACGGGTGATCGTCTACGATTCATCACTAGACCGTGCCCACCTACGTGGTCATGATCCACCCCTCTGCGGGAGGTACGAGAACAATACACATCTTGTACACAACTTTCGGGATAACCTGCAAACCAACTATACCTTCTGAGACTTCCCAGTTGCAATTTGTGGCTCGCTGCGCTCGCCTAGCGTATTTTGAGAAGCGGGAGGATAACACTTTCGATGATCTCCTCAAATTAGTCAAATGTCATCAGAAATCCTCGCCTTTAGTTGACCAGAGAAGGCTGCATATTTTTAAGAGAAACCAATTGCAAGAAGAAAGTATTTTCCAGAACATTTCTAACTTGAAGTTTTTAGCTCAACCACGTGACTTCAATGAATGGCAGCAAGAAGCTGTACGCTATGAACTAGAACAAGGTATCCGAAGCCTCTAAGGAGTGAGGTGATTCGGAATTAACAGACGGGGGGGGGCCGCAAGATGACTTAACAACTTCATGAAGATCATGCAGTTGGAGACCGCAGCAGATGATATCTTAAGGGTTGCACATGAACATAACGAACCTTCATCACACAGAGAGTGTAAAATGGTTTTTCGGTAGGAGGAGAAACGCTGTTATAGTTGTGAAAAAACAGTACACATGAAATAGCAATTAACTAAGAAGTCCCGTCATATCGGTCGTATTTGTGTCCAAATCTAATAGATAGCGTAACTTTGAATACATATATTTAATATGAAATATTAATAACAAAATGCATTAAAAACAATATAAAATTCATTTTTCTTTCTTTCTACATGTAAACGTTTCTCACAAAATATGAAAAATTTGTTCATTTTTTATATATTTATTTATTCATTTTCATAAAATCATCAATTTTTTATTGGCTAAAAAAATTCCAGGTATTTACATTAATTCCCTGACTTTTCCAGAAATTAATTTTCCCCTGACATGTCCAGGTTTTCCAGATTCGTGAACGCTGCCCTCACACGAGAGCATCATCTCCGCATTAATCTTCTCCACGCCGCGAAGAGCAGAGGACTCTCCCCTTGCTTAGTCGTGGCGCTACCGTCTCAAGAGCTCCTTTGCGGCGGTCGTGGCGACGTCGAACGGCGTCTTGTTCTTCCAACTACCGCCCCAGGCCCTGAGGTCCCTCCTGGCGCCGGCCGCGAGGAGCGTGCGCACCGCGTTCACATTGTTATTGCCCGCCGCGCGGTGCAGAGGAGTCTCTCCATCCACGTCCCTCGCGACCACGTCGGCGCCCGCGCCCACCAGCAGACCTACGCTTCGCCCGCAGCGGTTCCTAATCGCAGAGAAGTGCAAGGCGGAGCCTCCGTCGCAGTCGACAGCGTTGGCGTCGGCGCCTCGTTGCAGAAGGAGCGACACCACGTCCGCGTTCTCCTTCATGGCCGCGTTAAGAAGAGGAGTGGAACCGTATCGACCGGTGTAGTTGACGTCGGCACCGGAATCTAAGAGACGTCGTACCTCACTGAGTTTTCCATTGTATGCCGCCTTACACAACTGCTCCCCCAGGGCGGAGGGAGAGGTTTTCGCCTTTTCCATCCTCTCTTTCACCTCCCGCACCCGGAGCTCCACCCGCTGCCTCGCGCGTTCGTCCTCGTCGGCCGCTGCGCCCTGGTGGCCGGCGCCTGAGGAAGTGGGAGTGGGGGAGAGGGGCTCCTCCCCTCCGCCCGCTGCTGCCCTTCCCGTTGCCGGTGCTTCGCGGGCGCTGGAGGTGGAAGTGGAGGCGGCGGTGGCAACGGACGCACGTGCAGATCGGGGCTCCTCCATCTTCATCTTCACCTCTCGCACCCGGAGCGCCAACTGCTGCCTTGCGCGTTCCTCCTCGTCGGCCGCTGCGCCCTGGTGGCCGGCGCCCAAGGAAGTGCGGGTGGGGGAGGGGGGCTCCACACCTCCGCCCGCTGCTGCCCATCCTGTCACCGGTGCTTCGCGGGCGCTGGCGGCGGAGGTGGAGGCGGAGGCGGCGGTGGCAAGGGACGCACGAGTAGATCGGGGCTCCTCCAGTTGGCGCAACAGAACTTCTACGCGGGGCATGAACTTCTGCACCGCACGTTGAAGAGACGCCTCTACATCATTCACACGGCCCTCCAGACGCTGCACACCTCCTTCCCTCCAGTCCCCTCCGGAGCAGTCTTCCTCTTTTCCACAGCCGTCACTCTCTTCTGGGTCTCTTTAAGTCGCTGCTGCAGAGCGCGGATGGCGTCGTCCTTCTCCTGCAGATTCCGCTCCATCTCGCGCAGCGCCGCCGTCGCCCTCTCCTCCTGCAGGCGCAGAGCCTCCTGCATCCTGCGCTCGGCCTCCTGTTTCTCCAGGCGCAGGGTCTCCTGTAGCTGCGCCAGCCCCTGCGCCACCAGCTGGAAGGCGTCGCCGACAGCCCCATCCCTTGCGCCAATCTCATGAGAACTTCTGAGACTCGCCATATCTCGCGTGGAGCCTCTGAAATTCACGAAATCAAGCATGAATCAAAACACGCCGTTCTCTCAACCCTTCACTGCGCCCGCACTTCTGTCTTCCACTCTGCCAGTCTGCACGCCCGTCCTTCATTCTTCCCCTCAGCGTCCTCTACTCTGCCCGTTTTGCAATATCCGCTACCTTCCTCCACTCGTGCTAGTGTCATTTCCACCGAACTCTATTTTCGAAAACACCAAAAAGTTAACTTCTCAATATTACAATATTAAGATTAGTCCTAAACAAAACGTATAAAAGATCAAGCTCCAAAAAATGCCCCCATTTTTTTTCTTTAAATTTTACCTCGTGTGTAAGAATGAACGGTAAAGAAAGTGGTGCTGGTGCAAACTCTCGGATTGTTCGAAAATTTAAAAAATAATTTTATTTTAGTTTTTTAAACAGTCATTAAAATTTTGTTTGAACTTAACCGGATTTTTTGTAACAAACTTTGATGACTCAAGAAGGAATACTGTCTACTTATATTGAAAATGGTTGTATACAAATTTTAACCACAGATAATGAAAATATTGTAAGATTTAAAAATGTTATGGGTGTATAATGAATTTGTCCCGTAAACTATACGTACGTATACTAGAATAGGGAAAGTTATGTAATCCTGCGCGAAAAACTGCGGATATTCGGCAGAAAACCCTTTATTACAGGGCCCGAGTAACGAAAAAGTGGGCAAATCCAGTTGGGGGTATTTTACAAGAAGCCCCCGGATATTTTCAAAATTTTCTCAAGAACGGCTCCAATTTTTTTATTTAAACTTCTTGCAAGAATAGAGTGAAATAAGGTGGCATAGGTTCGATTTTCAAGGATAACTCTGAATTTTCGAAAACTCCGAAAGTTTGAATTTTATTCGAAGTCTTCCTCCCACTACAAAATTACAGAAAAATATGTTTCCTTCAAATAAAATTTATTCTTCATAGTGAGTTCTTTAAGGTCATGTACATTTTTTAGAATTTTAGTAGTTTTCGCGCAATAATGCGTGCAATATTTGCAATTTTAAAAAAAATACAAAAACAAGAATTTCACAAATATGGCTCCAAATTTTTTCTTTAAACTTTTGGTAGGGATAGTGCTAAATGTACTCTGATAGAAGACATAAACGCTATGTTGCTCAATATTTTGTTTTTTTAAAAAATTGTCAAAATTTAATTTTGTTGACTTCACTCACGTCGTTAATATTTACATTAGCGGCGATTATTATTTTAATTAGTACATATTGTTTAAATAATGTCAAGTTAAGTTTCTCCAGAACTCCGGAACACCGCTTTCTGTGAAAACTACATAAAAATTCAGCATTTTCAGAATCGCTCAAATGCTATTTTCTCATAAATGGCTGCAAATTTTTTCTTCAAACTTTTCGAACAGATTGCAGTCTTCATTATAACGTAAAGTTCATTTTGGTTGTTTTTTTTTTCTTTCAAAAATTACACAAATGTAATTTTTTGAAAAGTTTCTCAAATATTTAATATGCACATTACCGGTATTTTGTAAACATTATTATATTTGTGAATGTAAGTGGTTCAAATTACTTCAAATGCAGTTTTTCGAAAACTCAAAGATTTTCTGTGGAAAAGAGCTTTAAATTTCGCATTTTTAGTAGCGCTTAAACGTTATTTTCTTAAAAACGGCTAAAATTTTTAAAAGAAAATTGCCATTTAGGACGAGGTTTTTGTTTCCTTTAATATTCTAAAATTAATATTTCCGTTCTACCATTAGGAAACCGAAAAATTAAGAAAATATCAAAAAATGTACTTTGGGCGGCGTTAGATGGCAGCTGGTTTTCTCCATGAAATACATTTATCAAAAAATATATCTTCAAATAAGGTCATGCTTAATTTTTTAGAAAATACGAGCAGTTTTTCTATAATGTGTGACAAACATAATAGACCGCTGCAAATTTACTGCGCTTCAGATAGCGGATGCGTCGTAAATTGGAATTTGTAATTTTAAATATTATTTCTTTGATCGTTTTTACATTCGACCTTTTGTTATACATTTACACATTAATCTTTAATGAAATTATTTATTTTCAAGTATTTGAAAAAAATTGCTAGCTTATTAAGGAAGAATCGATAATGAAGGGAATGCAACAATTGAATTCTGCTCTGCTCTCGCGAATTTGTGTGATTTACGTGTCATTGTTGTGACTTGATATAGCTGTATGGTATCAGGCTTCTTTTTCCAATGCAAGTTTACAAAACCCTTGTATTATATTTTTATGCAGTTGTAGAATTCACATAAATTTGACAACACTGTGATGGAAACAGTGAGTTGTTCGCTTCTTGTTTGAACTGGACGTTTTCAAATATAAGCTAAAATGTTAATAGGGCAAAAAATGCAGTATTTCAATCCTACGTAGCTGTTTCCAATAATACGGGAAAGTATGTGCTGTTGTACCACCATTAGTTTTTCATGGAGAAGATCAATGTTTAAATATTTATTGATGATTGTAATCATTTTGTTTTTGTGACTATTATTATTGTGTGATTATGTGACTATTATTAAGAAGAAATACAATACAAAGTTTTTAATTAAGGTAAAAACTAAAGAGCAAAATTAAACAGTAAAAGGAGAGAAAAGAATAAGAAATGAGGGAAATTCACTGGAAAAATTTAAGAAATTTGTTTAACAAAAAGGATATAAACGTTGATATGAAAAATTGGTGGAAAAAATGTAATAAAATGAGATTACCAGTACATGAACGCCCAATTCGTAGCTTACAATTTGCTGATAACTGCAAGAGATTTGGGCAATATAGAATTTATGAGAAGAAAATTAATTCAAGAATATGAAAAGTGGTTCCTATAAGTTAATATGGAGCAAACTATATGGCAATTGGAGACAATACAAAAGATGTGGTTTCAGAAGAAGAAACAAGGAAAATTAAATTACACACACAAATGAATGTAAGTATTTGGGAATTAAAATTACAAGTGATGGAAAACGTTCAATGAAATTTGGTCAAACACAAATTTAGGCAAAATAGTCATTTTAATTTTAAATAGTATTTTTATGGGATAAAGGTATCACATAAAAACAAAAGTTAAAATATTCAAAACGATAGTTTGAAGCATCTTGACTCATGGATCAGAAGTTTGGGCATTAAAATAACAGTTGAAAGGACAATTTTTGGCAACAGAAATGGATTATGGACAAGTTCAGCAAGAATTTCCAAAAGGGGCAAAATTAGAAATGAAATTAGCGCAAAAAATCTTGATGTATCACATTCTATTATAGATTATATAAATAAACAACCAACATGGCTTAGACATGTAACAAGGATAGAAGAATAGAAATTACCCGAAATTTTATTGGGAACCATATGAAAAACATAAGCGAGTAGGATCACCTATAGGAAACAATAAATTATAAATATTTTAAAAGAGAAAGGAATGAATGAAGATGATGGTTATAACAGAGAAGAATAGAAAAAATGCAAACTAAAAATTGTATTCTGATTACTTGTGATTATTATTGTTATGGCGTAATTTTTGCAGAACCAGAAATATATAATTAATAGTGACTTAACAAAAGTCTGTACACCAGAAACTAACAGAGAAGTGGAAAAATGCAATAGAAAAGTGTGAAACTTGATAGAAAGTTATTGACAGAAGTAAAATTACCAACGAATATTCAAGCAAAATTTTAACACTGCTGTTATTGGTCAACTTATCCACTTAAAAACTCATAGCATATACCCACAAACATAATGATAGTATCCATGAAAACACATTGATAGTATCAATGAAAACATATTGATAGTATCAATGAAATATCAATTATTTATGTAAATTGAATTGGAGTATGTCTGTGATTTCTAAACACTTCTAATTTCTTTTTTTATAATCTCACTAGTTTATTTTGAAGGAATAAAAATCACTAATTACATTGTCTCATGATTTTTGAAGCTCACAAGATTTTTGTCTGTCTGGGTTAATATCTGGAAGGTCGAATTTTCAATGTGTCTTTTCCTGTGAGGTTGTGTGTATTGTTGGATATTGCATGGGCCATTTGCTTCAAATTACAATTTTCTCTTAAACAAATAAGCATGCTTTTGTTTGTTTTTTTACACAAAACAATATTTTTATTCTGATCTTAAAGAAATTTTATAAATATATCTTCATAACAAGATAAATGTTATGTCCTGCCCAAAACTTCATAAAAATTGCTCCTACCAGAAAATTTTAGCATGCACTCTTTCAGGTTACTGCAAATATTTTGAAAAAGGGTGAGGAAATCCTGTCATGCTATATTTCTTAAAGCCTATACAATGTTATACTAAATGCATTTTAATTCAATCCAATAACACCATTACACTTTGAGCAATTGCACATCAATAGTGTTACTGGAAGTTTGTAACGAGGGATCTGCTCACAACTGCCTTTAAAAAGATGGTGGTTGAATAGTGTACGATGGAAATATGGCAAGGTGCGATGGGCAGAGGAGAGGCTAGAGAAGGCAGGGTAGAGCGAGGACTGTCAATAGAAGCAGTGTGAGTTGGCACAGTGTAGCACATGGCACACAAGGATGGGAATATATTATAGAATTAAATTCTTTACCTGTTGTACAAACAATTGCGATAAATAAATACCCAGAAAAAACGAGGTACTTAAGTCAGTTTATATATAGATATGATGAACGTATGTATGTGTCAAGACTAAAAATAACAAATTTAAATCAAAAAGCATTTTTTATATAAGAACCTATCTAAGAAAATAATAAATTCAATTTCAGAGGGGAGAAAATGCTGGATTTTTTTCAAGATTTTCGAGTAAATGAATGAAGAACATATCAGTAGTTAATACTTTTTACATAATTTAAGAGATATAAGGATTTTAACTCAACTCATGTGTGATGTACTTTATACATATTCAATAATTCATAATAAATAAATTATTTTTAAAGAAAGGCAAGTAAAATTTGAGTACTCTTCCCA
The DNA here is from genome assembly GCA_031308135.1 of Acheta domesticus. Classification (NCBI taxonomy): domain Eukaryota; kingdom Metazoa; phylum Arthropoda; class Insecta; order Orthoptera; family Gryllidae; genus Acheta; species Acheta domesticus. Next base: position 103,800,866 of record JAHLJT010002630.1, on the reverse strand, counting down.
CGGTCTAGACTTACTGAGAATTTGATTAGAAAATAATTTTCTGATTGCATAGAAGAAACTTTCATAATTTTTGGTGTAATAATGTGTGATACATACTTCTACTCCAAATGAAAATTTAAAACTATTTCACACATTTGGGTTTGATTGCTCACAGTTATTTATTAACAACCCTGTGCAGTTATTTTTGCAAATCCTCATTAGAAAAATCTCATGGATTGTCCGACACCTTTTATCAATAAATTTTTTTTTTTTAAATGTGAACAGAAAATTTGTGTTATAAAAAATAAAGTCCTCTATAAGTGTGAATTCGACGTTTTTATATTTTCTTGACCTGCCTGTGATTTAGAAAAGCTTGGACACTGGACACCTGTTGACACTATATGCTTAGGTGAAAGATACAAATACAATTATTTATTAAAATAATGAGTTCATGCATATTTTTCTTTAAATTTAATATTTTATAAAGAAAAAACATGGGGCAAAAATAATCGCACACCACATTTACCATCATTCAACACAAATTAAAAATACAACACAAAAAAATACAACGTACCTATATCAGATGCCCAATTTGAACTCCAACTCTTTCGGTTCCTACAAGCACCCAAAATCCCAAAATGAATGACACAGAAACCTCACACTTCGTGTATAATGCGGTGGTAACCACGTGGTGACTGTGCCATCAGTAACGAATTGAATGCATTGAATTATCTCCTGGGCCGTAGTGACGTCCCCAATGACGTCACAACGTTTGGCAGGAAAGTGCTCAGTTGCAACAGCACCCCCTGGTGCTGGTGGCAACCACTGCTGTGCGCGTAAGTTATTCCTTGGGAATTAGGAAGTTTTTGGCTCTATTATGCCGTTGCCAAAGTTTGTGTTTCATTTCACATTTGTTATTTATACGAATGTTTGCATTCTTTCGGTTTGTTTGGATTCTGGCTGCGCATCTTGCTCACAAACTTAATTTAAAAAAACACCATTCTATTATATATCGGCTGCCCCATTTAAATTAACGAATCAAAATAACTCGAAAAATATGCAACGTACAAAAAATGTCAAAGGCAAAAAATTAATATCTCTAAGAGGGACATTTGTCAGACCTACAATCCATCTTCCCAGCTCGCCTCTTGAGGGTGAGACGAGAGAAAACTTTGAAATCGTAAATGGGAACCGCCACTGTTTATTGCAGATTCGGATTCTACACTAAAAAATACATGGGTTTGGTCTAAAATATTTTTTTAATCGAGGGAGTCCATCCGATTATTTGTATTCGTGTACGTCCATTATTTGTATTCATGTACTTTTCTCCGTCTCGCCAATTTTTTTCAGCCTGATACATGCAATAGAAGCTGACAACAAAATAAAACATGAGAAACACGTTTCTCATTGTATCTTTGCAACAGATTGTCCTAGGAGGCTGATTTTCAGGGAATCTGCTACACTTTGTATTATCTTTCATACGAGTATCGCGATTTGGTTTGTGGGCACTTTTCACCCCCTTATTCGGCTACACTCTTTTTAAAGAATGTTTCTCGCAATCGCAAAGCAGTAATTCGAGCTAGATACACTATGCTTCAGTTTTTCATTCCTGGCGCGCGGGGGGTGTCAATAAAATAGAAAATCACACGGTATTTTGCGTCGTTCTCGGTTGTGCCGGTAGGAGTCGCATGATCGCGACTGTATCGAGCAGTATTGGCAATCATGCGATTCCTGGCGGCATAACGGAGAACGACGCGAAATACCGTGAGATATTCTATTTTATTCACAAACCCCGGTGCGCCAAGAAAGAAAAACCGAAGTATACGGAATGTTCATTTTGGATAGTTCTAACGAATAGTTTAGACGTTAGTGATGTTCACACAGGAAGGTGGTATAGTCCCACAGACGGTCCCGCGGACGGACAGACACACGGACTATCAGACGGTCGGACGTTTAAAAAAACACTTTTTCAGTCTCCAGGAGTCACAATTCTTGAAATCTGGCCACATAACGTGTTAGAGGAAGTAATTTACTTCATATAGGAACAGAATTTATGCACTATACTGTATTAGTGGACCACAACATGAATAGCTTTTTTCAGAAACCCCATCAATCGCCAAATCTAGAAAACGCGTTAGCGGCGGAATATTGTCCCATAAGAATGGATAAAACGTTTAGTGCATATTGACATGAAAAATATTCATTTATCAACTGATTTAAAATGAAAACATAGTTTGTACGTACCTAGTACGTAGTTCAGTCGTTTCGTAGATTATTAAGATCTTTCTAATTTTGAAGGGTACTTGCCAAGTATTCTTACGATGGTCCAACAATACGTGTTATTCTGCGTAAAAATTGCCGACTTCCTCCTCAGTTTACACTAATATATAAGTACTTTGTAATGGCGACGCAACATTTTACTAGTAAATGAACCAGCTAAAGTGTTTTTAACTAGCAAACATTTTTTCTCCGCTCCGTGATTCGAAGAAAGTTCCTCTGTGTTCCCCTCAACACGTATCGGGAGATACATCTTGATTGCATATATAGTGATAATGTAGCGCTGCAAATTTGGTCGTTTCTTGGCAGCCATGTTGGGGGCAACCATGAAATACTCGAACCGGATTGGGGCCGAATTTCATTCTCGTTTTTGTGTTTTTGCGGAAGAGGAAGATAAGATAAGTAAAATGGTGAAACCGCGCGCGGTTTACGGATGTACAAATCGTGCGACATAAGCTAGCACGCTGCAGTTTCACAAGAACGTTATTTAACTACGCGATGTAAACTATTGAATGTGCTGGCTGCTTTTATTAATTATTGTGAGGGTCGTAAATAATAATAAAATCGATGAATTTTTATTGCACGTGAAAGAATAATAGTTCAACTCTGTAAATGACCACTGTCTTTGAAGAAAAGTTGCGATTTCCCTAGTAGATACTATTCTCCACCCACCTTTCAGGACATGCGGGGAGAAAGAAGACTGGGGTAATGTCTAGGGCCGTTTTAAACAGCTTTGGGGGCCCGTGGGCCTATATTAATTTAGAGGACCCTGCTATCACATTCACCGACAGTCTCCCAATTTAAAGACAAGTTTTGTTTAAAGAACTAAACTTATCACCGAACGACATTCTCACATCAACCAGCAATATTCTGTTTTATAAATATTATTCAATGATTCGCGACACATCACTTCCTTGTGTCAATTTTTTGCGTACAGTTTACTCACACATCACGTGTTAATACGGTTTTTTATTTCATTTTTTGAAAAATTTTGTATTAAATATTTTTTTAAGAATTATCGGAGCCCTTGAAGATTGGGGGCCCTGGACCCCGACCCTTCGGGCCCGAGACCGCACAAACGTTAGGCTCTACAGACGGGAAACAAATCGAGCCGGCGCATTTGGACACACCGGTTTAGAGTGCGATTTTAGTAACTTTGCCCCTCAAGGCCCATCTTCACGATGGAATACGTCACGGTATTTCGCGTCATTCCCCGTCGTGCCGCTAGATATCCCATGATCGAAATCGTATTAAGCAGTGCTTGCCATCTGGCGACTTCTAGCGGCATGACCGACAAAGACGCGAAATGCCGTGTGATATTCCATCGTGTCCAGAGGGCAGTGGTGTTAATGTCTTCCACTGGTGGCAGTGGCACGCCCTGTGGCACCGCAGCATGCCGCAAGCTTCTGCGCAACTAGCGGCGGGAAAGGAAACTATCAGTAACCCCGCCATTTCACAATAGGGATGGCGTTGTCTCTGGTGCGGGAGGTGAAGAACTGCATAGAGAGACGATTTCCTGGTGGCACTCGTGCCACGGACGCCCGCTCGTGGCATCGACCTTGACAACACCGCCAGAGGGGCTTCAGGGGCAGAGTTAGAACAATCGCACTCCAGTCTGTTGCTGATCCAATCGTTTGGCTTGGCGTGTTCGCAGAAAGGGCCGGCTACGTGGTGTGGAGCCCCAGCTGCCGGATCCCCGACGTGCACCCCTACGACGCGTCCATCCGCCAGTTCCTGAAGCCGGTCGCCCCCGTCGTGTGCAGCCGCCGGAAGCCGCTCACCTTCGTGACTGCGCTGGAGCAAGGTCACGTGCTGCGCGTGAAGCCGCGTGGAGCACAGAGCCTCACGTGCTGCTACAGCAACGTCACGCGATGCAGAAGGCGGCACGCAGTCCGTTCCGCGGGCGACGTCGACAAGCACTATAAGTAGGGTGACACACGTTATTAAAAAATCAAATGACCGAATTTGAATTATTAACAGGATGTACTACACCTGAACATACTTTCTCGCATTATTGGGAATGGATATGTGATATAGTAATATTACAATGTCTGCCCTCACTTTAAAAAGTTCAAACTAATTTCCACGAATCACCTGTGGAGCGTATTAGGAAGTATTTTGTCAGAGAGGAACAGTAGCCTTTTATTAGGTTTACGAAAGAAACAAACGTGAATACATTTCCACTGTTACAGCAGTGACGTGCATTCTTTGGAATGAAGGAGAATGAGTCATTCCCCTAAGCAAAAAAAACAACGAAAAAAATCCTTTCTAAATTGAAAATATTCGTTGCTTATGGTCAGAGCAAAACTGTTAACTCAGATTCTGAGCTAAGTACTAGTGGTTGACTCGTAACAATCGATGTTTTCAAAACGGTGTTTAAATTCGTCTCGTGACGTCAGCGAAGCTTCGTTCTTCGAAGGTGCAGGTGTTCGACTTCGTCATGCCTCGTGAAAAGTCGGGTAACTCCGTGAGTGCGCGAAGAGAATGAATATTAGAATTCTTTCCGTTGTGGTCGACTGATTGCAATTTCAAGTTCGAAATATCAGGATAAAAATCCTGAGTTTTCGAAAATTGAAAAAAATCAAATTCGGCGTCTTCCTGCAACTGCAGTTCTCAAAATAAATGTTTTTCTTAATGAAATGTGTTCATAAAAAACAGATCTTCAAATAACGTCAGATTCAATTTTTCATAAACATGTTTTTTTCGAAATTTTGCGTTAAACATTAGCAATTTTTATTTCCTTTAAACCATTTTTTCTTAAAAACTGCACATTTTTTGAGTAAATTGGGAACTAAGATCATGTTCTCACGTTCATTGAAATGCCTGATTGTGCGAAAATATAAAAAACAATTAAAATAATTTGGTGTCGATCTACAACTACAATTGTGAAGACACATTTTTGTTTGTAATGAAATGTGTTAATAAAATACAGATCTTCAAATAAGATCATGTTGAATTTTTGAACATATGAGTCGTTTTTCTATAACTTCGTGATAACCGTAATATACCGTTCCAAATTAACTGAGCTTCGTCAACGGAATAGAGTTAATTCCTACAGGATGCTTTGTTAATTAGAAATTGTATATTATTTCACATTTCTTTGCTCGTTTCTTACATTCGAGCTTTTGTTATGCGTTTTCAAATTAAACTTATAATTTATTTAAAACCTATTGTAAGGTGCGTCCTTACAATAGGTTTTAAAGTAGACTAGATTTAAATACTCGTATGGAAACAAATTGATGGTTTCGCTCTGCATAATAAGATCTGGTAAAGAAGAGTAATGTTCGTAAAAAAACCAATAGTTTTGATGAATATTTAACAATATTTAATTATTGTATTTTTGTATCCATTTTCATTTTCTTGCCTGGGGTATCAACAATCCTCATTTCCAAAATAAAGTTTGCCATACGAATTAGCGGTCATTGTTGCATGTTGCAACACATTGTTGTAACGCCTCACTGATAACAAGGCGATAATGACGGCCACAGTTGGTTCGCATTAATATAAACTAATAATTTTATTTTGACGGCTAAAATACGAATCGCGAATCGTTGGTACATTCATATAGATTGTGGATACACTGAACTCAATGGCATAAATCTGTTTTCGTTTAAACGTTTGAATTTAAAAATATATGTACTTTTCACGTTTCGTTTGTTTAAGCATTTTTTAAATGGTAAGTGTATGAGAGAAAATGTCATATTTCATTACATTGCTATTAGCGATATCGCGAGGAAGTGCGTGCTGTTTTAGCACCACTAATTTTAAATTAATATTCAGAGATATAAAATTCCGTTTTCTGAATAGTTCCTACCGAAAAATCAACAGTCTGAAGACAATTTTAATTTATTGTCAAATTTGACGACAAACTTTCATTTTTGTTTTAAAACAAAAATAATTAATAGTAATAATGAGTATAGTAATACTCTTTTATTTATACATAATTTGCACTATAATCCTAATGCGATTAATATAAATAAAAATTAACAATTCAATAGTATTATATTAAAACTCATTTGTAAATTTACACTGCGAATTAATTATACCTGAATCAGTATAATCTTCATTTTATTTTTCAGTATTGGGTCATGCAAGGACTTATCAAAAGAAGTAAAACTGGAACCCAAAGAAGAATTTATTCTAGTCCGGCGTAGCGTTGGAAAAAGTTTCAAACGTCAGAAAAGAATCTACAAAAAGAAAATGACGGAAGTATATGTAAATATGCATGGAATAGTTCTTATAAAACCTAGTGTTGCTGCAAAGAGAAGAAAAAGGAAGTCTCCCGAAGATCATGCCTGGTTTAATGTACTGATGGTGGGGTACGATGGCATGTCTCGCCTGAATCCCGTGAGAACAAAGCCAAAAACTGTTGCTCACCTTAAGCTTTGTTGGTTAGATGGATTTGCAAAGTTACAACAAAATTGGAGATAATACATTTGAAAATGTTACGGATTTTTAACTGGTATGAATATTCAGCAGGTGCAAAACGGCTGCTGACCTTCCACCAAGAGCAACTTTGATGATTGCCCTTTCCTTTGGAAAGATTTTCAAAACCACAATTATGTGACAGCTTTTGCTGAAGATACACCAAGTCTTGTAGCATTTAATTATTGGACGAAAGAGACCGGTTTTCTAAACAACCAACAGATTATTACTTTCGACCTTACCTCCTTGCTGCAGCTGATAAACTTACGGTTAAAGAAAGATATAGTACGATGTGTGTCTGGGGCCGATTTCAACAACAGATCATATGTTAACCTATGCTTTATCTTTTGTGACAACTTCCAAATATTATTTTTATTTCTCTCATTTCTGACTGAATAATTTTAGCCATCAAGATTTGAATGCTCCACGAGCCATGGACATGAGAACGCTTCAATTTTTCCAACAATTAGGTGATTCTGGCACATACAACAACACTATAGTTGTATTTCTTAGTGACCATGGAATGCGTTTTGGACCGATACGCGAAACACATGTGGGTTGGTTGGAAGAAAGATGGCCATTTATTTATATATTGCTCCCAGATTTGTTTAAAAAGAAATATCCCGAAGCCTACGGAAATCTACAAACAAACAGAAATCGATTAACGTCTCCCTTTGACCTGTATGTTACTTTAAAAGATGTGTTAGCGAGAGGGATGAACTCCATCGATCCAAGTGGAAATGGATGTCCTAAGTGCAAGAGCTTTTTTTGGGCGGACTTTGGTGACAGATCTTGTGATGATGCAGGCATAACTTCTCAATGGTGTACATGTTCTACAAACACATACTACCATCGACCAGTAAACGATTTTGTTGTGCAAAATGCTGCGAAGTTAGTTTTATCTCAAATACAAAATAAAATTAGAAATTCCTTGGAAGCAGAACACTGTGCAGAGCTTTTTATCCATCGAGTATTAACAGCTAAAAAGAAGTTGGATGTCAGATATAATGATGCTCATCATGATGATTATGTTGTAATATTTGAAACATTACCAGGAGGGGGGCATTTCGAGGCCACAGTGAGACATTCTTATGATAGTGACTTTTCTCTTTTGGGAATGGTAAGCAGGATTCAACCTTGGGCAGTGGATCACTCGGCTCGTGGGTCGATGAAGAACGCAGCAAATTGCGCGTCGACATGTGAACTGCAGGACACATGACGATCGACGTTTTGAACGCATATTGCGGCCCGCGGATTGTCTCCCGGGCTACGCCTGTCTGAGGGTCGGTTTTCTCTCGTCACACACAGTTTTTAACTGTTTTTGACGTAAATAAATAAAAAATAAATAAACACATATAGAAACGATAGTTTCTGTGTGAAAGATAGACTTCTAAAATTGTACTGTTTTGTGTCTTCGTTAATGACAAATTTTCATGACAAAATAAATTTGCATACATGTCTTTAGATGTGCGTGATTGAGTATTATTTTACATTACATAATAAGTGTACTAGACCGAGTGTCTCCTCATACTACATACCGCTCAAAGGCTTGTTATTGATATTTTATTCAAGTGAATAATTTTTTTTTATGTTAAGTCAATAATCCGGTTTGAAAAGTGTGGCAGTGGAATTTGCCACACCTTTCGAACATACTATACAAATAAATTTTGAAGCCCTGAGTATTGAAATGAGCTTAAATTAAAGGCATCTCGTAACAATTGCCTTTTCTGAAGTTTCGAGTTTAAATGTAAGGCGCAGAACGAGAATTTCCTTGGTTTTCCTCGTGCGTTAACTCGCCGTGTTGCAGCTGCGATGTCACAACACCCAATCAGCACGATTCAGTATAATAAACATGAGAGTTACAATTTTTATTTACATTTGCCTTTTAACCCTAGAAAGGATACACGAATGCTACACCGGTAGATGGATAAGTGGGGTAATCTGTAACCCCAATGTATAAATACATAAAACAGAATATAATATACATAAAACAAAATGATATCTCATAATATATCATAATACAGAATGGAATAAGGTGACTGAATATTTATTTAAAGTGAATAGCAACATTGTTTCTCTGTATTAGTTGAGGTTGCATGAAAAACATATGTTTAATCAGTGTTCTTGGACGACATGGTTGTACTATATGTGGCATGGATTTTGCGTGTTTTATAGTTCTCTCAACCACACACCTTGGACACACATTTCATTTCAGTCATTCAATTATTATTGCTTTGCTCATACGCTATTTCATACTTTTAGCAGAATGCGTAGTACAGAGTATCAATACAGTCTTCATGGTTGAGAGCAAAATAAGAGATTTTTTATTTTATTGGGCGGAGGACGTACAGGTACTTATCTACATATGTACACGCAAACACGAGTATTTTGTTACCCCAACTTACTCCTAATTTCGTGTATGAGAATGGCAGACGAACAACAACACATACGACAGACGAACCCTAAACTCAAAGGATAATACACAATTTCACGGTCCGTGTCTCTCTTTCTCTTTTTCCCTTTCCTCTCATCAACTTGCGCCGCGTTCTCCTCCGTTAATTTAAAGAAGTTTCCATTAGTCGTAGAAAAAGTAGTGTATGAAAGGCACTAGCCGGATAAAGGATATGCCCTGTCATATTTTGCAATTCGACATAGATTTTTCTCAGATGTTTGGATGTAGAAAATATTATTTCCAAAAAACGAGGTTAAAATATCCACAAGGTAAGCACTTCCAGCGAAAAAACAGTTTTTTCGTGTTTAAATTAAGAAAATAAACATTTTATGGCATTTATTTTATTTCTTTGCTTCTGATAGGAACTTTGTCGTAGTAATTGGTTAAAAATTGACTTGTAGATGCTTTTCAGTTCATAAATAGCGTAATAAATTCATTAAAATATCTTTTCTATAAAAATTTTAACCAAAAATTTACTTTTTAAAATAAAAATTCTCCTAATTCATGAACTTCCAAAAGGAGTTTCAGATAGAGCTACGTATAAAATGTAGATAATTGTATATGCTTTTGAGTGCTCCCACCGGAAAATGTCTAAAATGATTTATGATCTGGCGGGCCGATTTTGTAACGATGCTTTTTTTTATGATTTCCGTTTCTTAAATAATATGTTTTAATATGTTTATAAAATACGTAATATTGTCAAAATTTAGTAAAAAATAATAGAAAATGTCTTAGTATTGTTGAAATGTTTATTATACACAGAATAATATTTATTCAAAATAAAAATGATTTATAGATCAAAATAATAAGTAGGAAGCAAAGTGGTAAATTCCCTTTGTCAGAAGAACTTTTGTGTACATTTACTGGATTAAAACTGGATTTTCCAACAAATTCGCGCTTATTGCCTTTTTAGGAAGGCGCGAGGCACTTAGTTACACGGAGCGCCTGCAGGGGGCTCTCACAACGGCCACACGCGCCTCGTCGGCGAAGTACTTTCAAATTCCTTCGCCAGATGGGAGCAGCTGTTGGACCACTGGTCTGGAATTGCATTCATTATTTAAAACAAAAAGGAATGGCAGTTTTCGTATTAACATACAATAGTATTATCGCATAACTCAAAAGCTAAGACAGCGATGTCCCAGCAATATTGTTTCCGTCTATGGAGCCCAGCGGGAGATTGAAGGTATTAACTGAGCCGTGATAGGTGGATTTAAACTCTAAACAGTTGGTACCATTGTCGAGCGCCGTTCAGAGCGTGCATTATTCTCCCGCCCACGAAACGTATTTACGTAATTGAGCACACGTTGTGGAAAGAAAATTGAGGTAAACCAATTGATTCCGGGGGCAATACAGGTAGAAGTTAACTATTCATTCAATGCTCACTCATTCTTTCATATAATTCTAATAAAAAGGGATCCATTGTGATTTTCCAGAGACGGCCGAAATTCCTGAACCCATGTATCAAACCCCAAATCATATCATATTGAAGTTTATTTTCCTGCCACAACAATGTGAAATTTATTTCTAGACATTCAAGGCGATTCAATTAAACGAGTGTACATCTCAGTTCGGTAATACAATTAAACAATATTTCAAAGAGTAGAGTAGTAGTTGCTAGATCGCGTACCTTCGCATGGCCAACATTAAGTATCTTTCTCACGAGTAAAAGATCTTTAATAGTTAATAACCATAAAGGACAGCTAAAAGCTGTCAAGGAAGATTGTACAATTACTTCAAAATTTGTTTTTATGGAAATGTTCTGAATCGTTAGAAGACCATTTGTCTATAATCTCTGTATGTATATATGTGTTATGTTTGCCAATGAACGAAAGCACGTTCCTGTTCCACACGCCTGACTGCGCGACTCCGCCGCGTGCATTTCCAGCATGCAATCTCGCCGTGCGTCACTTAGCACGGCGCCTCCAGGCTGGCAGTCGCGACGTATTCCGCACGACTACTGGTGCGGCCTCTCTGCGTGGGTCTCTCTCCCTGGCTGCAGGCTCTCTCCCAGCGACTCCGCTGCGCTGCCTCTCTGCTGTGGCTCGGTGATTCTCAGACCTCTACCGCGTTACTGCTGCGGCCGCCACCTGCTCCCGCCTAAATAGGGGCGGCGCGGCCCGGGTTAGCCTCGCCTCGAGGTTGCCCGCCCGCTGGCCAGCGTTCCGCGCGAGTGGGTTCCGTGGCGCACGGCGTACAGCTGCGCGCGCGCGCCAGCTTCAAATGCTGAACACAGCAATACGTATGTATATTTCTTTTATATGTATGTATATCTCCGGAAGGATTTTGATTTGCTCGTCCGGCGTTTCCCGATATTACCTTACCTGCTCAGAGATGCGCAGAATCTACAATTAAATGTGAATGAGAGGGACACAGTGCGGCAGAGACAGGGACAGGGCGAGGGAGGAAGTGAGAGTGAGAAAGGATGGTGGGAGGGGAAAGAGGGAGATGAAGGGCAGAATACCGCTGCCGGGTTACTGGAAGTAACCAGTTACCGAAGTACTGGATAAATCTTTATTCAAAATTTGTTTCAAACATCAATTTCCTTGTTTTTAGGTTTATTTGTTATTTATAATTACATTGTAAGTTACTTTTGTACATTTTTAAACAAATTTACACATTTGGTTAACAACTTTCTTTGTCAATATGGAAATGGAAGGATAGGGATGAGGATGGAATTTAATATGCGAGAGATCTCGCACAAGTATGTACAAAAATATGTAAAAAATGAAACAAGTGAGAATATACAATTAGTAGTAGTAAAATTCAGATATAATATGTAGTATTAAAATATCTACTTCTAAAACACCTTTACCCAACATGAAATTACATTTATCAAGAATTTCCTAAACATAGAATCCCGCACAAATCTCAAGGAAATGATGTTTCGGCCAAATTGTCTGAAAATTTAGTGTTGTTCCTAGTAGATCAAACTAAACAAAAAGTCGTTATGGCCGTTAAGGCAATAAAGTTGTCCTTTTTAATCTAACGTATTTAAAACAGATGTCGATTGGTCGAATGATAAATGGTGGCCAATGGGGCCGGCATAGCCGAAAGCGTGGGTGCGCCCCGCCACGCCCCCACCCTAGATCCACGCTGTCTCCTCTGTCACGGCGCCTTCCTCAGGGAAACAGAGCGAAGAGACGCTTTGCGATACTCTTTTCCAACCGAACACAACGCGAACCCGTTTTCGTTTCTTCACATGTTCACCGATTGTTCCACTGCATATTCTCCCGCACTTTCCCTCATACGCCATCTGTGCCTCATACTCCCTTATGCATAGGACTTTCCCTTTCATTATTTGAGATGCTACCCTCGCAGGAGGTCCTGAATGGCAGCACGTTTCGCGAGGTCAAACGGCGTCTTGTCTTTCCTATCCCCTCCCCACGGCTTGAGGTCCCTCCTGGCGCCGGCCGCGAGGAGCGCGCGCACCGCTTCCTCATTGTTACTGCACACCGCCCGGTGCAGAGGAGTCGATCCATCCTTATTCCTCGCGTCGACGTCGGCGCCCGCGCGCAGCAGCTGCTCCACGCACCGACCGCTGAGATCGGCGCTTAGCAATGTGCGCAGCAATGTGCAACAGCAAATAGCGCCCAGCAATGTGCAACGCGCTTTGGCCGTAACTGTTGACAGCGTTCGCTTCGGCGCCTCGTTGCAGGAGAAGCGACACCACTTCCCCATGATGATTCATAGCCGCATTAATTAGAGGAGTGAAACCTATCGTATTAATGTAGTTGACGTCCGCACCAGAATCTACCCAACGTCGTACGTCAGCTAGCCTTCCTTCATAAGCGGCCTTACAAAGTTGCTCTCCCAGGGGGGAGGGAGAGGTTCGGGTCCTCTCCATCCTCAACTGCGCCTCCCGCGCCCGCAGCCTCACCCCATGCCTCGCGCGTTTTTCGTCGTCGGTCGCTGCGCCCTGGTGGACGGCGCCCGAGGAAGTAGGGGTGGGGGAGGGGGGCTCCTCCCCTCCGACCGCTGCTGCCCCACCCGTCGCCGGTGCTTCGCGGGCGCTGGCGGCGGTGGCAAGGGACGCACGTGTAGACAGAGGCTCCTCCAGCTGCCGCAACAGGGCCTCAACGCGAGGCAAGAACTTCTGCACCGCACTTTGCAGAGAGGCCTCGACCTTTTCCATGCGGCCTTCCAGACGGTACAAACCTCCTTCCCCTCCAGATCCCTCCGGAGCCATCTCTCCCTCCTCCACGGCCGTCACTCTCTCCTGGGTCTCTTCAAATCGCTGCTGCAGAGAGCGGATGGCGTCGTCCTTCTCCTGCAGCTTCCGCTCCATCTCGCGCAGCGCCGCCGCCGCCCTCTCCTCCTGCAGGCGCAGGGCCTCCTGCATCCTCTCCTCTGCCTCTTGGACCTCGCGCTCCGCCTCCTGTTTCTGCAGGCGCAGGGCCTCCTGCATTCTCATCTCAGCCTCCTGGACCTTGCGCTCCGCCTCCTGTTTTTCCAGACGCAGGGCCTCCTGTAGTTGCGCCAGCCCCTGCGCCACCAGCTGGAAGGCGTCGCCGACAGCCCCTTGCCGTGCGCCAATCTCATGAGAAATTCTGAGACTCGCCATTTCTCACGTGGAGCCTCTGAAATTCACGAAATCAAGCATGAATCAAAACACACCGTTCATTATGTCCTGCACTCCGTCCGCCTGTCGACTGTTTTCAATTATACTCGCCCTTCTCCCAAACCACGCCGAATAAAAAATCTTGTCATAATCATTTAACATTATTTCATAATTCACTCTCAAAAACGTCTTTTTCTGAAGGGACAATTTGTCCTATTGTATCAACAAAAAAATATAGTTGATGTGAAAACAACTTGATATCACATTACATTATTACGGAGGAAGAAAAATTAAAAAGGAAACATAGAATTATACAAATACAATAAATTAAATAACATACTAACTATTCAAATTTCTGAATTACGTTCCGCAATTCACATCCAACATTAGCATCATTGTCAATAAAAAGATCAATATCAAATGCATCAAGAACATGATGAATTTTACAGATTCAGTTATTTGCTGTATAAGAATGCTTAAAAACTCTTAATAAAAAATTATTTTCTCGTTTCCTAGTGTGCACAGTGGGAAATTTAAAATTTACGTTATTCAGCAAAAATGAGCAAACAATACTACCTATCAATAATTTCCGCAAAAACAAGACATCCACATAGTCCCTACATGACCTAAATGAAGGCAAGTTCAGGCGCAAAGAGATATCTCGGTCTTCAAGAGTCATGAAAGGGTCTTCGACCCCATATGATAAGCTGCAATTTTAAAGTACTTATGCTGTACGGTTTCGATTTTAAAAATAGCACTTTGAAAACATGGTGACCAAACAGTTGAATACATTATACTGCGATTTCTCTATTTCGGTTCTTTCTCAGTCTTGTCGCTAGATATCGCATGATCGCGACCTATCAAGCAGTGCTTGCGATCATGCGACCCCTAGTGGCAAGAACAAGAAAGACACGAAATACCAAGAGACATTCCATCGTGGCCGTAGGGTATTGAGATGCAGTTAGAAAAATCGCACTGTAGAATCAGTCTTACCATTAGCCAATACAAAAGTTGCAGTATCTGCATAGGGTGCAGTTCATAGCCAGTACGCATAACGAATCTCAACATCTGATTGGCCCTATAGACGAAAAACTCAAAGAGGTGTCTTTAAAAGACGTTCTGGAGTCAAAGTTGACACCAAGCTCCCTAAATATAAACACTCTATAGATAACAACAGTCTTAACAGCGTACTCTCCATCAATCAATATTCTATTTCTAAAAAATTTATTCTTACACTTTTTAGGATTTAAATTTACATCATTATCCTCACACCAATTAACAAACTTATGTACCGTTCTCTGCAAATTAATTTTGTCATCTGATTTTATAACACTGAATATCTTCAAATAATCAGCGAACATAAGAAACTCCACACCATGAAACAGGTGACAAACATCATTGATTAAGTTAAAAAAAGAACGGGTCCCAAGTGGGAACCCTAAGGAATTCCAGAATTAACAATAATAAGATTCGAGACAACATTCCAATCGTGACATACTGCACACGAACAGTCAGATATTGTTTGAACCATTCACAAAATGATCCACAAATACCGAAGCGTTGAACTTTATGGAGTAGAATAGATAGGTTCATCGAATCAAAAGCCTTGCTGAAATCGGTGTATACACTATCAACATGGAAAGAATCATCCATTGCATTAAGATATAGGAACAATAATACATCAGGTAAGACTCAATATTTCTCTCACGGATGAAAACGAATTGTCTTTCTTACAGAAAGTGGTAAATAATGATATTCAGTTTATCAAAATCAATGACAGTGTTGGTATAACATTTAAAACCGTTATAAGTCTCTAATTAGAGATACATTCCCTGCTATCGGATTTGAATACATGTAGGAACATCAAGGACTACCAAGATTTAGGAAACCGTCGTTCAGGTAAAGATCAATCGAATAAAAGGTTAAGCAATTGGGAAAAATATTTTTAGTTTTATAGTACGATGGTTGGGAATAGAGGTCGGCATTCTCGATTTTTTACCGACCAGCACTCGCTCGCCTCTCTTCTCTCGAGACCACGCGCTCGACTGTCCTTCGCAGCCGGTTGCGGACTCCCGGTCGCCGGTGACCGACCGAGACTAGGTCGGTTGTCGACAACCTGCGAACCCCATTCAGACGGACTGCGCCTTGCAACAGTCGGCCGCCCGCTCGAAGTAAATATGGGATTCCAAGTTCCAGGAAAAGGAAAGAGTATTGAATGGTCTTTAAATTACACGACCAATTATTCCCGTTTTCAAAATATAAACGAAATGTAAATAATTTTAAAAATTAAATAACTTCAAAATTCCACTTCCGACGCTCTAGAGAACGTGACGTGGATCTACTGCAGTTCCACTTGTGAATTCAAAGAAAGAGTATTCACAAGTTTTGGTCTTAGAAATAAGTTTCGTTCCATGTAATGACTAGACATCGGATGTTTAGAAAATTGCCTGTTTTCTTCTAATGAACATTTGTAACTGCTTTTGGTATAAATCCAAAATTATAAAAGGTAACAATTCTGACTAATATTTCATTTATTTTCACGTAAATATGTTTTAAGGCATATTTCATTATCT
The DNA here is from genome assembly GCA_031308135.1 of Acheta domesticus. Lineage (NCBI taxonomy): Eukaryota > Metazoa > Arthropoda > Insecta > Orthoptera > Gryllidae > Acheta > Acheta domesticus. The sequence goes on along the minus strand of JAHLJT010002630.1, from coordinate 103,784,602 downwards.
AAGCTATTTTATTGAAATTTATTTCTATTTTCTTCTAGTCTTAATTAAAATTATTATGTAAGTCATTATGACTTTGCTAATCCTAGTCAATCGGCATCAAATCTTTTTTTACTTTCCCGTATACGTCATATACATTTTTTTGAAAATTTTAGTAGTTTTCGAGCAATATTGCGTGCAATATGCGCAATTTTAAAACATACAAAAACAACATTTTCTCTAAAACTGCTCCAATTTTTTTCTTCAAACTTTTGATAGGTATAGTACATAATGTATTGTTTGATATGACAAAAACGCCATATTCATCTGTTCTTTTGTTGTTTTTTTTCAAAAAAACAGTAAAAATGTAATTTTTTTACTCTTCTCACGTCCTTCATATTTACGTTAGCAGCGATTTTTCACATTATTATATTTACGAGTACATGTGCTTTAAATAATGTTAAGTAAAGTTTCTCAAAAACAACCGTTTTCTGTGAAAAGTAGCTCAAAGTTCCGCATTTTCAGAAACGCTGAAACACCATTTTCTCATATATGGCTACAAATTTTTTCTTGAAACTTTTGTAACGGATAGTGCCAATTACACTCTTTAATATGACGTAAAGTTTATGCTGAGTTTTTTTCCAAAATTATATACATGTAATTTTTTTGAAAGATTTCTGACATCTTTAATACGCATATTACCAGCAATTTGTAAAGATTATTATATTTGTGAATGTAAGTGCTTCAAATAACTTCAAATAAAGTATTTTGGAAACTCAAAATTTTGTGAAAATGAGCTTCAACTTTCGCATTTTTAGTAGCGCTAAAACGCAATTTTCTTTAAAACGGAACAATTTTAGAACAAAATTGCCATTTAGGACTACGTTATTGTGATTTTTAATATTCTAAAATTATTTCCGTTCTAGCAATAGGAATCCGAAAAATTAAGAAAATGACAAAAAAATGTGCTTAGATGACAGCTGGCAAGAAAGAGAATGTGGCAATTCCGAATAGCTACCGAAAACCAGAAAAAATAGAGAAATACGGGAAAGTCTGTGCCATTCTGTAGCACCACTAGTTTTTTCTGGCGAAAATAGGCCATTTTTTTCGCGCAGCATTACATAGCTTTCCCTATATTACGTATATCACTCCGTGAATACGTACGTATACGGGAAAGTAAAAATAGATTTGATGCCGATTGACTAGGATTAGCAAAGTCAAAATGACTTAAATAATAGTTTTAATTAAGATTAGAACAAAATAGAAATAAATATCAATAAAATAGTTTATATAATTAAATATGCCTTAAAACATATTTACGTCAAAATAAATTAAATATCAGTCAGAATTGTTATTTCTTATAATTTTTGCATTTATACCAAAAGCAGTTACAAATGTTCATTAGAAGAAAACAGGCAATTTTCTAAACATCCGAAGTCTAGTCATTACATGGAACGAAACTAATTTCGTTCTATTTAATTATAATGTGAAATAAAATGCATTTTAAATCAGTAAATTCTAGAATAAGTAAATATTGTGCATTTTAAGTAAAGATTACCATATAAACCCATTGCAGTCCCATTTTTAAACTTGCACCATCTGGTTGGAAACATATAAGGATTATTTTAGAATTTTTTCAATTTTTTTGAAGATGAGCATTTTGAAAAAACTCAAAATAAAAATTTTAAATTGAAATTTGAAAACGTTTTGAACGCAACCCCTATTGAGTTGCATACCATATATAAGGCCATCCAGAAAGCTGCAAAACGACACACGTTCCAGCTCTCTGCCTTAATTTGGTGAGGTTCTACATCAATTTAAGAAAAATTCGGGAACGCAATTTTGCAAAATTTTACATGGCTGCATTTCACAAACGGGTGGAAATATTTTACTCAAAATTGGTAGTTTTCTTATTCTTCATTCATACCACCTATGTGTCAAATTTCATCAGAATCTGAGATGAGGATGTAAAATGACTGTGTTGATTTAATATGGAATGGCCCATACAAGGAATACATTATACTGCATTTTTTCTAACGTTGCCCCTCAAGGCCCGTCTTCATGATGGAATATGTCACGCGTCTTTCTCAATCTTGCCGCTAGATATAGCATGATCGCGACCGTACCAGGCAATGCTTGCGATCATGCGATTTCTAGTGGCACAACGGAGACAGATGCGAAATGCCGTGTGATATTCCATCGTGGCCGTAAGGGATTAGGAGGCTGAGTTAGAAAATTCGCACTGTCGAATCGGTCTTAACTTTAGCCAATGGAAAAGTCGCAGTATGTGCATAGGGTGCAGTTCATAACAAGTATGCGTAATGAACCGTTAAAGATCTGTAATTAGAGATACATTCCCTGCTACCAGATTTAAATACAGATGCTAAAAACGAAGATTTCCAAGCTGTTGGAAACCGTCCTAGTAAAAATCTATCGAATAAAATTTTAAACAATTGGGGGAAAATCTTTACAATTTTATAGCAAGATAGCATGGAATCCATCAAGCCCATTTTCCCACAACCTTTTAACCTTTTGTAATTTCACTGAAACGCCTTTTGCCAACAGTATTCACCACATAATTGGATTGGTCCATGAAATCAATTTCAGGCAGCATTACATAACTTTCACTATACTACATATTTAACTCCTTATTTACACACCTATATTACTCCGTATATGCGTACGTATAGGAGAAAGGAAAGTGGCGCTACAGAACATTCCCGTGTTAGTTTTCGATTTCGGCTAGCTATTAGAACTTGACACATACTCTTGCCAGTTGCCAACTATCGCCGCCCGAAGTACATTTTTTTTGCCATTTTCTTAATTATTCTGTTTCCTAATATAAGAACGCAAATATTTTAAAAATATTAAAGCACAGTAAAGCCTCGTCATCAATGGCAATTTCCTTTGAAAAATTGGAACTCTTTTAAGAAAATAGCGTCTAAGCGCTACTACTGTAAATACGAAATTTGGAACTCGTTTCCACAGCAAATTTTCCAGTTTTTGAAAAACTTCATTAGAAGTCATTTGAAGTACATCAAATCAGAAATACAATAGTGTTTACATATTTCTGAAAATGTGCATATTAACGGTGCGAGGGATATTTAAAAAACATGACATGTGTAAGTTAAAAGAAATACCCCAAAACTAACATAACGTCATATTAAAGAGTGCAATGAGCACAATCCGTTCGAAAAGTTTGAATAAAAAAATTTGGAGTCATTTATGAGAAAATGGCGTCTCAGTGTTTCTGAAAATTCGGAATTTTGAGTTAGTTTTCACAGAAAATGGTCGAGTTTTCGGAAACGTTTATAACACATTTAAAGAACATGTACTCATAAACATGTAAATGTGAATGCAATATGTGAACAAATCGACGGTGATGTAAATATTAACGACATGAGAGGCAAGTAAAAAAAATATCATTTTTGTAAAAGGTGCAGCCGAATAAAGAGGTAAAACGTAACTCTACACCAAATCGATAATCGCGATACGTGTATGAAAGAGAATACAAAATGTAGCAAATTCCCAAACAAATAGCCTCCTAGGCCAATCTGTTGCAGCGATACAATGAGAAACATGTTTTATTTTTTCTCAGCTTCTATTAAATTGTATCAGGCAGAAAAAAAGATTGTGGAGACGGAGATAAGTAGCTGCATTTGAAAATATTTCTGGCAACCAATTTTGGTAACAAATTCAAATAGCAAAAAATTAATAATTTTTTGAAATTAATTTTCAACATGATAGTGTTGGAGTACTTTTTGAAATTTATCCCCCAGAATGCGTCTCGTGTCATTCTACAAATTATATTTTTTTAGGTTTTTAAACAATGTGGACGATAGTGAAAAATAATTAATTCAACCACACATTTACAACCAAACAATTATTCAACCACACATTCAACGTGTTACTTTTGGTATAACCGAACAAAATTGTCACTTTACGCCACTGGCAAAGTATTTCTAAACACATCTCGTTCTCCATGCAACATAGCGGCCAACGGGTTTTCAAACGAAGTGCCCATTTTGTGGGCTGCTCGTCATTCAAACTGGTGCTGCACAGAACGAGCAAAAATCGATGCACCGATGGAGCCCACCCGTCTCTCTTCATCATGAAAAGTGTTACCATGGAAATCTCCCATAGTGAAATGTTGTAAGCGTGCGAACGGAAGGCTCATCATAGTATGCTGTTCTCATATAGCGGCAATCATTTTTACTTTCCCGTGTCCGTACGTATACACGGAGTATATATGTAATGCTGAGCGAAAAAATGGAGAATTTTCATAAGTAATATCACGAGAAGTGCTGTGCTAGAAGTGCTGTGCGACTCGCGTAGCGAGGAGTGAATTTACCGGCTAGCACAGCACTTCGAGTGATATTTAGTGTGACTATTTCACGAATAAACACATTACATGATTTGAAAGGATAATTTAAATCACAGGAATAACGAAAAAGAGAAATATTACTCAAAATTACTACCGAAAAATAAAAAACTTTCATTCAGCTCCGACTTATCACTGCCTCCTGGAATAACTTACAACCAAGTAACATTTGAATAACAGTTTAATGCAGAAAATGATTTCAAATATGTTTCACTTTTATGGTAATAAAATTTTTAAAAACAATTATAACAAGGCTACTGACAAGAACATTTATTAAAAGCACAACCATTAAAGTTGTAGGAAGTTGGTTTCCAAGTCTTGGTCTTCCATGGAAGTATTTGAAATGGAAGATGTACAAGATGAATTAGCAGCGGAATTCGTCAATTTCGAATGGATTGAACACACATGTGTACTCATTAAAATATTTTCCTGAATAAGTTTGGTTGTAACGTTCCACATAGTTTTGATAGCATATTCTTTGTACTCTTCACAATCTAATCTTCGTATATTAATTGCCTAAAATAGGTGTAATTCCTTCATTTGTAGTTTGTGCTGTCCATTTTTATTTTCTGTCTTTACAAAATTCCTGAAATTTCTTCCACACACTTTTTCTGTTCTTTTCGCTGTTTTCGGCACTGAATCTTTAATAATAGATTCTATTTCAGAGTTTTAAACATTACCAAAACGACACATTTTAATATTATATTGATGCACAAGAGCTATTTTGGAGGTGAAACAATTGCTATCGTTATCTTAAAAAGGTAAACAAAGGTTTTACAGCGATAAAAAAAGGTAAACAAGCTGATGGCGATAAACATCTGGGGATTGATTTAATTTGAATAAATCCTCGCTTACCATTGGCTACTTACGACGCGGACAGACAAGAGTGAAATAGTCGGAAGAAAAATATCATTGCCGGGCCCTGATAACGAAAAATTGGATCAATCCAGTTGGTAAATTAAGAAAAAAATACCCTATCACGCGGTGTAGCCAGAAACCCTCTTTTGTGAGTCCTTCATACCGAAAAACCAATTGACAACAAAACATCCGTCCATCAACAACATTGGTGCCTAAACCGTAAATACTTCTTCCGATATAATCCCCGGTTGATCTGATGCCACAGAAGGGGATGCGATTTTGGAAAACCTTCAAAACTTGGGGGTACTTTACTTAAACAGTCCCGGACATTTCCAAAATTTTCTCAAGAGCGGCTTCAATTTTTTTCTTTAAATTTCCTGTAAGAATAGAGTAAAATACACTTAAGGTGGTTCAGGTGGCATGGATTTTTACGGTTAACTCTCAATTTTCGAAAATTGCAAAAGTTTCAATTTTTCCACGTTTTCTTACAACCACTAAATTGCAGATATTTTCCCTTCAAATAAGATGCATTCTTCATAGAGAGTTCTTTCTTTAAGGTCATATACATTGTTTTAAAATTTTAGTAGTTTTCGCGCAATACTGCGTGCAATATGTGCAATTTAAAAATAAGTCTGAAAACAAATAGTATTTAAGACAGCATACCTCAGCGTAAGAATCATATAGTATTGAAAAAGTTGTCAGTATTACCATTCTGGGCGAAAGGAAAGCGTTTCCTTGCAGCTGTTAATATGGAAATCGAAGGATACGGAAATGAGTGGACTTTAATATGTAAGAATTCGCGCACGGGACCCCTAGTATGTACGTAAATATGTAGAAAATGAAAAGTGAGAATATACAATATGTAAAATCGGATACATGTAATATTAAAATACCTAGTTATAAAAACCCATCACATAATATGAAATTACATTTATCAAAAATGTTCCCGCACAAATCTTATGGAAATGAGGTTTCGGTTAAATGGTTTGAAAATTTAGTATGCTGTTACTTACATTATGCGGATCAAAATTTGTTATGGACGTAATACAAAGAAGTTGTTCTATTGGAAACCAGAACGCAACACATTTTCATTTCAGAAACAATTTTATCGCCCCCTTACTGCAGGTATATTCCATTTTAGAAATGGCTATTTAAAATGCCCATATAAGATTATCGATATTGAAGCGCATTAAACAAGAAAATGAGTTTAGTAAGGTGCTATTAACACAATTATTTGTGTGTATTGGAACATTGCATTTTATTTACAAAAAAAATTGCTTCTTTAAGCCAAAACTGAACTGTAAAGCAACGAGTAAGTGACGAACACACAGTACTTGTGTAGAAAGTTTATATCGTTCATCTTGCCTTTGGTGATTTGGGAGAGCACATCGTCTGTTACGGCTAGGGAATTATGCAATTAATATTCCATGTTTTCCGTAAATGCAGTGGCGTTTTTTAAACGACTTCATTTTGAACCGAATTAGCATCTTGCAATAGTTTAGCAATATTTGTTTAAAGTAATACTGATATTCAATATGCATTTTTATTTGGATCAATCCAGAAATTACTATTATTGTATCTTCTATCAACAGTAAATAATTGCAATTGTAATGTATGAAGTCGAATATTTTATTGTCAAATTTCAATTCTAACAAACATTATTTAAAATAAATTAATGATTTGTATTTTTCAGTTAAGGAAGTATATTTCAGAGAATGAAATGGCTGCTCAACATGAATATAATGATTCGGATAAATATATTATGCTTTATTTTTTATTTTTATCGTATTGCAAAACAAATGGTAAACTTCAAAAAATTACATTTATTTATTTTCACATTTTGTAATTAACGTACAATTCTTAAAGCCAATTAATATTCGAATGATGAAATGAGCTGTTAGCAGAGAAGAAAACTGCAGCTGGTAACATTTAGTCCACTCTTATTTACGACTAATTTGGTTTTGTACGTGCTGGCTGAGTACTTTCATGTTTCCTTTTAATATAAT
>JAHLJT010002630.1:103641846-103777281 GCA_031308135.1 Acheta domesticus | reverse complement strand
GTCGTTTCGTGATGAGTGTAAATGTAAGAGATGAGAGTAGAAATAAATATGGCATGTGAGGTGATCGTGGTGAGCGTGGTAATAAGGTGTGAGTATGGGCGTTGATGGTGAGCGCGAGCTTTAATGTTGAGTGTGAGTGACGAGTTTGGGTGGAGGAGAAAAATGTGGATCGTTATCGTACGTGATGAGTGTAAGTTTAAGTGTGTTCGTGGTAGTGAGTGGGAGGGTAGGTGGTGAGCATGAGCTTCGGTGATAAGTGTAAGTGGTGATCGTGGCTATGAACGTGGATGATTATCGTACGTGATGAGTGTGAGTACGAATGTGTGAGACGGGAGGTGTGGGTGAGTGTAGCTGGTGAACATGGGAGTGGATAACGAGCGTGAGCGGTGAGCATGAGGATGATCATCAATTATCTTAGTCATGAGTGCGTGTGGGTATGTGATGAGGCGGGGAAGTGAGTGTGAGCGTGTTGGGGGGGGATGAGCGTGGGTAGTTCTCGTACGCGCTGAGCGTGAGAAGTCGGCGTAAAGGCCGCTCTACAATAGCCCGCGAACGGGAACGGCACGCGAACGGGAACGTAAAGAAATTTGAAAGGCGGACATCTCAGGCAGGCGTTCCCAACTCGACAGGAACGCGAAGCTTATCGGAACGTAAACGGAAAGTCAACATTCATCTCGGCTTGGGAACGGAAAACCTCTCGACCGATGATACTGCAGCAAATGGCGGCGAAGTTTTCCAGCTGATCTGCGCGCGACACTGGTGTGGAGAATGTAGTGCGATATCAAGGTTAGAGCCTGCATTTGCGAAGTTACCGTTTGAGGCGGGTTTTGTTAGAAATTGTAGAGTTGTTTTATTTCTTTTTGTAATTATAGTTACATTATTTTTCTATTCACATCAGTATTAAAATTAAAATCTTTACTTTCAAAATAATTTTTATATACTTCTTTAAAATATATAGATGTTCATTTTTGATAAAATTTTAGTAATTGTATTTTCCTTACGTTAGTAGTTCCGTACAGCATCCGTACAGTAGTAGTTTTGCATGTTTTTCATTATAATTTTGTTTTCTATTTGCTATTCTTTCGTTCAAGTATGAATTATTCACAACAGCAAACGCAAACCCAATAGACAGATGGAATATCAAAGAGTGACTAGAGAAGCGGAGCTAGAAGTTCTTTGGTTTCAGCAACGGCTTCTTGAAGTTCTCTTTTTTGCCGCTACAATTTCATAGCGCTATTCCTCTTCCCGTTGGCATTTATTGTAAAGCGCAGGAATCTTGCTTTCCCGTACCCGACCTCGCCTTCGCGTTCCCGTTCGCGTGCTATTGGGGAGTGGTATTAAGGATAGAGACTCACGAGCGTGCTTTGACGCGCGTTGAAACGGTGATGACGTCAGCTGCGTCGACACACGTCGACATCTGCACACACGAGCGTTGTTTACCGCGCGTCTTGGGTGCCACTCGCTACTAAACATGGACGACGTCGAACGCGTGTGGGGAATGTGAGGAAACACTACTGCTCACAAGCTACAACGGACGTCAAGGTAAACGCGCGTTTTCTAGCTTTCAACGCGCGACGCCCGCTAGGCGAAGCGCGTTGACAACTAGCACGTCACCAAGAGCGCTCGTATGCCCTTTCATGTAACATACAGTGTTAATCTACTACGCGCGTCAACGCAACGCACGTGTGACTGGTCACGCAACGCTCGTGTGCCTTGCACGGGGCGTGTAAGACCACGCAACGCTCGTGTGCCTGGCACGAGGCGTGTAAGACCACGCAACGCTCGTGTGCCTGGCACGGGGCGTGTAAGACCACGCAACGCTCGTGTGTCGGGCGCATGCTTTGAATTTGCACTAGACTTGTGCATGGGACTTATTTTAGAGCTCCCCGATTGGACAGAGAGGCGGCGCACGAAACGCAAGCGACACATCTCTCTGAAACACATACACTTTGAAGAGACAGACAGACAGACAGCTGGTGCATTCGAAAGGAGTACTGGCAGGGCGCTTGTGAGAATATTAGTGAGATTTATGAAAGAACAATTAGAGACACCAAACAGTTGTAAACGTATAATTTATGTAATCCGAATTTAAGGGTAATCCTTATTTGAAAAACTTTGGGTCAGTTTATTAGTGCAAAAAATTACATACTTTTATTAAAGGGATCATACTTTTTTAAGAAATGTGGGATACGTAATGGATATTTGAAGGAAGAAAAACAATTTTAGGCAATTTAGTGGGAAACAAATTTAGACATATTAGTGAGTGCAATTACTTTTATTCTTCTCTTTGACTTCCGCGTTTACAAAACGGGTTGCAAGTTATCTCTCATTTATTTCACACCTCACAGTTAAAAATTCATCCCCAAACTCTCTTTTACATTAACCAACTTTCATAAACTTCACTAATATTCTCACAAGTGCCCTGCCACTACTCTTTTCGAATGCATTAGCTCTCCACAGCTTTTTGTCTGTCTGTCTCTTCAAAGAGTGTGTGTCTCATGTGTCGCTTGCGTTTCGTGCGCCGTCTCAATGCCCGATCAAGGAGCTCTAAAGTAACTCCCACTCTCTGAATCTGAATCAGTGAAATTGTCGCTGATTCAATCAGTGAGAGCCGAAGTCACTGATATCTTCAGTCGAAATGGGTAGTTTCGCTGACAATGAGCGAATTTGCGAAACTTTTCATAATGGCCGCAGCATTCACTGGTCGTCAGTGATAACCACCATTGCTCACTGATCGTTCAGTCGTCACGTTCAATTAATTGTCACAGATTTCACTGATTCAAACAGTCAAGTTTCGCTGATTCAAACCGTGGGCCCAATTTTCACTGATTTGTTCAGTTCAATTCACTGTCAGTGGCAGGGTTGTAACTGACACCATGAGTGAATAGTCACTGTCAATCAGTAGTTTTTCACCGATTCAGACTGAGAGAGCATGCGCAAGTCTAGTGCAAATTCAAAGCACGCGTGTCGGGCATCGTGTGCGTGCGTGTGTGTGAGCGCGTGGTGGTGTTGCGCAGGCGTCGCTGCTGCTGTCGGGGGCGCTGCTGCTGTGGGGGCTGCCGAGCTTCGTCGCGCATGCGCAGTTGCTGTCCGGAGAGCGCGAGCTGTCCATCGCGCTGCGCTTCGCCGCGCCCTCGCCCTCGAGGTACGCCTGCGAAGACGCGGGTGCACGAAGTGTACAGGAAGTGTACTCAACTCCTTTTTCTTAGTTAGTTAATGCCTTATTTTACGTGGCGAGACTCGGGCCATCAGGCCCGCTCTTCCGTCTGACCACGCAAATTTCACTACGCTCCTTTCACCAACTAGCGGAGAAAAGAAGGTATTATCTCGGGCGACGAAACAGGCGATATGAATATAGCTCAGAGGCGTCGTTTAGGCTTGAGGATCTTTTACATGCAAGTAAATCTACTAACATGGGACAGCCGGCTTTACTTCCCCTCCGAAGGAAGGCGTACGAAGGATTTTTTTGCCCTTAAAAATCCACGGCTTCGATCGGGTTTCAACCCGCGAACTTGGGTATGACAGCCCGACACGCTAACCGTTAACCATCGACGCCGTAATTTGGTATCTGTCTGCATTTAAAATTCCCGCTGTTACTGTGACGCAAAATGCTACCTAAAGCTCATTGGCTGTAGGCGGATAGGCTTACGCAACAGCTCACCTGTGCACGAAGTCTACAGGCAGGAGGGTCAACTCCGGTGTCGGAAGCAGGGTGGAGGTATATACCAAAAACCGTCGGCAGCTACTTGAAAAAAGGATGTGGACCCTCTTGCTTCAGCTGCATCACGCGGCGAATTAAAGAACCACAAAGGAACCTTTCAAGGCAGCCAATGGCAGCAAAGCAAAGCGTTTCCGAGACGAAGGTCCTTCTCTCACTGCGTGATGTCGCTGAAGCAAGAAGGGGGTCTAGCGTTCTTCTCTTTTTCAAGTAGCTGTCGAATTTCCGTACACACCCCATACCACCTCACTGCCTCCGACACCGGATTTGAGTCTCCTTCCTGTATACTTCGTGCACGGGTGAGCTGTTGCGCAGTGTATCCGGCTTCAGCCATGAGCTTTAGGCACCAGTTTACGCAAGAATTTTAAATGCAGACAGATGCCAAATTGCGGCCGTCGATAGTGTAACGGTTAGCGTATCTGCTGTTCGCGGGTTCAACCCGAACGCAGTCGTGGATTTTTAAGCGCGAAAAAATCCTTTCGCTACTCCTTATTTCGGAAAAGAAGTAAAGCAGTCTGTCCCCTGTTGTAGATGTACTGCATGTAAAAGATACTCAAACCTAAATGAAGCCTTTAAGCTGAATTCAAATCGCCTGATTCGACGTCAAAGTGATACCTTCTTTCTCTCCGCTAGTTGGTGAAAGGAGGGCAGGGACATTTGCGCGGTAAGAGCAGGGCCCATGGCCTGAGTATCGTCACAAAAAACATCAATGAATGGATGACATAATATCACCTTCTTTCAAGTCAAATAGGTCAAATTCGGCCGATGATGGCTGGAGGAGAATTCTAACCCTCGGCTGCTCTGTTAGGTAGTTTTCCATGGTTTCTCCCATCACCACCAGGCGATGCGGGAGCAGTTCCTTAACAAAATGGGTCACGGACCGCGCGCAATCGATCCTTCTTGATACCTTATTCATACACACATGAACTTCCTATTACACATGTCGCCAGATCAGGCAGAAGCTTGGAGCTTGTCTCAAGTGGAGTGGTGGCGGTGGCGGCACGCTGCTGGGAGATACCTGGCTAGGGAAAACCCCATTAGCTGGCGTGCAGGTCGCTGTTTGATCTTGCCATCTACCGCTGGAAGATCAAAGCCACCTTCGTAATAAAAAACATGCATTGCATTCACGTGAATAATGATCCAAGTAATTGATGGGCCCGGAAACCACAAATAATCAATCAATGTGCGTGTTAGTGTGTGTGATAAGTGGTGAGAATAAGACAAGGGCGAGGAAAGAAAATAACCCGCGGTCCGTGGCCCATTTATTAGGGTACTGCTCTTGCATTCGCCTGGTGTTGATCAGAGAAACCACAGAAAACAACCTATTATACTGCGATTTTTGTAGGAAGAGCTCTCAAGATAACTCAAATCCCATGTTCGCGATGGAATATGTCACGGCATTTCGCGTCTTTCTCGGTCTTGCCGGTAGAAAGGTCGCATGATCGCAAGCACTGCTTCATACGGTCGCGATCGTGCGAATCTGCGGAACGACTGTGAATGATACGAAATGCCGTGACATATTCCATCGCGAAGATGGGATTTGAGTTATCTTGAGAGCTCTTCCTACAAATATCGCAGTATAGATCAATTGCTAGAATTTTCTTCCAGTCGCAGGGAAGATATTTTGAGCCCACGAAAAGGGGAAGCAATAACCGCGATTATCTGTCCTATAAGACCGTTCTCGGGCGTTTAAATTACGCACAGTTAAACTTCAGTAATCGCATTTGAAGCACGTGGCAGGTAAGTCACAACTGCTATCGAAGCTGAACGGCATTAACAGATAATCGGAGGAGAAATTCGCCCTTAAAACAACTACATTCCCCACAGGGTGGGAGACGGTTGCAAGACCTGAAGCTCTAGGTGGAAGCGGAGAGACTCACCCAGAGCCGCGTTTCGGCGGCACTCACGTCCTTTAGCTTCAGGTGGAGACAGTTAGTAGACGATGCTAGCTCCGTGTTTTCGGGTTCGCCCGGTGACCCCAAGTTGGGTGTGTGGCGCACCTGTACCTTTATGCGGCAATGGGCGAAGAACGTTTCTCGGAATCCCAGATATAGAAGTTCAGTCGCGGAGCTAAACCTCCTGGTAGGGTTATTATTTTTATTTATTTATTTACGTCAAAAACAGTTAAAACTGCGTGTGACGAGCTATGGGGAGAAGTGAATTTTGTGCACGTTTTCATAATTTTGTGGTCTCCATCCTAAACCATATTTCTAGTCGAATTTTGAATACAGAAAGAGAGATTTTTTTCGAGTTTTGTTGACAAAATATTCGCTCTTATATAATAAAATATATTTTCAGAGGTAAATTAGCTATAAATTCCTGCCCTGAACCCTCATGTCCTTCATGAAAGAATATTACTTTTTGCCGCGATAATATGAAAAACGATAATTTGAATAATTATATTTCCCGCTGAAATTCAGAAGACGTGCCCAAATAGTGAAGTTACATTGCCTGGGTTCCGGCGGTGCTCACGTCGATAGCTTCACGGTAGAGGCAGTGAGGAGACGAACTCCCCGGATGTTAGCCCGGGTGGCCCACAGTTGGGCACTTGGTTTCGTAGTGGCAGTGGCCCGATACTCTGGGCAAAGAGGAGGAACTTGTCCCGTTGCATTGTGGGTGACGCATGTTTCGACTACTGGTCTGGAAAGCCAGTAGCTCTGAGCTGGCAGGACGGCTCAACCCAGGCATTGAATGGGGAGGTTTCCGAGAGGGATAGCTGCGTGCCGGGGAGTTCCGGATACCAATAGCCCTAAGCGCGGTTTTTCCGGCCGCGGGGAATGAGAATAAAGCATAAAGCCGTGTCCACTCCGGGGATTTATTTTCCCTGTAGATAATAATGAAGTATAGGGTAGTAGTCCACATAGAGTTCACGAACTACAACATTACGTAATACTGAGAATACAATTGAAAACATTGTAACTCAAAAAATATCTAGTGCAGTGCTTGCCAACTCTCTGACATCACAGAAATCTGCTCTTTCTCCGAGCTGAGCGCGGAGCAAAGGTAGTGCCTAACGGGGCGGCGGAAGCAGTCTTCTAATACTGGTTCGGAAGTGAAGGGAAAAGATTTGCTGGGAAAATCGGTAATTACGTTTTTTAATTTTAGGCAATTATTGTTTAGAATGTTTATAATTGAATATCAATATGAAGAATTATATAATTGAACATACGTTACGACAAAATCAAAAGCAATATCCGACTCTTTAACATAATCATTACTATAATTCCACTTCCATTCTTCTATTACATACCACTTTTGGAAAAGACAGCTGTAACATTTTAGGACAATAATATTTTATACAATGGTATATAATTTAACGAATTAGTTCGTTCTGAAACGATGATTAATTTTAACAAATCGTATAACAAATAGGTATGCGCTAGGGGTCACGTGAGAGGCTTGATGATTTTTGTATGTACACTTTTGTTTGAGAATGTTTTAAATCCTCGTGATTTTCAGTATCTTTTCCATAATCTTCAATCTGCAAATTCCCTTACTCATGCCAGGATTGCGGGCCTTTTCTATTCTCAGAATTTATATTTATCTCACAGCTTTCTCTGGGTCACAAAGCCACATAATACATCTTTAGGTTGGACCTTTTTAACATAGTGCAGTTTTTTTCGATCGCAGTAAACACTTCGCCATTGTTTCAGTATCTACGAAAGGAAACCTTCTTCCAAACCGAAAGAAAATTAACGTGTGTAGATGACTTCCCACTCATGTTGCCTGAAACACCGGCAAAGGCCCACTGCCATGCCACCGGCGACCGCCGTCTACCCCGCCCTCCCTCCCCCCTTTGCTCGCACTGCTTCTCCGAGCGCCTACTAACGGACGGGGAAGGCTGCTTTGACTTCATTTTTTTCTCTTCAGTTGGCAAACTCTGGTCTAAATCCTTGCCTGCCTCAGGAGCAGCGTCACATCGACGCCTTTTCCGCTCCGTATTTCGGATACGAAAGAGCTCGAACGTTTCAGATGGGGCCATCGGCGGCGACTCTGGCGCTCCTGGCGGCGGGCAGACGAACGCGCGCGTGGCTGCTGTGCGCGCCACCTGGCAGCCAGACGAAGAAGTACCGGCGCGCACGTCGCCCTCTGAAGCGAGAGGCGCGCGGTCTCCTCTGCGCGGCTTGAAAGCCGACACAAGCGCGTTCTCGTGTTTTCATTAATTACTATGCTGCGATTTTTGTAGGAAGAGCTCTCAAGGCCACTCAAAATCCCATCTTCGCGATGGAATATGTCACGGCATTTCGTATCATTCACAGTCGTTCCGCTAGATTTCGCACGATCGCGACCGTATGAAAGCAGTGCTTGCGATCATGCGACTTCTACCGGCAAGACCGAGAAAGACGCGAAATGCCGTGACATATTCCATCGCGAAGATGGGATTGAGTGGCCTCTGAGAGCTCTTCCTACAAAAATCGCAGTATAACTACATACAGTAACCTTCCGGTGGGCGCGTCTTTGATACAAAAGCGGGCGGGTAGGAGCACTGCATGCTGCCTCGAGAAAACAGTATTCTACACTTCCCAAAACCTCTAATATTTAATTGAACACGGAAGAATAAACACTCACGACTATTCATCATTACATTTTTAATGTTAAAACATTTTACAAATCACAGAAATGAGGCTAGTTTAGGTATAGAACAATAAATAAGATTGTTTCAGAAAACCTTATAAAACAAAATATAACAAAGTAAATAAAAATAAAATTAACTAGAAAATTGTATAAATAGACAAATTAATTAAATGAAGCAGAATACTGTCCTTAAATTTTAGAAAAGGATTAATTGGTTTTCATTAAGCCGTTTCCAGTAACTCAAGAAGATGCCTGATTTCTTCACAAGTTACACAAGCAGCTCTTCAGCAAAGAGAAACAAAAATAAGACTACCAGTGATAAAAAAATCAACAAAAACAACTTGAACCATCTTTTATTTGGCTTACAATGTTCGAAAATACATGTAAACGAACAATCTGAATAAGTATCATGTTTATAGTTCATCATAAGTTATCAGTGTTTAACTTTAACTACACATAAAAAATGCCCCAATCAGGGCGGAGTATCTCAAAAAGTTTATCGCTTTTTCTATCCAATTTTTCTTACCGCTTCTCCCTACTGGCCAATTATAAACGGTCTCATCTATCTTAGGAGGCGGAATACATCGATCGTTACGTCGATGTCCAATAAACGCGTATGTATTGTAACTTAACCTATTTGATTTCAACATGGCTTTCCATTATTTTCAATATTTTGGAACTCTGTTGGACGTAATTTCATTCGTGGAGTAGTCCTATTAAATACCACTCGTGCTTTGGAAATTCTCGATACTTTCAAAAACACTCGTGGTTTTACCTGTGATAATTATTATTGAAACGTGGAAATTTTATTTACATATTATTAATATGTATTTTTATTATATATGTGTACTTTAAAAAAACCTTCTTCTTCATGCTTAGGCAATATTGCCTGTTGCACCTACTGATCTTTCCATCTCTTTGGTGGTCGACCCTAATTTCTTCCTTGTGGACAATAATTGTACATTGCTCGTGGAACTCATTGAGGCATTCATTCTCTTTACATGCTTGAGCCATTTTTGAGACTGCCACCCACCTAAGGAATTTCATTTCACTGGTTTCTAGTCTTCTGTTATCTACTTGTGATAATACCCAATTCTCGCTTCCATACAGCAGAATAGGAACTGAAACAGTTCTATAAAATTTTAGGAGGATATCTGTATTTAGTTTCTTTCCGAAGAAACCATTTAGAGAGAAGACCATTAATGTAATTATATCTTTCTATTTCTTTTGCATATCATTCTGTTTAAGGACAGTAACATTACATCCAAGATATCTAAAGTTTGTCACTTGTTCTATAGAACAGTTTTCAATGATTATTTTAGAGCAAATCATTTCCTTTCCTTTGAATGCCATCACTTTGTTTTCCTTTAGATATTTCCATATTATATTTTGTGAGTATTTTGTGGAGATCAAAAATTGCTTTTTGTAGATTGTCGTCATTATTTCTTAAAATAGCTTGATCATCTGCAAAGAGAGTTGTCATCATAAAATGTGTTGAAAAAACTTAAACAATAATTCCTTTTACATTTGAAACAGCGGTATGTGGACTAGCGAGGATCTGACTTGGAGGCTAAGCATGTTTTCAGTGAACGTTAACCAAGAACTCGGCCAGAAGATTCGCCATTCTCTTGATTATTGTGGCAGCCAGCGTGTTTAAAGATAGTCCAATGTAATTTTATTCCTACGATCTTTCATTGGTTCGTAAATACCATCGTCGTATGACTAGATTGGGCGGAAAGAGTATCATTAGCACCTTAATATAATTTTTAGTTATTTGCAGAATGATACATGAGTTCAAAAAATATATTTCTTGTTACATTGAGTTTTAGATGCAACTGAAAAAAATCATAATCTTGTATATTAATTCAATTTAGTGTATGGTCATATCTACGATCAGGAAATGTGTGTGAGGTATTTGGAGCACTAGTGAATCGAGGACTGACTTTTAGAAGTGCAATTGTGACATGTCTTCTGTATTCGAGCAGCGAGAGAGTTTTTGAGCCTTACAGTTGCCTACACAGCAACCAGCAATTTACTGAAGCAATTTCTAAGTCTTACAAAAATGAACCAATACCACTTTTTACCCCTGATGTTAGTTTGGTATTTTCCAACCAACGAGTCATTTAGATCTACACTATCCAATCATGCTTTGTATTCGTGTATCAATTTTTGAGGAACAGTTCTTTTTACTTTCCCGTATACGTACGTATACACGGAGTGCTATACGTAGTATAGGGAAAGTTAGCTGCGCGAAAAAATGGCCAATTTTCGGCGGAAAAAAATTAATTGCCGGGCCGTGAAAACGAATAAGTGGATAAAACCAGTTGCTAAATTAAGAAAAAAATCCTCTATCTCGTGGTGTGGTCAAAATCCATGATTTGTTGCTTCTTTATACTTAAAAATCGATTGACGGCATTCCGTCCGTCTGTCCGTCTGTGGTCAACGCTAGCGCCTAAACCGTTCGGTCGATTTTCTTCAAAATTGATATTCCCCAGTCGATCTGATTCTAGTCGAAGCTTTGTGATTTTGAAAAGATTCTTTAAAATTTGGGGGTACTTTATATGAAGCCCCCCGGGGATTTTCAACATTTTCTCAAAAACGGCTCCAAATTTTTTCTTTAAATTTCTTGTATGAATAGAGGAAAATACACTTTTTAACATGGCATAGGTCCGATTTTCACGTACAGCTCTGAATTTTCGAAAATTGTGAAAGTTTGAATTTTTTTTCGGCGTCTTTCTCCAACTACAAAATTGAAAGATAGAGATTTTTTCTTCAAATAAAATTTGTTCTGCATATTGAGTTCTTTAATAAAGGTCATGTAAATGTTTTTTCACAATTTTGGTAGTTTTCGTGCAATATTGCGTGCAATATGTGCAATTTTAAAAAATTACAAAAACAAACTTTTCTCAAAAACGGCTCCAAATTTTTTCTTTAAACTTTTGGTAGGGATAGTGGTAAATGTACTCTATCAATGACATAAAAGCCATTTTGGTCTATCGGTTGGTTTTTTTCAAAAATTACAAAAATGTAAATTTTTTTACTTGTCTCTCACGTCGTTAATATTTACATTATCGGCGATTTTTTTACATTATTAGATTTACGAGTATATATGCTTTAAATAATGTCAAGTAAAGTTTTTCGAAAACACTACCATTTTCTGTGAAAAGTAGCTCAAATTTCGGCATTTTCAGAAATGCTCAACGTCATTTTCTCGTATATGGCTGCAATTTTTTCTTGAAACTTTTGTAACGGATAGTGCTAATTACACTCATTAGTGTAGCGTGAAGTTTATTTTGAGTTTTTTTTGTTTTTTTCAAAAATTATATAAATGTAAATTTTTTGAAAGATCTCTCACATCTTTAATATGCACATTATCCGCAATTTGTAAAGATGATTATATTTGTGAGTGTAAGTGCTTCAAATAACTTCCAATAAAGTATTTTGAAAACTCAAAAATTTTCTGTGAAAATGAGCTTCAAATTTCGCATTTTTAGTAGTGCTAAAAATATTCTTTCTCTTAAACGCCATTTTCTCTTAAACGGCACATACTTTTTAAAAGAAAATTGCCATTTACGGCTAGGTTCTTTGTGTTCTTTAATATTCTAAAATTAATGTTTCTGTTCTACCAATAGGAAACCGAAAAATTAGGAAAATGACAAAAAAATGTACTTTTGGCAATGATGGTAGCTGGCAAGAAAGAGTAGGTGGCAATTCCGAATAGGGAACTAATACGGGAAAGTCTGTGCCATTCTGTTTCTGTTTTTTGACAAATAAATAAATAAAATAATACGGTCATGCTTAATTTTTTCAAAAATACGAGTAGTTTTTCTTTAATTTTGTGGCAAACGTAATAGGCCGCTGTAAATTTACTGCGCTTCCGACAGCTGGATGCGTCGTAAATTAGAATGTGCAATTTTGTATATTATTTCTTTCTTCGTTCTTACATTCGAACTTTGTTATAGACTTACACATTAATATTTTAGAAATTGTTTATTTTGAAATATTTGAAATAAGTAAAAAGAATTAATAGCTCTCAGAATAGCGACAATGCAGGGTCTGCAACAATGGAATTCACTTTGCGCTCGCGAATATCTGTGAATTAGTGTCATTGTTGTGACCTAATGGAGCTGTATGAAAAGGAGTTATAATTGTCTAATTTATGTTGATATTTGCAGGCAAATATTTAGTTTTGCACCAAATGCTGTACCATTTGTAGTGAGTAGAGAATTTGTTGCATGGTTTTAAATACTCTTCCCTAATCATGGCCCAATTGGAAGGCATTTCTATATTTCCAAGGTATCAGGCTTCTTTTTGCAATACAGGGTTACAAAACTTTTGCATTCTATTTTTGTGAAGTTGTAGAATTCACATAGTTCTGACAACACTGCAATGGAAATAGTGAGTTCCAAGCGAAGATGTTAGTAGCGCATAAAGTGCAATATTACAGTACTACTTAGCTGTTTCCCTCTAATACGGGAAAGTAAGTGCTGGTTGTAGCACCACTAGTTTTTCTTGTTTCACATACCGAAGCACAGATTTTGTGGGAGTAACAACATAATATTTTATACTTTATGACACTAATTCTATAAATTGTATTTGCACACTTTCAGAAAAAGAACTTTGCTACACCACTTGAAAACCAGGTAAGTTATTACACTTTGTAACAATATTATATTACTTGCTATATATAAAAAATACTTATCAAATGAATGTAACCATATTTTGTCTCTGAGTCAATGTTGCTTTTTAATTGAAATCCACACGCAATTTTGGAAATTGGCCAAATCACTGCCCATGAACTAGCGGAACTTAAGGGGGAGGTACACCTTTGAGTGGCATAAAAATGGTGAAATTCAACTTTTTTTCCTCAGAATTTATACATGCTAGTGCAACCAATTTTTTTGTGTTTGTTCTTAAGTATTTAGTCATTCCAAATCAGCATCAAATATTATAATATTGCTCATGGTAATATAGAAAAAAAATTCAAAAACATAACCCTAAATTTTGCAATTTAAATAGGTTTACACAATAAAACTTTCATTTTTTAAACTTTTGACTTAATTTTTACATTAGTTTCTTGGTAAGACGTATATCTGCAACATTTACTAGAATTTTTAATTTCTGTTAACAGAAAATTTTTTTTCTCAATTAATTTCATTAATACATATTTTTCCAAAAAAATTCCTTTAAAATATTTTTTTAAAAATATATTACTGATGGCACAGAGAAGATTCTAGTAAATGTTGTTCATAAAGTAGATATAAATTAGTGGGAAAAATTTTGCATAAATATCTGAAGTAGTTTTTGAGTTATAATGCAAACTATTCCAAAAAATCAAACTTATGGGAAATGAGCTATGAATTTAGGAAAGCACTTGCTTCACATTAGAATGCTCCAGGTGCATACACTTGCCCCTCATTCTGTTTCTTTCTTGATTCTTCTTCCAATCTCAACTTCTTTCTACATTTTATGACTTTCTTTGTTGCTTCTAATGCCCTTTTGTTAGCAGAAAGTATGCGTACATTATCCTCTTCTTGAAATGCCAACATACAATATTTGCTAACCACAAGTTCCAACTTTTCTAAAACTTTCAGTCTGCCTTTCATTCCATCATTAAATGTTATTATGGCATCATTGACAGATATTTCCACAGTTTTTTTTGCCAACAAAGCCAGTTTTGGGACACACCTTCCAAATTTTGGAATTAAATGATTCATTATAATTTTGTGTGTAACCACCAACACACTTTTTTAATAATTCTGTGGTAACCAGATTTTTGAAAACAGGTTTTATTGCATGCATTATTGCAGGAACAATATTATTGTGGTGTTTATATTTCTCCACTGTACCGTGAAGCACAGCTTTTTGATACAGGCACCAAGAATCGGTTCAAAAAGAAAAAGTATCGGCGGGGCAGATCCGAATTTAAAGGAACAAGACAAGTGACATGCTTGGACGTTTAGAGACATATCTCGAAAACGAGAAAAGATAACTGAAAAATTCCTTCACCACATTGAACAGAAACCTCTATTTTACAAAGAAAAAAATAAATTGAAAACTGCAATTTTTTGATCCTTAAAGGTGTACCTCCCCCCTTAAGAATCTTCATAGTGTGGTCAATATGTAAACAGTAAGCATTTGAATATCGTAGGCCATATCACACTGTATTGACAGTTGTCCTTTCTGTCACATCAATAATCAGATCATGACCACTCGACACTTCAAAGAAGGTAACCCTAATTTTTTTTGTGTTATCCCTGAAACAATCAATAGGCCATATATTGTTGTTATTATTATTATTATTATGTATTAAATTTATCCACAATTATAGAAACTATTTGCATACCGTTGAACATGACTGTGTTACGATTTTTTCATGCTTTAACTCCTCACGGGCTACCAATTCATTAATGACGATACGAAAGGTGTTTGATTACCACTAAACATGGTTGAGTTTGGTAATTTCAAGAGCTGACGTTCGATGGGACAAACATTTAGCAAGAAATCCTAAATGAAATTATGCGATTTTCAAAGTAAATTGCCGCTTACTTCACGAAATCCACACACTCACCACTGATTAATATGTAGCCATAATACAATATTCTAAAAGAGCGCGAACTCACTGCTATTAACCAAACATTGTTTGTGTTCAATCCTCATTACTAATTACTCCTGCATTAATTCAACACGATTTAAAAATCCCTTTTATCATAACACTCACCACTGTCACTTTAAATTAAACTGTAATGGAAACATAAGTGGATGATCGGGACTGGAATTATTCTTACCCCACCACCAAGAGAGGAGTTCGACTACGAACAGGAAAGTGTTGCCCTTAAGACTTTGAAAAAGTATTCAATATTCAATGCCAAGAATGTCAATAGTAATTAAGTTAAAATGAAGCAATTGATCACAATTAATTCCAAAAAATTTACGATGGCCATCTTAGGTGGGAGGAAATTGTAAAATAAGATTAAATTTGTTAATATTGATTCAGAAAATAAAGAAAAATCAGAAATAAAAGAATAATTGGCAGCCGACACCTTATTGTTGTAGTGTCAATTCATTAATGAAGTTATGATTTAAAGAATAGTGACTGTCAGATCAATTAATTCTTATCATAAAGAAAGGTATTCACCAGCTGTACCCTCGTATGAGCGGTCTGTTTTCAGCCCACAAGAACGAAGTAGATGCAGTCCTGAGAGTGTAAGTATCGTAACGCTCAATCATTACAACAAAATCGAGCTAACCAAATAAATAAACTAGGAATAAAAATAGGTTGAGAAACGTCTGGGAATATGATTTCTACTATATTGCGGCCGTCCAGCCAGGAAAGTAATTCGAATTGTGAATCCAGCTAGTAAATAATTTGAATTGTGGAAGCCTATATTGACTTATTTACTATCCTCTGTGTTAAGCATTATTTCATCCCTTCTATTCTCCTATTATTTCCTAAAGTTACGGAGTAATTGATAGATATCTCACGTTATTAGAATTTTCTTTTGGAAAGAGAATGATTGTGTTTTCCTTTTTTCTGGAAGCAGTTTAAAATTGAAAATAAGTTGTTTGTTTGTAATTACCTCCATTATGTGAATTCTAAATACCTAAATCTGTATTTAATGATTTTTATATTTCGCCAAATAAAAGATATATTTTGTTTTTAAGGAAATAGAATCACAGAATTTGTAAAAAGGTTTATTTTTTTATCTTTTCAAATTACAATTGAGACTCAGTTCTTTGAACATTTATAAATTATTCATAGCTATACCAATAATTATTTATAATAATAATAATTTAAACAGTAAATAACAATTTTTGATTGATTTAAGAATGTGTTTAGAAACCAAATAATATTTCAAATCACAAAATGCAGTTTGTTCTGTTTGATTCTCTTTTTTCTTATTCCATTCCTCCTGTAGACGCTATTTCCATTTGTTAGTAAAAATTGAACAATCCAATAATTTTCAAAATATCAAATATCTGTTACTGTTTTAAGATATTGTCTAGGTTAGTGTAATCCAAAGTTACGAAACATTTGTTTGAATAGTTAAAGACAAAATAACTAGTGATCAGCTGCAGCAAAAATGCTGCCGTTGAGTATGCAGAAAATGGCTTCCTGGAACTATTCTCAAACCTCACCTGAAATATGAAGTTTCTTTCATCCTCGTCGCATGATCCCAGCTGTGTTGCAAGCAGTGATATACTGAATACAAGTTAATATTGATTCCTCACATCAGAAATAAAAAAAATGTGGATTAACATTAAATATATGCCAGTAGCGTAACGAGTTGAGTGCCGGCCCGCCCACAAAACATTTATCCTTTTGATCCCCCTTTATATAAGTGTATAGAAACCACAAGTTGTTTTAGCACCTTGGATAATCCAAAATAACCTATAACAAATTCATATTCGTCAGTCTACGTTTACCACATAAGCCATCAAAAACTTACGCTGGCAATTCTTACAATTGCAAAATCTTCAGCCCAAAAGTAGGTCCTCTTTTACCTGGGCCTGCTCGTTTTACGAACCTTGCGAGCCCAAAAGTTTCGTCACTGATTTTCAGTCAAAATCAAAGCTCTTTCCATGTTTTTGCATTTTTACAATCTTCCTGGTAATCTAACAAAACCTTTGACACGTTCACACGCCAGAGGCTGCTATTTTTCTATCAATTTATTTTAAAATTAATTATGTAGATTCCGTTGCTTTGTTTATATTATGTCTGTAATCAGCCACGAATGTATGTGATGTGTATTTTAATTTTTCCTGTACAAATTGAAAAATTATCATTATTTCATTTGTCATCAACTGTTTACAATTTTGACACTATTGAGGTACGAGCAATTGCATTCGTATTTGTGACTTGTCAACATTTATGGTTTTCTTCTAAGCTCATATACGAGGAAGACCATAAGGTAAGAAGATGAGAAAATAAAATATGTGTTCGATTTTGAAATTCTAGGAGTTGCTCTGCTGGCAATTATTACAAAGAAATTATCAATGTTTGAATTATTCACAATTAATTGTCCATTCCGGTCCAAACTTGGGGGGGGGCATTAAAAGCACCAGCAGGAATAATTCTTTTTACTTCATGATTTTGGTATAACTTTTAAAAAGTCATCCAAATCCTCAATTTAATTCTCTTAGTTCACATTGACAAACTTAACATACTCTCAATATGTGTTGAATGCTGAAAAAAGATTGGAAAATGGAGATTATATGAATGAATAAAACAACTAACAACAAAGAAATTATTATTTATAAAATATTAAGTTCATTTTTAACATTTTATAACATAAGTGCAAAGAATACATATTTATATTATATTAACATTATTAGCGTAGTTCAAAATATCACTTATATTTATTTAGAACATGTCTAGTAGTAAAAGTTTTTGGTTCGAAAACCGCTTTGGTTCCTATATGCACCTTTCTGGAAATGATACGTCATTAGCAGTCTTTCAGTTCTCCTCTAGTGAGGAACATATGGAACCGACTTCGCCAATCTCGTCGGTAGGGTCACCCGCGTTTAATTAATCACAAAACAACGAAATAACAAAAATAAACATCATACATGTACCCAACAGTTATAAAATATATGTCGATATCAAATATTGCAAACGCACTCACAGCAGAATGTACAATATGTTTATTAATTCGGCGTCAGCAATAGGAGAAAGCACGCTGCACAGTTACCAACATAAATATACAAACATTGAACATTATTTTTTAAAATAGAAAAATAATCACTTCTCGCCCATTGCTCTTCAGCTGCTCTCTCACTTAAGCTACGTTTTCATTTTTTCAACTGCATGTAAAAGCACGCCACATGATTCCCAACATAAATACACATGTACATATAAAACTATAAAATAAAAAAAGTAATCACAAACTCACACCTATTATACATCAGCTGCTCTTTTGTGTAGGTTGTCGTTAAAACTTTTTTCCGACCGCACAAAAAGGCACACTACACAATCCAACGTAAATATACATACATTAAAATAGTAAAATAATCACAAGTTCATATGAATGGCACTGGGCCGGTAGCTTTCAAGTTCAATTCTTTTTTTTTCTTTTTGTCTTCTTCGCACTTCAGTTGTTTGCATCCACCTAAGTTTTTCCTTTTTCGCTTTGCAAGCCCTAGCTGCTTACTCTCCCGTACTCATCACGTCATTTTTTTATGTTTTTGTTTTTCCCATACCAGCCTACTTCCCCTTCTTCCACGCAACGGGTGTTTTCTTTTCGAATTATTGAACTGCATCCAAATCTGTGACTCGTCAACATTTTTTTGTTTTTTAATTGGCTACAGTCCTGTGGCGTGAGATCACGGCGCAGAGCGGAATTGATGCACATCAGCTGTCTGCATTTACATCCATCACCCGTCACAATTTTCCTTTTTCCTTGCTTACAACTACAGCACCACTCATCAAATTTGGGCTTTGCGTAGACGCAAGTCCACATACCATTGAATCAAGACTTTGTTGCACTGTAGGTGTTGATTTCCGTGAATCGGTTTACGATCTTTCACCGCCCCTCGTATTTAAAGAGCAACTCGACATGATTTATGATTTGTGTTTGTTGCGCCGCAACTGCCTGCTTCCTGTGTCATTGCCAACAATGTTTCTTCTTTATTGACTCGCGTCCGCAACGCTATCATTTATTTATTTCTTTATTAGGCCTATTGTTGCATTGCAAGCGCTTGCATTGTCAATTTTTATTTTTTTCTTGGCTCGCATCTACAGAGCGACTCTTTAGTTCTTTTGGTGATTAGGCATATCGCTGGACGGTACCTACATGCATTACCTTTCTTGACTCGCCAACATTTTTCTTTTTTTGTGAGTTCTTATCTACAGCAAAACTCAACATGTTCTTCTTTTTTTATTAGATTAATCGTGGCGCTGCAGCTGCTTCATTCCCATCCGTGATTCGTCTTCTTTTTTTCCTTGTGTTCACAGCCAAAGACGTTTTCTTTCCTGGGAAAGTATCTCTTGGTGCGTCGGTTGGTGGGAAGATGTCTGGGCAGCGTGAGGTATAGGAGCGTGAAGACCAGACTCCCCTTTCCAAAACTCGTCAGCTTTCGTTTTGTCTTCTCACTTCGACATATTAACTGTTCTCTTATGCAACGAGTATGTTTTTTTGAATTGTTGGACTGCAGCAATTGTATTCGTACTTGTGACTTGTCAACATTTATGGTTTTCTTCTAAGCTCGCATCTGCAGCCAAATTCGTCAACGTTTTTCAATTTTTTTCGAGTAGGCCCGTTACACTACAGCTGCTTGCATTCCCATTCGTGGCTCGTCATCTTTTATCTTTACTGGTGTTCCCATCGCTAGTCGTCACGTCGTTTGTACCAACTATGACCACCCGGTGCGCCGTGAGGTGTGACTTTTAGAGCTTTCCCCGCGAAGGCAGGTGGGTTCTCCTTGCCTGGAGCGATTACCAGGGACACTAGAGCTGCACAAAGCTAGGAGGGAAGGGAGCTCGATCAGAGGGAAGCGAAGACTTCCGAAGGCTGGCGGACATCGCCGAGCGGGGAGCACGGGGAGGGGGGAACTGCGTGCTCGCCGGAGGTGTGGAGGGAGACGGGGGGGGGTCAGCAATGTACGCCTGGCATATTGCTGTTGTCACCGCCTTTGTCATCGTCTGCAGCTCCATTGCAAGTCGTCACCTCCGTTCCAAACGGTGGTCCCCCGGTGATCAGTGATATGCAAGTTTCGTAGGTAGGTAGTATGCCTTGCCAGGGCCACTAGGGCTGCATCAAGCTGGAAGGAAAAGGAGCTCGACCCAGAGCGAAGCGAAGACTCCCGAAGGCTGGCGGACGTTCACGAGCGGGGAGTGTGGCGAGTTGGGAGGTTCTTGCAGGCTGGAGGTGGTGGTCGGGGAGGTCAGCAGTACACGCCCGCCACGTAGCGATGATCACCGTCTTCATCGTCGTGTGCAGCTCTATTTCAAGTTGTCCCTTCTGTTCCAAACGGTGGTCCCCCGGTGCGCCGGGAGATGCAAGTTTCAGAGCTGTGCGCCAAGGCAGGTAGTATGCCTCGCCAGGGCTACTAGGGCTGCACCAAGCTACGAGGGAAGACCCAGAGCGAAGCGAAGACTCCCGAAGGCCGGCGGAAGTCCCCGAGCGGGAACTCGGGCGAGGCGGGAGCTGCGGAGACGGCGGCCAGGGAGGCCAGCAATTAACGCATGGCTAGGAGGGAAGGGAGCTCGACCCAGAGCGAAGCGAAGACTCCCGAAGGCCGGCGGAAGTTCCCGAGCGGGGAGCGCGGGCGAGGCGGGATCTGCGGAGACGGCGGTCAGGGAGGCCAGCAATTAACGCATGGCTAGGAGGGAAGGGAGCTCGACCCAGAACGAAGCGAAGACTCCCGAAGGCCGGCGGAAGTCCCCGAGCGGGGAGCTGGGGCGAGGCGGGAGCTGCGGCGGTCAGCAGCGCACGGGCGGGGCGTCGCCGTTGGCCGCCGTCGTCACCGTCAGCGTCAGCGTCGTCGTCGGCTGCAGCTCCAGCGCCTCCTGGCGTAAGCGCTTGGCGGCCAGCCGCCGCTGCACGGGCGGGATGACGAACAGCATGACGCCGCTCAGTGCCATCGTCACCCCGGCCACGATGAAGCCAGGGTTGTACGAGCCCGTCGCGTCGAACAGCCAGCCTAAACGAAATTGACAAATCAAATCAAATAAACAGTACATAAATAAAATTAAATATTACTTATTGCCCAAGCAATAAGGGGATCACACCTACAAAATTACAACATAACCGGTCACGGACACACATACACACTCAAATATACAGAGTAAACCCTCATTAGCATGAATTCCAAAGGACCGACGTAATAGGAGTTTTATAAAAATTCATCATCTCCGAGTATTATGATGTCAGTACTAACGAATTCACTTTGCCGGGACCGAAGTTTGGTTCCTGTTACGGCAAAATTCGTGTTAAGTGAGTTCGAGCAAACGAGGGTTTACTATATATATATATATATATATATATATATATATATATATATATATATATGTGTGTGTGTGTGTGTGTGTGTGTGCGCGTGTGTGTGTGTATATGTATGTATATGTGTGTGTGTATGTATATATATATATATATATATATATATATATATATACATACATACATACAGGGTGAGTCACGTAACTTTAGCACCTCCTGTAACTTTTGAACGGTTGAAGTTATTGCAATGCAGTTTTCACGGAAGTGCATGAGGGGAAGGGGCTAATAGATACGTGCATTAATTTCTATTTTATCACTTGTATTTTACGAGATTTTTTAGGTAACTTTGTTTTTTCGAATAAAACTATACATATTTTTTCAGTCCACCATAAAAAGACGAATTCAATGATGTACATATTGTTATATGTTAGATAAGCGTTTTTTTGATTAATTTTGATTTTAGCGACTGGGGTTTAACGGACATTTTGAATGGTCTACCACACAAGGTCACGCAGCGCTCCACCAGCAACGCGCGCCCGAGCAAGGGAAGGGAGATTTGAAGATACGAAACATATTCCAAATATTCACAAAACCATTGCAGTTTTTTCCTGAACTGTGCTTTCCATCCTTCCGCATTTTCAGATTATCGACTTTCTTTGATTGAAGGAATTAAAGGATGGAAAATAAGGATTTGTCATTAGTTTGTATCGTATTAAAATTGTTTATAACTTCAACTCCATTTAATGGGGTTTCATAAGATAAGTATTAATGGGATCTTGAAACAAAGCACAATAAGAATAAATAATTAAAACTGTACAAAAAATATTGCGTATTTTGAGCAAACAATTTCAATGTTAATAAGAATATAATAATAACTTAGGGATAGAAATAATCTTATTTCAATAAATACTACTTAAGACAAATCCGTATTTTCAATCCCTAAGAAACACAAAATATCTGAAAATGGATCAGGATGGAAAGGAGAGTTCAGGAAAAGATGCAACAGTTTTGTGAATATTTTTCGTATCCTCAAGTACTTCCCTTTCCCGACCCCGCGTTTGCAGGGGGAGCGCTGCGTGACCTTGTGGGGCTGACAGTTACAATGAAAATATCCGTTAAACACTAGTCGCAAAAAAATCACAATTACTCAAAAAAATGCTTATCTAACATATGACAATATTTATATCATTGGATTTGTCTTTTTACGCTTGTCATAATAGACTGAAAAAATATGTATAGTCCCATTTGAAAAAACGAAGTTACCTCAAATATCTCGTAAAATACAAGTGATAAAAGAGAAATCAATACACAAATCAATTAGCCCCATTCCCTCATTCACTTCCGTGAAAACTGCATTGCAATATCTTCAACCGTTCAAAGTTACAGCAGGTGCAGCACCTCCTGTAACTTTTGAACGGTTGAAGATATTGCAATGCAGTTTTCACGGAAGTGAATGAGGGAATGGGGCTAATTGATATGTGTATTGATTTCTCTTTTATCACTTTTATTTTACGAGATATTTGAGGCAACTTTGTTTTTTCAAATGGAACTATACATATTTTTTCAGTCTATCATGACAAGCGTAAAAAGACAAATCTAAAGATATAAATATTGTCATATGTTAGATAAGCATTTTTTTGAGTAATTGTGATTTTTTTGCGACTAGTGTTTAACGGATATTTTCATTGTAACTGTCAACCCCACAAGGTCACGCAGCGCTCCCCCAGCAAACGCGGGGTCTGGGAAAGGAAGGGATTTAAGTACTTGAGGATACGAAAAATATTCACAAAACTGTTGCATTTTTTCCTGAACTCTCCTTTTCATCTTAATCCATTTTCAGTAATTTGGGTTTCTTAGGGATTGAAAATACGGATTTGTCTAAGTAGTATTTATTGAAATAAGATTATTTCTATCCCTAAGTTATTATTATATTCGTATTAACATTGAAATTGTTTGCTCAAAATATACAATATATTTTTGTACAGTTTTATTTATTTATTCTTATTGTGCTTTGTTTCAAGATCCCATTACTACGTATCTTATGAAATCCCATTAAATGCAGTTGAAGTTATAAACAATTTTATTACAATACAAACTTATGACAAATACTTATTTTCCATCCTTTAATTCCTTCAATCAAAGAAAGACGAAAATCTGAAAATGCGGAAGGATGGAAAGCACAGTTCAGGAAAAAACTGCAATGGTTTTGTGAATATTTGGAATACTATGTTTCGTATTTTCAAATAAGATCCCTCCCCTTCCCTTCCCTTCGCCGGGCGCACGTGTGCTGGTGGAGCGCTGCCGTGACCTTGTGTGGTGGACTATTCAAAACGTCCGTTAAACCCCGGTCGCAAAAATCAAAATTAATAAAAAAAATGCTTATCTAACATATGACAATATGTACATCATTGGATTCGTCTTTTACGCTCGTCATGGTGGACTGAAAAAATATGTATAGTTTCATTTGAAAAAACAAAGTTACCTAAAAAATCTCGTAAAATACAAGTGATAAAATAGAAATTAATGCACGTATCTATTAGCCCCTTCCCCTCATGCACTTCCGTGAAAACTGTATTGAAATAACTTCAACCGTTCAAAAGTTACAGGCGGTGCTAAAGTTACGTGACTCACCCTGTATATATATATATATATATATATATATATATATATATATATATATATATAAAGAAATGAACTGGGAACGGCTCGGAGGCAGCCATTTTGTAGAATGGTGGGAAGTGAAAGCCCACCCAGGAGCGGGGTAGGGGGGACAGGAAGAGAAGCAGGTGCTAGTCATAAAAATATTTAAAATTGGCTGTATATTTAATAAGGAATGTACATTCAGGATAGAAAATTCAAAAAATTACGATGTACGACATCCAACGACTGAGCAGTTAGAGAGGAACCTACAATACAATGGATGATTCTAATCCAATGAACGCCTGCATTCCATCCACTGCAACGAGTTATTTTAATCCAATGGCATTGGATTAAATTGGGACAATGTTCGTCAACAATATGAACCAATCGTAAAAGCAATAAAACATGAAAAATATTTATAAAATATTTGAAAATATGTTTAATCGTTATATTTGCATTAAATACTTAATCTGAATAGCTTGACTACTGATATGCAATTAATAAGCAAGTAATTAATAATTATTATAATCTCAAAATTTTATAAAACAATTTTCCATTATTGTAAAAGTAATTTTTATATGTAATGTACACAAAAAATATTTGAAAAAGTAAATTAGTAAGACATAAATCATCGCGGAAGCATACGGAGTCAGTTTGACTCAACGTCTCAGGTTGCATAACAAAAATTCACGTCTGCAGTTACGGGTTACTGAGTCCCATTCACACTGCAGACAAACATAAGCGTAGCGTTAACATAAAAGTTAGGACAACGTTTATAAGCGGACTCATTCACAATGCATTCGCATAAGTATAACGCATAAGACGCTAACTTAAAAGCTTGCAAGCTTCTGTGCTTACGCTTATGTTGTACATTGTGAACGCTTCAGTCTATCACTTATGTTTAAGTTTATGTCTGCGCCTTAAGCTTATGTTTTCGTCTGCATTGTGAATGGGCCTTAAGCCTCGCCACGGAGAAGAAGGCACCAACGAATTGAACTGAATTGAATTGAGACTCACCCGCGATGGGCGAGCCGATGAACGAGGCGAGACGACGAATCATCATTGCATTTAATCGTGTCAGCCGGAAGAACAAGCCTGATGGCTTGAACCTCGCCACGAAGAAGAAAGCACCAATGAATTGAACTGAATTGAATTGAATTGAATGGAGACTCACCCGCGATGGGCGGGCCGATGAGCGAGGCGACGCCCTGGAAGAGCAGCAGCAGGCCGAAGGCGTTGGTGAGCCGCTCCAGCCCCAGCAGGTCTACCAACACCACCGACGTGAGCCCCACGTACGCGCCGATGGAGCAGCCGAACACCAGCGAGTACATCATGAAGGACACGTACGACTGGCAGAGCGCGCTGAACGCCGTCGCTGTAGACACACACACACATACATATTGAAGAACTGCACGGTGTAAGGCATCAACCGGCTAAGCGCCATTTGTGAAAAAATGAGATATGGGCGCCATCAGTTGCAGTGGACCATGTTCTAACTGTACGCAAAATTTTGGCGCCAAATCTGTAAAAATAGCTTTATAATTGGACGGAAAGGCATCAACCGGTTAAGCGCCATTTTTGAAAAAAATGAGATATGGGCGCTATCAGTTGCAGTGGATGTTCTAAGTGTACGGAACATTTTGGCGCCAAATCTGTAAAAATAGCTTTATAATTGGACGGTGTTATGCATCAACCGGCTACGCGCCATTTTTGAAAAAATGAGATATGGGCGCCATCAGTTGCAGTGGACCGTGTTCTAAGTGTACGAAAAATTTTGGCGCCAAATCTGTAAAAATAGCCTTATAATTAATGAAAAATGAAAAAACGCCATCAGTCACATCAGGGATTTTGTTTCGCAACAACCGGCTATAAACCTGGATCTTCCAATCTGCTGTTCTTAATTTCACATTATGCAGGTAAACGCCAGATATTTCACTCATGTTTGTGTAGTTTGGCGCTTCAATGAATGAAATAACTAAATTACAGTTTTTAGAGCTGAAAATGTAATAAAACCTTTGAACACGATTATTTCAAAACGTGTATGATGTCGCATAGCCGGTTGATGCACAACATCGTCCAATTATATTGATTACAGCGGGACGCCGATTATCCGTACGTCAATCATACGTTAAATATCCGAACTCATAATTTCTCTGAATAATTATTTTTAATTAGGTACCATATACTACACGTATTCATTTTCTTCTTTTGTAATAATGAACATTGAGAATGATCCCAGATATGATTGACAGTGATAACATATTAACGAGATACAATCATCTGACTTCAATCAACTTTGACAAATCTTACAATAAGTGCTTAAGAACTCGGAATGTTTATTATTAGCAGAAACACGCTTTTCATCACCTTTAAGTGGAAGGGAATTAACGGTACAATTTCAAACAACCGATCGTAAATTGTAAACAGCTGTCAATCACTCGGAATGTTCATTGTTGGCAGAAAACCCACCGCCTAAGTGCAACAGTAGCCTACATAGATATGTTCGGTTATCCGAACTATCGAATATCCGAACTATACCTAGTCCCATTTAGTTCGCATAATCGACGTCCCAGTGTATTTCGAAAAGATCGTACTATAGTAAAGCAAAATAGTTAAGAAATCGTTATTTATGTACCAAGGGCGTAACAAGGATTCTAGTGTTCAGCTAAATGTCCTTGGGCTTTTCGTCGCCGCGTTAACTACCGTGGTACGTACAAGATTTTATTTATTTAAACCTAATTTTAATGATTTGGATTTCCTTTTTCACAAATGAACAAGATTAACTTGACTCGGTTTGGCTTTTTGTATTTCCTCCAACAATTCCCTCCATTATACTGCGATTTTCCTAACTTTGTCCCTGACAGGGATCAGCTGTTTCGCTGCCATCCAATCGGGAACTTACATTTCACGATAGTGACGTCACTATGGTGACGTTAAAGCTCCCGATTGGATGAAACCGTCAACAGCTGGTTTCTGTCAGGGACAAAGTTAGTAAAATCGCAGTATAGAGAACATATAGCATCATTCAACTGTTTTCATATTTCCTTTGTAACCACAATCCTCTCGATCCAGGTAAGTTACGCAGTGTATATCGAGCTCCATTTTGAGGACAATAACAAGCAATAAGATCATTAAACATTAGTTCTTAACGTCATTAGAGCAAATAACCACCAAATATGTAATTTGTGGTATCAGCCGTGTCGTTCAAAACGTTTCGTAATTCCGCATTATTATAAATAATCACATAAATAAGAATTGTTTGAAGAGGAGTATACGACATCTGTAGCTATAACTCATTTGTTTCGATTGTTGACGATCGGCGGACTGTAAATTCTTTAACAAACACCGGTTTTACAGTCCTAAATTTGCATTAAGACGATATAACTGAACGAAATAACAAAACAAAAGTCGCTATAACATTAGGAAACTGATTATTGATAATTGTGGGTCATGAGTAGAGACCGGAAAAAATATGTAGTAAAAAACGTCAAAAAATAAATATGTAATGAAAAAAGTAAGAATATGTAATAAATATGTAAAGTCGGATATAATATGTAATATTAAATGACACTAATAATAAAATACATTTAAGTAATACGAAATTAGATTTATAAAAACTGCTCACTTCACAGTATACAACTTCCTCGTCAGTAATTAAAGCTTCATCTATTGTAATCCAGGACCGTAGTTTAGCAGCTGGACTAATCGCAATAGAAGCCATCGCACAAACTGGCGAGATCTACGACCAGGAAACATACACTGTAGCAGCTTCATCGAAGTGTTACACATCAGTGATTCTCCGAAATTAAGGTTACAGATCACAAAACGTGGTATCAATGATTTGGACACACGGATTTCGCCAATAATGTAGGGAAAATGCTGATATTGAAAAAAGTACATCTTTTCCTAAAAATATGGAATTAAATAGAAGAAAATTGATAAAATAAGTAAATATATTGTAAAAATAGCAAAATACGTAAAATGTGCAATATAGTACTAAATATTTAAAAATATGTAATGAAAAAATTCGATATTGTGTTAGGAGGGCTATGATTCGCCAAGATTAAAATTTTGAGAACGGTAAGTAGAAAGACAAAAAATATGTAATTACATAAAAATCTGGTCTCTAGTCGAGTTATTATATGTTGCGGTTGTGTGTGGCGAGTCAAATCGCGCGCCTAACTGCCAGCGCACGGCGGCAACTGGCAGAGCAGCGACCGTGGAAAGACCGGTCAAAAGAAGAGAAGGCAGCCGGTCTGCGAAGCCCCAGAGCGGAGACGTGGCTACACCGCCGGGACGAATAAAAGCGGGCTCCGCCGCCGAGTTGGCAGACAGTTTTGGAGTAGAGTTCCTGATGTGAGTGAGTGCGAGTAGAGTGATAGTGAGATTTTGAACCCGGCAATTATGGATTGGACATTCATACGGATTATTGGTGAACACGGCTTGATTTGGGTACATCTTCTGGAAAACGGTAACCTGGCTTGTGTTTATGGACTTGTTCTTTGGTTACCGGAATTGTTATCTTGCACTGGTATTTATCTTGTTCAATAAAACTGTGTTGACGAATTTCTGTGTTTTCCTGGACATAACATTACATGTCTAACGTAATAGTAACTCATGTGTGGACATTAATCACTGTTTCGATAACTTCAGGCAATCAAAGTGAATAATGTATTTTCTCTACGATCTTTTAATAATGTATGTATTCCTAGTGTATAATAAATCGAGAAATGACAATTTTTCCACATTCGTGGATTCTAAATTGGGATCGATAGCTTGTCGATTAATCACATTCCTAGAATTTTTGAAATGCAGGGGCATAATTACGTTCTCTTTACAATTCGCGCTACTTTTGAACCCCGCTTCTTTTGATTCGCGTTTTTTTTTTAGTGAATAAGTAGATAAGTGAAACATTTCGCAGTTCTTATACTGATTTTTACGATATCTCTACTGCGGTAGAGATCATGTTATGTAATGCTCCACGAAAAAAATGCGAAGACAGGCCCTCACGCGCCAAGAAATAAAAACCCAAGTATTGTCTGGCGCTTCTTCGATTGTTACTTTCCCGCTCGTACGTACGTAAGGAGAGAAAGAATTGAAACCATGCGCAGGGAAACGGCGAATTTTCTGCGGAAATAGTATTTCTTACAATTAGTTTATAAAGCAACAATTATAAACGAGTTGCATACCCTTCTTTGTATGATAACATTGTAAGTTTACAAGAGAATCAACTTAATTTTGCGAAACAACTTTCCTGAGATGTCTCGGGTACTTGACATCCGTGCGAGAAAACTGTGGTCGGCTGTTCCGTTTACCTTTACCTCCCCAGATACTCTCGCTGCGATTGGCTGAATATGTGATGACGCAATCACTCCTGCCGTAAAATCTAATACGTCATCATTTGTGCCGTAAAACGCCCGATTATGAACGTCTTCTTGCAACAGAAATAGTATATTATGAAACGATGATGTAATGACGGGTATTAATAAACGAGTATCGTAAACTTCACACGAGTGTATTAATACCCATTGCATCGAGTTTCATACGGTGCTTTTTCTACGACATATGGTAAATTGTGTCTAAGTTTAACTTCTCGACTGAATAGTTTCGTGGCAGTCGACACTCAAGATTCAGCCAAGGCCACCTATCGGACACCTCTCTACCCTACACACGCAGGTGGCTTTATTTTACCAGAGCGCCTACGAGGGACTACAAAAGTTGCGGCAATAATATTCCGACGTCACCATTTTGACATTTTCTCTCATTTCCTGAAACGTCAACACCACTAGAAAGAACCGCCATTCACGACATATTTTAAACTGAGGAATTGGCCTATTTTTAAGGACAACCACTAGGCAGCAGCAAATAACACAAAATGACTTGTGTTCAGATCTTAACGTCACTCAAATATTCTCTGCAACAACTACCACGCTAGTCAAGACGATCAAAGAGAAATTACGATCCAATTTATTTTAAATAACATTTCACATATAATTTACTACTAATAAAAGAAATTAAAACTGAGAAGCATAATATAATTTTAAATGCAACTTTTATATGCACACTCGAACGAAACATTTGCTAAAACTATTCTCAATGATTAATTGTCAATACGTGGTTTGTAAACTTCTCTGTGATTGGTCAAGAACCTGTATCATAAAGATAACTGTATCGAAATGACCATCAATATGCAACTGGTTGCAGCCATCCAATGACAGCATTATACAATGTGTGTGTGTGAAAAAGGTCGTTTACAATGTTGGAATACAAAAAAATATATAAAAAAATAAAAATGAAATAAAAATGAAATAAAAATAAAATAAAAAATAAAAAATAAATAAAAAATTGCCGAGCGCTGGTAACGAAAAAGTGGATCCATTTTGTCGGGTGAAGCGTTGGGTCGGGCAAGAGGTACTGACCGACGCCGCAGATGGTGAGGCAGAGGTTGTAGACGAGCAGCCGGTCCACCCAGGGCTTGTCGGAGATGTAGCCCAGCACGATTCGGCCGATGGTGTTGGCGAAGCCGATGGCGGACAGCAGCCAGCCCGCCTGGTCTTCCGACAGGTTCCGCTCCTTGGCCTGCACCTGCACATCGCAGTCACCCAAGCACACACGTCACCATCACCACTTCGACAAAATATCGACATGGACTAAAAAATATAAATCATTTCCGTCAACGTAGGGTATTTATTTAGAAAGCCGGCTTTCGACGGCTTTGCCGTCATCAGTCTCGGTGTGTGTGGCCAAAGTCGGGAGACTATCTGTATGTTTGTGTTTGTCTATTTCATCATTCATCATCATTAGAGACCGGATTTTTATGTAATTACATATTTTTTTTGTCTTTCTACTTACCGTTCTCAAAATTATAATATTGGCGAATCATAGCCCTCCTAACACAATATCGAAGTTCTTCGAGATATTATATCCCATTTTACATATTTATTACATATTCTGACTGTTTTCATTACATATTTAAGTACATATTTTGACGTTTAATACTACATATTTTTCCGGTCGCTAATCATCATCATCATTTCACCCCATCCCCCAGAGCTAACATCCCTGCTGTGTAAAAATGGAATGAGTATTACAATGGTAATTCCCCTCTACAGAAAAAGTAACGTGCATCTACCGATAATCAATTCTGAGCTCCAGTAGATGCATGTCTCCGACTTTCGCCACACTCACCGAGACTGAAGATGACGGCTCTTTGAATGAATGACGAAAGACGGCTCTTTGAATAAATACCCTAATTTGACGGAAATAACTTCTTTTTTACTCCCTTTATTACGTCAACAATACCGCATCAGAAAATTTCCTCAAAAATATCAACAGTGATAATTAATAAAATAATTTTTTAAATAGCATTCGTACGATTACGAACTATAGGAACTGTCTTAATGTTACAAGAGGTTAGAAATTCTATTGGACTTCCTAGATTGTAGAATGCGGAGGAAGTTGGACATGGTGATAGTGAAGAAGACGAAGAAATTGAATAGAAGGCTGACTCACCGCGACGTAGAGGTACGGCACGTTGTACCCAATACTCGTGAGGAAGTTGGAGACGGTGAAGAGGATGAAGATGGGGTCCTTGAGCAGCGCGAAGTCCATCATCTCGCGGAGGGCGTCCGTGGTCTCCACGGGCAGGCAGCGCCCGCAGCACCCCGTGGACCCTCCCCGCCCTCCCGGTGCGAGGTCCGGGGAGGCGGGGCGCGAGGCGGCGCGGGCGGCGGCGGCGGGGGCGGCGGGGCGCAGGGCGGGCGGCGCGTCGCCCGCGGACGCGTCCAGGCAGGGCGCCGACGCCCCCCAGCACCCCGGTTGGCCCGCCCCCCGCGCCCGCCCTTGGGCGACGCCTCGCCCAGCAGCCGCTCCGCCTCCGCCTCCGCGCCCGCCGACGGCGGCAGCTGCGACGACGACCTGCCACACACACACACGAAGTGTTAAGTAAACAATATAAAACGAAGTATAACTAATTAACAAGTGCATGTTGCTATAAAAATATGGTTCTTAAAATGAATTATTAAAATTATATTATTCCACTATAAAATGTTCTAATTGGTGTCAACCCTAAAATGATGTCCTCCGGGGCGGACCGCCCCCCGTTGCCCCCACCTAGCTACGCCACTACATAGTATAGGGAAAGTTATGTAATGCTGCGCGAAGAAACGGCGGATTTTCGGCAGAAAACTCTTATTACAGGGCACTGGTAACGAAGAAGTGCATAAATCCAGTTGCTACATTTAGAAAAAAATTGGTCCAGCTAGAATCCATGTTTTATGGCTCGTTGATACCGAAAAAAGTGATTGACGGCAAAACGTCTGCCCGTTCGTCTGTCTGTGAACAACGCTAGCGACTAAACCATTCAACCACTTTTCTCCAAAACTGATATTCCCGATCGATCTGACTGATATCGTGGTCTCTTGAATTTGAAACCGATATTTTAATTTTGGGGGTACTTTACATGAAGGCCCTGGGACATTTTCAAAATTTTCAAAGAAATGGCGCGAACAATTTTGACTAAATTTCGTTGTTGAATAGTCTAAAGGTCATTTAAGATAATGACGTAGATCTGACGTTGGTTAAATACTCCAATATTTCGAAAATTGAAAAAATTCAAATTTTTTTTTGGTGAGTATTTTTTTGCGAAATTTCGTGTCAAATATAAGCAATTTTCATTTCTTTAAACTATTTTCTCTTACAATATCGCATCATATTTAATATTTTTTATTAAATTGGGGCCTTAGATAGCATAAATGAAGCTTAAGAGAATGGTGCAGGTTTCATTTTCGTTCAAATGCCTGATTTTTGCCAAACTAAAATATTTTTAAAAATTTCGGCCTCTTCCTACAACTACAATTGTGAAGATACAATTGTTTTCTTAATGAAATATGCTCATCAAAAACAGATCTTGAAATAAGGTCATGTTAAATTTTTTCCAAACTATGCGTATTTGTGAAGTCAAAATTAGTAGCTCACTCCCCTAAGAGGACTTTAACCTAAGAGAATTTTTAAAACAGTGCCAAACAATTCTTTGGTAACCTATTTTAGGAATCTGAAATATAGGGAATAAATAACGAAAATTGATAGAAATGTATAGGAAAGTAATACAGGAAGTAAGAAGGTCTGTGCTATTCTATAGCACAAGTAGTTTTTTTTTCGAGCAGACCAGTTGGGTCCACGCAAGCATGCAATTCATCAAAGGGGATCAGCATTAGCCTGAATCCGATTTTCATTCCCCCAGGGTTGTTAGCCCTGGAGGTATGGAAGATGAATGATGGTGATACTAAGGGGTGAAAGGACGGGGTCCTGGCGCGAACCTGGAGTCCGAGATCACCACGACACTACGGCTTTAGCGATCTCGGCAACTGGACAGGCAACCCAATTCCTTATTAAATAGTTATTTATATATCAAAGCCGAAAAATTAATGATTTTGGATGAAGTGTTTACGACCGAGGCGGAGCGGACCGGAGTTGAGGTTGGTCAACTAACCGAGTCCAAAATCATTCAATTTTCGGCCGAAATGCTTACATCTATTTTTCGTATACTCACCTCCCAAAAGAATGAATCGAATAAACGAATGAAAGTAAGCAAATGAGTCAAAGAGATCAATAAGTGAAAACGATAAATGGAGTGAAAATTATGGAATGGATGAATGAGAGTGAATAAAGGAATGAAAATGAATACACAAATAAAAGTAAGCAAACGAGTCAAAGAGAGCAATGAGTGAAAACGACCAATGGAGTGAAAATTATGGAATGGATGAATGAGAGTGAATAAAGGAATGAAAATGAATAAACGAATGAAAGTAAGCAAACGAGTCAAAGAGGGCAATGAGTGAAAACGATAAATGGAGTAAAAATTATGGAATGGATGAATGAGAGTGAATAAAGAAATGAAAATGAATACACGAATGAAAGTAAGCATATGATTCAAAGAGAGCAATGAGTGAAAACGACCAATGGAGTAAAATTATGGAATGGACGAATGAAAGTGAATAAAGGAATGAAAATGAATAAACGAAGCAAGCGAGTCAAAGAGAGCAATGAGTAAAAACGATAAATGGAGTAAAAATTATGGAAAGGACGAATGAAAGTGAATAAAGGAATGAAAATGAATAAACGAAGCAAGCGAGTCAAAGAGATCAATGAGTAAAAACGATAAATGGAGTAAAATTATGGAATGGACGAATGAAAGTGAATAAAGGAATGAAAATGAATAAACGAAGCAAGCGAGTCAAAGAGATCAATGAGTAAAAACGATAAATGGAGTAAAAATTATGGAATGGACGAATGAAGTGAATAAAGGAATGAAAATGAATAAACGAATGAAAGTAAGCAAACGAGTCAAAGAGAGCAATGAGTGAAAACGACCAATGGAGTGAAAATTATGGAATGGATGAATGAGAGTGAATAAAGAAATGAAAATGAATACACGAATGAAAGTAAGCAAACGAGTCAAAGAGGGCAATGAGTGAAAACGATAAATGGAGTAAAAATTATGGAATGGATGAATGAGAGTGAATAAAGAAATGAAAATGAATACACAAATGAAAGTAAGCATATGAGTCAAAGAGAGCAATGAGTGAAAACGACCAATGGAGTGAAAATTATGGAATGGATGAATGAGAGTGAATAAAGGAATGAAAATGAATAAACGAATGAAAGTAAGCAAACGAGTCAAAGAGGGCAATGAGTGAAAACGATAAATGGAGTAAAAATTATGGAATGGATGAATGAGAGTGAATAAAGAAATGAAAATGAATACACGAATGAAAGTAAGCATATGATTCAAAGAGAGCAATGAGTGAAAACGACCAATGGAGTGAAAATTATGGAATGGACGAATGAAGTGAATAAAGGAATGAAAATGAATAAACGAAGCAAGCGAGTCAAAGAGAGCAATGAGTAAAAACGATAAATGGAGTAAAAATTATGGAAAGGACGAATGAAAGTGAATAAAGGAATGAAAATGAATAAACGAAGCAAGCGAGTCAAAGAGATCAATGAGTAAAAACGATAAATGGAGTAAAAATTATGGAATGGACGAATGAAAGTGAATAAAGGAATGAAAATGAATAAACGAAGCAAGCGAGTCAAAGAGATCAATGATTATAAACGATAAATGGAGTAAAAATTATGGAATGGACGAATGAAAGTGAATAAAGGAATGAAAATGAATAAACGAATGAAAGTAAGCAAACGAGTCAAAGAGGGCAATGAGTGAAAACGATAAATGGAGTAAAAATTATGGAATGGATGAATGAGAGTGAATAAAGAAATGAAAATGAATACACGAATGAAAGTAAGCATATGATTCAAAGAGAGCAATGAGTGAAAACGACCAATGGAGTGAAAATTATGGAATGGACGAATGAAAGTGAATAAAGGAATGAAAATGAATAAACGAAGCAAGCGAGTCAAAGAGAGCAATGAGTAAAAACGATAAATGGAGTAAAAATTATGGAAAGGACGAATGAAAGTGAATAAAGGAATGAAAATGAATAAACGAAGCAAGCGAGTCAAAGAGATCAATGAGTAAAAACGATAAATGGAGTAAAAAATTATGGAATGGACGAATGAAAGTGAATAAAGGAATGAAAATGAATAAACGAAGCAAGCGAGTCAAAGAGATCAATGAGTAAAAACGATAAATGGAGTAAAAATTATGGAAAGGACGAATGAAAGTGAATAAAGGAATGAAAATGAATAAACGAAGCAAGCGAGTCAAAGAGATCAATGAGGAAAAACGATAAATGGAGTAAAAATTATGGAATGGACGAATGAAAGTGAATAAAGGAATGAAAATGAATAAACGAAGCAAGCGAGTCAAAGAGATCAATGAGTAAAAACGATAAATGGAGTAAAAATTATGGAATGGACGAATGAAAGTGAATAAAGGAATGAAAATGAATAAACGAATGAAAGTAAGCAACGAGTCAAAGAGAGCAATGAGTGAAAACGACCAATGGAGTGAAAATTATGGAATGGACGAATGAAAGTGAATAAAGGAATGAAAATGAATAAAACGAAGCAAGCGAGTCAAAGAGATCAATGAGTAAAAACGATAAATGGAGTAAAAATTATGGAATGGACGAATGAAAGTGAATAAAGGAATGAAAATGAATAAACGAAGCAAGCGAGTCAAAGAGATCAATGAGTAAAAACGATAAATGGAGTAAAAATTATGGAAAGGACGAATGAAAGTGAATAAAGGAATGAAAATGAATAAACGAAGCAAGCGATGTCAAAGAGATCAATGAGTAAAACGATAAATGGAGTAAAAATTATGGAAAGGACGAATGAAAGTGAATAAAGGAATGAAAATGAATAAACGAAGCAAGCGAGTCAAAGAGATCAATGAGTAAAAACGATAAATGGAGTAAAAATTATGGAATGGACGAATGAAAGTGAATAAAGGAATGAAATGAATAAACGAAGCAAGCGAGTCAAAGAGATCAATGAGTAAAAACGATAAATGGAGTAAAAATTATGGAATGGACGAATGAAAGTGAATAAAGGAATGAAAATGAATAAACGAATGAAAGTAAGCAACGAGTCAAAGAGAGCAATGAGTGAAAACGACCAATGGAGTAAAAATTATGGAATGGACGAATGAAAGTGAATAAAGGAATGAAAATGAATAAACGAAGCAAGCGAGTCAAGAGATCAATGAGTAAAAACGATAAATGGAGTAAAAATTATGGAATGGACGAATGAAAGTGAATAAAGGAATGAAAATGAATAAACGAAGCAAGCGAGTCAAAGAGATCAATGATTAAAACGATAATTGGAAGTAAAAATTATGGAATGGACGAATGAAAGTGAATAAAGGAATGAAAATGAATAAACGAATGAAAGTAAGCAAACGAGTCAAAGAGGGCAATGAGTGAAAACGATAAATGGAGTAAAAATTATGGAATGGATGAATGAGAGTGAATAAAGAAATGAAAATGAATACACGAATGAAAGTAAGCATATGATTCAAAGAGAGCAATGAGTGAAAACGACCAATGGAGTGAAAATATGGAATGGACGAATGAAAGTGAATAAAGGAATGAAAATGAATAAACGAAGCAAGCGAGTCAAAGAGAGCAATGAGTAAAAACGATAAATGGAGTAAAAATTATGGAAAGGACGAATGAAAGTGAATAAAGGAATGAAAATGAATAAACGAAGCAAGCGAGTCAAGAGATCAATGAGTAAAAACGATAAATGGAGTAAAAATTATGGGAATGGACGAATGAAAGTGAATAAAGGAATGAAAATGAATAAACGAAGCAAGCGAGTCAAAGAGATCAATGAGTAAAAACGATAAATGGAGTAAAAATTATGGAAAGGACGAATGAAAGTGAATAAGGAATGAAAATGAATAAACGAAGCAAGCGAGTCAAAGAGATCAATGAGTAAAACGATAAATGGAGTAAAAATTATGGAAAGGACGAATGAAAGTGAATAAAGGAATGAAAATGAATAAACGAAGCAAACGAGTCAAAGAGGGCAATGAGTGAAAACGATAAATGGAGTAAAAATTATGGAATGGATGAATGAGAGTGAATAAAGAAATGAAAATGAATACACGAATGAAAGTAAGCATATGATTCAAAGAGAGCAATGAGTGAAACGACCAATGGAGTGAAATTATGGAATGGACGAAATGAAAGTGAATAAAGGAATGAAAATGAATAAACGAAGCAAGCGAGTCAAAGAGAGCAATGAGTAAAAACGAATAAATGGAGTAAAATTATGGAAAGGACGAATGAAAGTGAATAAAGGAATGAAATGAATAAACGAGCAAGCGAGTCAAAGAGATCAATGAGTAAAAACGATAATGGAGTAAAAATTATGGAAT
Source organism: Acheta domesticus (assembly GCA_031308135.1). NCBI lineage: Eukaryota > Metazoa > Arthropoda > Insecta > Orthoptera > Gryllidae > Acheta > Acheta domesticus. Next base: position 103,739,561 of record JAHLJT010002630.1, on the reverse strand, counting down.
GGACGAATGAAAGTGAATAAAGGAATGAAAATGAATAAACGAAGCAAGCGAGTCAAAGAGATCAATGAGTAAAAACGAATAAATGGAGTAAAATTATGGAAAGACGAATGAAAGTGAATAAAGGAATGAAAATGAATAAACGAAGCAAGCGAGTCAAAGAGATCAATGAGTAAAAACGATAAATGGAGTAAAAATTATGGAATGGACGAATGAAAGTGAATAAAGGAATGAAAATGAATAAACGAAGCAAGCGAGTCAAAGAGATCAATGAGTAAAAACGATAAATGGAGTAAAAATTATGGAATGGACGAATGAAAGTGAATAAAGGAATGAAAATGAATAAACGAATGAAAGTAAGCAAACGAGTCAAAGAGAGCAATGAGTGAAAACGACCAATGGAGTGAAAATTATGGAATGGACGAATGAAAGTGAATAAAGGAATGAAAATGAATAAACGAAGGAAGCGAGTCAAAGAGATCAATGAGTAAAAACGATAAATGGAGTAAAAATTATGGAATGGACGAATGAAAGTGAATAAAGGAATGAAAATGAATAAACGAAGCAAGCGAGTCAAAGAGATCAATGAGTAAAAACGATAAATGGAGTAAAAATTATGGAAAGGACGAATGAAAGTGAATAAAGGAATGAAAAATGAATAAACGAAGCAAGCGAATCAAAGAGATCAATGAGTAAAAACGATAAATGGAGTAAAAATTATGGAAAGGACGAATGAAAGTGAATAAAGGGAATGAAAATGAATAAACGAAGCAAGCGAGTCAAAGAGATCAATGAGTAAAAACGATAAATGGAGTAAAAAATTATGGAATGGACGAATGAAAGTGAATAAAGGAATGAAAATGAATAAACGAAGCAAGCGAGTCAAAGAGATCAATGAGTAAAAACGATAAATGGAGTAAAAATTATGGAATGGACGAATGAAAGTGAATAAAGGAATGAAAATGAATAAACGAATGAAAGTAAGCAAACGAGTCAAAGAGAGCAATGAGTGAAAACGACCAATGGATTAAAAATTATGGAATGGACGAATGAAAGTGAATAAAGGAATGAAAATGAAATAAACGAAGCAAGCGAGTCAAAGAGATCAATGAGTAAAAAACGATAAATGGAGTAAAAAATTATGGAATGGACGAATGAAAGTGAATAAAGGAATGAAAATGAATAAACGAAGCAAGCGAGTCAAAGAGATCAATGATTAAAACGATAAATGGAGTAAAAATTATGGAATGGACGAATGAAAGTGAATAAAGGAATGAAAATGAATAAAACGAATGAAAGTAAGCAAACGAGTCAAAGAGGGCAATGAGTGAAAAACGATAAATGGAGTAAAAATTATGAAATGGATGAATGAGAGTGAATAAAGAAATGAAAATGAATACACGAATGAAAGTAAGCATATGATTCAAAGAGAGCAATGAGTGAAAACGACCAATGGAGTGAAAATTATGGAATGGACGAATGAAAGTGAATAAAGGAATGAAAATGAATAAACGAAGCAAGCGAGTCAAAGAGAGCAATGAGTAAAACGATAAATGGAGTAAAAATTATGGAAAGGACGAATGAAAGTGAATAAAGGAATGAAATGAATAACGAAGCAAGCGAGTCAAAGAGATCAATGAGTAAAAACGATAAATGGAGTAAAAATTATGGAATGGACGAATGAAAGTGAATAAAGGAATGAAATGAATAAACGAAGCAAGCGAGTCAAAGAGATCAATGAGTAAAAAACGATAAATGGAGTAAAAATTATGGAAAGGACGAATGAAAGTGAATAAAGGAATGAAAATGAATAAACGAAGCAAGCGAGTCAAAGAGATCAATGAGTAAAAAACGATAAATGGAGTAAAAATTATGGAATGGACGAATGAAAGTGAATAAAGGAATGAAAATGAATAAACGAATGAAAGTAAGCAAAGACGTCAAAGAGAGCAATGAGTGAAAACGACCAATGGAGTGAAAATTATGGACTGGACGAATGAAAGTGAAATAAAGGAATGAAAATGAATAAACGAAGCAAGCGAGTCAAAGAGATCAATGAGTAAAACGATAAATGGAGTAAAAATTATGAATGGACGAATGAAAGTGAATAAAGGAATGAAAATGAATAAACGAAGCAAGCGAGTCAAAGAGATCAATGAGTAAAAACGATAAATGGAGTAAAAATATGGAAAGGACGAATGAAAGTGAATAAAAGGATGAAAATGAATACACGAAGCAAGCGAGTCAAAGAGATCAATGAGGTAAAAACGATAAATGGAGTAAAAATTATGGAAAGGACGAATGAAAGTGAATAAAGGAATGAAAATGAATAAACGAAGCAAGCGAGTCAAAGAGATCAATGAGTAAAAACGATAAATGGAGTAAAAATTATGGATGGACGAATGAAAGTGAATAAAGGAATGAAAATGAATAAACGAAGCAAGCGAGTCAAAGAGGATCAATGAGTAAAACGATAAATGGAGTAAAAATTATGGAATGGACGAATCGAAAGTGAATTAACGGAATGAAAATGAATAAACGAATGAAAGTAAGCAAACGAGTCAAAGAGAGCAATGAGTGAAACGACCAATGATTAAAAATTATGGAATGGACGAATGAAAGTGAATAAAGGAATGAAAATGAATAAACGAAGCAAGCGAGTCAAAGAGATCAATGAGTAAAAACGATAAATGGAGTTAAAAATTATGGAATGGACGAATGAAAGTGAATAAAGGAATGAAAATGAATAAACGAAGCAAGCGAGTCAAAGAGATCAATGATTAAAACGATAAATGGAGTAAAAATTATGGAATGGACGAATGAAAGTGAATAAAGGAATGAAAATGAATAAACGAATGAAAGTAAGCAAACGAGTCAAAGAGGGCAATGAGTGAAAACGATAAATGGAGTAAAAATTATGAAATGGATGAATGAGAGTGAATAAAGAAATGAAAATGAATACACGAATGAAAGTAAGCATATGATTCAAAGAGAGCAATGAGTGAAAACGACCAATGGAGTGAAAATTATGGAATGGACGAATGAAGTGAATAAAGGAATGAAAATGAATAAACGAAGCAAGCGAGTCAAAGAGAGCAATGAGTAAAACGATAAATGGAGTAAAAATTATGGAAAGGACGAATGAAAGTGAATAAAGGAATGAAAATGAATAAACGAAGCAAGCGAGTCAAAGAGATCAATGAGTAAAAACGATAAATGGAGTAAAAATATGGAATGGACGAATGAAAGTGAAATAAAGGAATGAAAATGAATAAACGAGCAGCGAGTCAAAGAGATCAATGAGTAAAAACGATAAATGGAGTAAAAATTATGGAAAGGACGAATGAAAGTGAATAAGGAATGAAAATGAATAAACGAAGCAAGCGAGTCAAAGAGATCAAATGAGTAAAAACGATAAATGAGTAAAATTATGAATGGACGATGAAAGTGAATAAGGAATGAAAATGAATAAACGAAGCAAGCGAGTCAAAGAGATCAAATGAGTAAAAACGATAAATGGAGTAAAAATTATGGAATGGACGAATGAAAGTGAATAAAAGGAATGAAAATGAAGTAAACGACCTGAAAGTAAGACAAACGAGTCAAGAGAGCAATGAGTGAAAACGACAATGGAGTCAAAATTATGGAATGGACGAATGAAAGTGAATAAAGGAATGAAAATGAATAAACGAAGCAAGCGAGTCAAAGAGATCAATGAGTAAAAACGATAAATGGGAGTAAAAATTATGGAATGGACGAATGAAAGTGAATAAGGAATATGAAAATGAATAAACGAAGCAGCGAGTCAAAGAGATCAATGATTAAAAACGATAAATGGAGTAAAAATTATGGAAAGGACGAATGAAAGTGAATAAGGAATGAAAATGATAAACGACAGCAAGCGAGTCAAGAGATCAATGAGTAAAAACGATAAAATGGAGTAAAAATTATGGAAAGGACGAATGAAAGTGAATAAGGAATGAAAATGAATAAACGAAGCAAGCGAGTCAAAGAGATCAATGAGTAAAAACGATAAGGAGTAAAAATTATGGAATGGACGAATGAAAGTGAATAAAGGAATGAAAATGAATAAACGAAGCAAGCGAAGTCAAAGAGATCAATGAGTAAAACGATAAATGGAGTAAAAATTATGGAATGGACGAATGAAAGTGAATAAAGGAATGAAAATGAATAAACGAATGAAAGTAAGCAAACGAGTCAAAGAGAGCAATGAGTGAAAACGACCAATGGAGTAAAAATTATGGAATGGACGAATGAAAGTGAATAAAGGAATGAAAATGAATAAACGAAGCAAGCGAGTCAAAGAGATCAATGAGTAAAAACGATAAATGGAGTAAAAATTATGGAATGGACGAATGAAAGTGAATAAAGGAATGAAAATGATAAACGAAGCAAGCGAGTCAAAGAGATCAATGAGTTAAAAACGATAAATGAGGAGTAAAAAGTATGGAAAAGGACGAATGAAAGTGAATAAAGGAATGAAAATGAATAAACGAAGCAAGCGAGTCAAAGAGATCAATGAGGTAAAAAACGATCAATGGAGTAAAAAGTATGGAATGGACGAATGACAGTGAATAAAGGAATGAAAATGAATAAACGAAAGCAAGCGAGTCAAAGAGATCAATGAGTAAAAACGATAAATGGAGTAAAAATTATGGAATGGACGAATGAAAGTGAATAAAGGAATGAAAATGAATAAACGAAGCAAGCGAGTCAAAGAGATCAATGAGTAAAAACGATAAATGGAGTAAAAATTATGGAAAGGACGAATGAAAGTGAATAAAGGAATGAAAATGAATAAACGAAGCAAGCGAGTCAAAGAGATCAATGAGTAAAAACGATAAATGGAGTAAAAATTATGGAATGGACGAATGAAAGTGAATAAAGGAATGAAAATGAATAAACGAAGCAAGCGAGTCAAAGAGATCAATGAGTAAAAACGATAAATGGAGTAAAAATTATGGAATGGCGAATGAAAGTGAATAAAGGAATGAAAATGAATAAACGAATGAAAGTAAGCAAACGAGTCAAGAGAGCAATGAGTGAAAACGAGAAATGGAGTGAAAGCGAATGGAACGCAGGCCACTCACTTGTGGTGGATGTTGCGCAGGGAGCCCGAGTAGAGGATGTCCTTGCGGTACATGAGGCCGCTGCCCTTGCGCGTCATGGCAGGCGTGCCGCCGGCCAGCCGCGACTCCACGTTACCTGCGCACGCCCACGCGTCACATCAGTCCCAGTAGCACTTCTAGCACGTGCTACTGCTACAGGCCCCGCGCTTTCCGAGAAAAAATGTCTCACTAATGAAGAAAAAACGTTTGCCGTTATGGAATTTGTCAACTTATTGTAAGAAAGGCAAACAAAAGAATATATAAATAAATAATGTTAAATATGTCGTACGACATATTGTTTTAGTTTTAAAATAAGTAACAGTTCTGTAACCTTATTAAATTATTCGTATTTTTAAAAAATGAAAAAATTTAAATAATTGTTATATATATGTAATATAATTTAATACGTACTTGGCATAATTAATTGCAACTATGGCTTAAAAAATATAAAAACTAAAAACAGGGGCCCCACGTGATAAAAGTGCTACAGGTCCTGTAGGTCGTTAAACCGGCCTTGCGTCAGGTCACGTCACAAGATAAACTAAAAACCAACAAAAAAAAAACTCAATCGCAAAGATCAAGTGACTGTCTCGAATCAGATGTGAACACACCAAGCTAACTCACTCACATCTGTTAAATTCCACAGCTCCCTTAAATGTGAATCATGCAATAAACAACTGTCAATTGTTCATATCCTTCAGTCATGTACAACATATTTCAGTGAACACCAATCAATCCAAAAGACTGATAATCTTGAAAATATTTTGTACTCTGTACATTGTGTAATATTGTTAAAATGTTAAAAGTGTATGACGATTTATAAGTCTGTAATTTGTAAATTACTGTTTCACTCTTGATTAAATTGTATTTTCACTATGTTATTCAATCCAATATTAATTATAGTACAACAAACTCACTCTTTACCTCTCTCACGCTCTACTTCTCCCTACCTTTTTCACGCTCTACCTCTCTCACTCTACATTTCCCCTCTCTACCTCTCTCACTCTCTACCTCCCTCACTCTGCACCACTCTTACTGTCTACCTCCCTCATGCTCTACCTGTCTACCTCTCTCACTCTCTACTTCTGTCAATCTCTACCTCTCTCACACTCTATACCTCCCTATAATCTACCTCTCACATTCTCTACCTTTCTCACTCTCCACCACTCTTCCTCTCTCTATCTTTCTCTACCTCCTTATACTCTACCTCTCTCACTCTCTACCACTCTTACTTTCTCTATCTCTCTCTACCTTTCTCACTCTCTAGCTCTCTCACTCTCCACCTTTTCACTCTCTACCTCACTCACTCTCTAATTCTCTTACTCTCTACCTCCCTCACTCTCTACTTCTCTCACTCTCTACCTCACTCACTCTCTAATTCTCTTACTCTCTACCTCCCTCACTCTCTACTTCTCTCACTCTCTACCTCACTCACTCTCTAATTCTCTTACTCTCTACCTCCCTCACTCTCTACTTCTCTCACTCTCTACCTCACTCACTCTCTAATTCTCTTACTCTCTACCTCCCTCACTCTCTACTTCTCTCACTCTCTACCTCCCTCACTCTCTAATTCTCTTACTCTCTACCTCCCTCACTCTCTACTTCTCTCACTCTCTACCTCACTCACTCTCTAATTCTCTTACTCTCTACCTCCCTCACTCTCTACTTCTCTCACTCTCTACCTCACTCACTCTCTAATTCTCTTACTCTCTACCTCCCTCACTCTCTACTTCTCTCACTCTCTACCTCACTCACTCTCTAATTCTCTTACTTTCTACCTCCCTCACTCTCTACAAATGTACTTCTCTCACTCTCTACCTCTCTCACTCTCTATCCCTCTGACTCTCTACCCGTCCCACTGTCCCCCGCGTCGCTGGTGAACAGGAGGTATCTCACCGGCGGCGTGCGGGGGCACGGAGACGGCGAGCGCCGGGTGGGAGCGGGCCAGGCGCGCGGCCGAGCGGTGGTCGTCGTCGGCGGCGGCGCGCGGCTGCAGGGCGGCGCGCGCGGGCGACAGGTGGCCGACGCTGAGGCGGCGCTGCAGCGGGCCCGCGTCCGCCGCCGCCGCCACCAGGTCGCGCTCCGACGCGCGCAGCGACCGGCGCACGTCCGTCGCCCCCGGCGCCGCCTTGAGGCGCAGCTCCTCCAGCGACGACGACGACCCTTCACCTGCGCAACACAGGCACCACTCAACACCACACGACCCCAACACCACACAACGTCAACATGCAGCCCAGCACATTGCTCAACACCGGCGGAAGAAGGGCCTCCAGCGACGACGACGACCCCTTCATCTGCGCAACACACCTCAGAACAACACAACCTCAACACCACACAACCTCAACATGCTGCTCAACACAGACTGAAGAGGGGCCTCCAGCGACGACGACAACCCCTTCACCTGCGCAACACCAGCAACACCAATCAACATGTTGCTCAACACGTTGCTCAACACCAGCTGAAGAAGGGCCTCCAGCGACGACGATGACCCCTTCACCTGCGCAACATAGGCACGACTGAACATCACACATCTCAACATGTTGTTCAACACATTGCTCAACACCGGCTGAAGAAAGGCCTCCGGCGACCACTACGAACCCTTCACCTGCGCAACACACAACCTCAACATGTTCCTCAACACGTTGCTCAACACCAGCCGAAGAAGGACCTCCAGCGACGACGATGACCCCTTCACCTGCGCAACACACAACCTCAGCATGTTGCTCAACACAGGCTGAAGTAGGGCCTCCAGCGACAACGACGACCCCTTCACCTGCGCAACACAGGCACGACTCAACATGTTGCTCAACACGTTGCTCAACATAGGCTGAAGAAGAACTTCCAGCAGCAATAACGATGCCTTTACCTGCGCACTACCAGCGCGACCAAACTCCAGCTCAAAACCACACAACGCCATGTTACTCAACATATGCTGACGGGCCTCGAACGGCGATGACGACGCCATCCACGTGCGTACCACTCAATGCTAACTCAACACCATACATCATCAACATCCTCAACACATTGCTCAACAGAGGCTGACATAGGGTCACCAGCAGCGGTAACTACGCCTTTACCTGCCCACCACGAGCACGGCTCAACGCTACATAACCTCGATTACAAAGCCTTCTCCTGCGGACCATCAGCAGGACTCAACACCACACAACGTCAACATCCTTGTCAACGCATTGATCAACATGTTGATCAATGTGTTGAGCATTTATTGAGAAATATGTTGTGCATTTGTTGAGGAACATGTTGATTAAGTTTTGAGCAATGGGTTGAGCATTTGTTTGACAAGTTGTTAATCATAGTGTTGAGCGATGTGTTGAGCAATTGTTGAGTAGTGTGTCGAGTGTATTGAGCACTGGACAGGCATTCCCCTTGTCACCTACCTTCCCGCGCGCGCCGGGGGCGTGACCGTTCGCTGCATTGGGCACAATATATTGAGACTGAGCAATGTGCTGAGGAATATATTAAGCAATGTGTTGAACATTTCTTGAGCAACACGTTAATCCAAGTGTTGAGCATTTGTTGAGCAATGTGTAGAGTATTTGTTGAGAAAAATATGGCGCATTTGCTGAGCAATGTGTTGTGCATTTGTTGAGCAACATGTTCAACAAAGTGTTGAGCAATGTGTGGCGCATTTCTTGAGCAATATGTTGTGCATTTGTTGAGAAACATGTTGATTAAAGTGTTAAGCAATGGGTTGACAAGCATTTGTTGACAAGTTGTTAATCATAGTGTTGAGCGATGTGTTGAGAAATTGTTGAGCAGTGTGTTGAGTATATTGAGCACTGGACAGGCATTCCACTCATCACCCACCTTCCCACGCGCGCCGGGAACTTAGCCGTTGGCTGCATTTGGCACAATATATTGAGACTGAGCAATGTGTTGAGCAATTTACTAAGCAATGTGTTGAACACTTGTTGAGCAACATGTTAATCGAAGTGTTGAGCAATGTGTTCAACATTTGTTGAACAATGTGTTGTGCAATTTTGAGAAATGTATTGTGCATTTGTTGAGCAACATGTTGATCAGTGTGTTGAACATTTGTTAACGAACATGTTAATCGAAGTGTTGAGCAATGTGTTGTGCATTTGTTGAGTAATATTTTGATCAAAGTGTTGAGCAATGAGTTGTGCATTTCTTGAGCAATGTATTGTGAATTTGATGAACAACGTGTTAATCACCAAATATTGAGCAATGTGTGGCGGATTTGTTAAGTAATGTTGTGCATTTGTTGAGTAACAAGATGATTAATGTGTTGAGCAATTTGTTGAGCATCATGTTCATCAAAGTGTTGAGCATTGTGTGGCGCATTTCTTGAGCAATATGTTGTGCAATTGTTGAGAAACATGTTGATGAAAGTGTTGAGCAATGGGTTGAGCATTTGTTTGACAAGTTGTTAATCATAGTGTTGAGCGATGTGTTGAGCAATTGTTGAGCAGTGTGTAGGGTATATTGAGCTCTGGACATTGATGCGCATTCCCCTCGTCCACCCACATTTCCGCTCGCGCCGGGAGTTTAGCCGTTGGCTGCATTGGGCGCAATATATTGAGACTGAGCAATGTGTTGAGCAATATATTAAGCAATGTGTCGAACATTTCTTGAGCAACATGATAATCCAAGTGTTGAGTATTTGTTGAGCAATGTGTAGAGCATTTGTTGAGCAAAGTGTGGCGCATTTACTGAGCAATGTGCTGTGCATTTGCTGAGAAATGTGTTGTGCATTTGTTGAGCAATGTATTGTGCGTTTGTTGAGCAACGTGTTGATCAATGTGTTGAGCAATGTGTGGCGCATTGTTGAACAATGTTGTGCATTTGTTGAGTAACGAGATGATTAAAATGTTGAGCAATGTGTTGAGCATTTGTTGAGCAACATGTTCAACAAAGTGTTGAGCAATGTGTGGCGCATTTCTTGAGCAATATGTAGTGCATTTGTTGAGAAACATGTTGATTAAAGTGTTGAGCATTTGTTGACAACTTGTTAATCACAGTGTTGAGCGATGTTGAGAAATTGTTGAGCTCTGGGCAGGCATTCCGCTCGTCCACGCACCTTCCCGCGCGCGCCGGGGGCGTGGCCGTTGGCTGCATTGGGCACAATATATTGAGACTGAGCAATGTGTTGAGCAATACATTAAGCAGTGTGTCGAACACTTGTTGAGCAACTTGTTAATCCAAGTGTTGAGCAATGTGTTCAGCATTTGTTGAACAATGTGTTGTGCAATTGTTGAGAAATGTATTGTGCATTTGTTGAGCATCATGTTCAACAAAGTGTTGAGCAATGTGTGGCGCATTTCTTGAGCAATATGTTGTGCATTTGTTGAGAAACATGTTGATTAAAGTGTTGAGCATTTGTGGACAACTTGTTAATCAGAGTGTTGAGCGATGTTGAGAAATTGTTGAGCACTGGACAGGCATTCCGCTCGTCACGCACCTTTCCGCGCGCGGCGGGGGCGTGGCCGTGGTGGGAGGCGCTGGTGTCGCCGGCGGTGCCGGGCAGCGGCCGGAAGAGCGCACCGAAGCCCGCGCACGACAGCACCATGGCGGCGACGCACAGCAGCGCGTGGCGCCAGCCCAGGCCGTCCACCAGCCAGCGCGTGACGGGCGCCAGCAGGAAGGTGCCCAGCCCCGACCCGCACACGGCGATGCCCGTCGCCAGCGAGCGCAGCCGCTCGAAGTAGCACGTCACCGACACGATCGCCGGCAGGTACACCAGGCCGAAGCCCAGCCCTGCAACACGCGGCCCGCATTGGATGCACGACACCGACAACCATCGCCGGCACCAAGCCGAAGCCTTAATTTAACGGGACATTCGGGTTTCCTCATCGCACTTATTTATGTTGGTTTGGGAACGAGTTTCTAGGCCAATCCCGCCCAAAGAGGTCTCGTGGTTCCAAAGGGGTCTCGTGGCTCAAAGGGGTCTCGTAGCTCAAACGGGCCTCGTGGCTCAAAGAGGTCTCGTAGCTCAAAGGGATCTCGTGGTTGAAAGGGGTCTCGTGATTGAAAGGGGTCTCGTGGTTTAAAGGGGTCTCGTGGCTCAAAGGGGTCTCGTGCCTCAAAGGGGTCTCGTGGTTGAAAGAGGTCTCGTGGTTCAAAGGGGTCTCGTGGCTCAAACGGGCCTCGTGGCTCAAAGAGGTCTTGTAGCTCAAAGGGGTCTCGTGGTTCAAAGGGGTCTCGGGTTTAAAGGGGTCTCGTAGGTTTAAAGGGGTCTCGTGGCTCAAAGGGGTCTCGTGGTTGAAAGAGGTCTCGTGGTTCAAAGGGGTCTCGTGGTTCAAAAGGGTCTCGTGGCTCAAACGGGCCGTGAGATATTTCATTCTATTGACAACCCCCGTGCGCCAAGAAAGAAAAACCGAAGTATAATCAATGTGCCACTGACATCTGCTGGGACAAGTCCTTTCTCTTTGCCCATAGTATCGGGCTACTGCCATGAAGCCAAGAGCCCAACAAGGGACCACCCAAACCAAGGTTCGGGCGGCTTGGGGCGTCCTTCCCGTCTCCTCACTGCATAAATGTGTAGGTTAGTGAATGTGTATCCCTAGAACCAAGGCAGCCTGACAGGGTGCTATCTTTGTCCCCGTCGCAATTCTCTGTGGAATCCGGAGCATTCCGAGGAATGTCCTTCACCCAATCCTGCCCCAAGGTCGACCCGCCAGCGGCCCAACTGGGAGTTACCGGGTTGCACCGACAACCAGGAACTCAGCACCGCCTTCTCACTACCCCCACCTTGACGCTAACCACGTGAGTTCCGCCGAGAAACCACGGTCCTGTCTGAGTCCTGTTTGCAGCTTCCGCCAAGGAACCTAAAACCCTACGGTCCGAGTAATACCTTCTTTTTCCGCTAGATGGTGAAAGGAGCGTAGCAAAATTTGCGTTGTCAGACGGAACAGCAGGCCTCATGGCCTGAGTCTCGCCACGTAAAATAAAGCGTCGTTGAATTGAATTGAAATGAAATGAGAGCTCTTACCGGTGCCGAGGCCGATGGTGAGGTACAGCGTCTGCACGTTGGTCGCGAAGACGCTCAGCGCCAGCGAAATGGACCCCAAGATGGCGCCAGCGATGGTGACAGGACGGCACCCGTAGCGATTCACGAACGAGCTGGAGATGGGCCCTGCAACGGAGGGAATGATCATGGTGTAAGAGATATAGGTGGGTTCACTCCCGGTCTAAAACTGAAGCTAATGTGAGGCTAGTTCTCACAGTTCTCGCTATGTAAGCGCTGCGAACGACTTGGGCATTTTTGGGACAAGATGGTGATCCATTTAATTGCTTTGTAACCTCTGGTGGAAGCCACTAAATCGCGAGACGCCATCATGAATGCCCGACTCGATCGTGCGCACCGTACGGATAAGCGAGGAACTAGCCTCAAACTGGCTTCAAAAATGTTGTCCAAAAGGCGGCTAGTTGACACACCTATATATCTTTCACCGTGGAATGATTCAGGTCATGGAGATTGGAAACAGCGCATATAGATGAATACAATTGCGAATACTCCCACAAGGAATTTTGGGAAAATGTTGGTATATTTTTACATCACATAAACGTACTGTAATACATTTTACAGGTACTTTAGACAAAGTTATGTAATGCACAGGAAAGTTTACAAAGAAATGAGGGCAATTGGATTAAGTCGTATGAAGAACATATGCGAACCAATTTAGAATATTGAATATGAAGCTTTTTTGCTAGTTATGGAAGAGCACAATGGTCTTTCTATAAAAATATTAGATACCTGCTACACTTCCACTAACATACATTACTTTAAAACCGTAAGCTAAATGTTCGTTTTTAATATCCTATGAGTATTTTCAGAAACAGTTCCAAGGATCTTTAAGTTCAAGGGAAGCAGATATTTGAAAGATGACAGATGAAGCAAACTGGATAATTTGGTAAACCACCTACTTTTCTTATTGTAATCTATTCTAAAAACTTTAGAATATAACAATACTAGTTGTTCAAAAAAGAAAATGTACATTATTTAAAAACAAATATTTTTCGCGTAGTTTTCGGTTGGGGCAATTGATTTTTTCTCAAAAACGGCTTCAATTTTTTAAAATTTTTTTCTTAAGTTAGAGCAAAGGATACACAAGGAATGGCGCGGATCTCGTGTTTGTTGAACACTCTGAATGATCGAAAATTGCCAAAGTTAGAAAAAATTGTGGTAAAGTATGTGTTGTTTTAGCACCATTATTTAATATCTGTAGCACCCTTATATATACAATAGAACTCCAATTATCCGAATTAATGGGGACCGGGACCCATTCGGATAATCAAATATTCGGATAATCGGATTTTTAAAAAAAAAATTGCCATTGGAGAGAATAAAAGCTACGTTTTGATATTGCACTATTTTTTTATTGAATTAAATGAAAGAAACATGAAATTTTCACATGTTTTAAATATAAATAAAATGTACTTATGTACAAGTTTAGAAATAAAAATCATTGTTTTTTAAACATCTCCGTTAATGTAAGCTGTTTTGCGGTCTTCAACCGTTTTCGGGCAGCCAGGTCACGCATTCGCTTGACGGTGAGCAGTTGCAAGTGGTCACACTCGGGCTGACGCTCCATCCACTTCAAAGCAGTCTCGAGGCCGGCAAATGCTTCACTAGCTGATGGTCCAGCGTCTACTTCAACATCAGCAGAAAGTTCTTCTTCCACTTCCACTTCAACATCTTCTCTCACACTTACAACAATTTCATCGTCATTGAGAATTTGAAAACCAGGGTCAGACGTGTCACAAGCCATCCACTCTCCTACATCTTCAGCACTTACTTCTGTACAACCAGGAATTTTTACAATCATTTTTCTTATTTCCTCTAGTGACAACGCATCTTCATCATCATCATCATCCTCTCCATATTCTTGTTTCTCATTTTCTTCAGATTCTTTTTTTTTTGTTCTTCTCAGACGGTAGGCCTTTCAGTTTATTCCACGCACGTCTTAGCGTCACTGCCGTAACCAAACTCCAAGCTTCCGCTACCATGTAACAGCAGTCCTTTAAATTTATTTTGCTATGATTTGCCAAACCAATTCTTCATCTTCAGCACCTTCGATCAGCAGTTTTCTCAGCAGTTGCCTTCTGTAATGGCGCTTCATTGTTTCAATAACAGACTGGTCCATGGGTTGCAGCAAACTTGTAACATTGGGAGGCAAAAAACGTCGTTTTAAACTGCCCATTCTCTCTTTCCAACAGTTCTGCTGTAGGATGAGTGGGGTGCGTTATCAACAATTAAAAGCACCTTACTGCCTTCTTTTCCCACCGATTTTTGGTGCTTTTTCACTTCAGGAATAAACACTTCATCATACCATTCGGTAAACAAAGCTGCAGTCATCCAGGCCTTGGGTTGACTTTTGTAGAAGAGTGGAAGTTTTTTTACGTTTTTAAATGCTCTTGGATTTCTTGATTTTCCTATCAAAAGAAGTGGCAGTTTATGATTTCCAGTGGAGTTGGCACAGTTAAGCACTGTAACACGTTCTTTACTGACCTTATGTCCAGGGGCACTAGATTCCCTTTTAGAAGCCAAAGTGGTTTTGGTAATGCTTTCCAAACAAGGCCAGTTTCATCGGCATTATAAACAAACTCCGGATCATAGGATTCTGATGCAGTTTTAAATTTTTCAATAAAATTTTCAGCAGCTGCAGAGTCTGCTGAAAGCTTCTCACCAGCCAAATCTAACTCGCGTACACCATGCCTGAATTTAAAATTCCTTAGCCAGCCGTTACTAGCCTTAAAAGATGAATAACCAAGCTTTTCTGCTAAGATTTTGGCTTTTTCACAAAGGATTGGACCTGAAATCGGATTTCCCATAGAACGTTGCTGCAAAAACCATTTAAACACGGCATCTTCCAAATTTTTGTTGGTTGCTGTCTTCATTGTTTTCCTGGAGGAACTTCCATCTTCATTTTCAAGCACCGAAACAAAGTTTAAAAGTGTTGACTTACTGTTTTTAATGTGAGAAATTGTTGCTTGTCCAACACCATAAATCTCAGACAACTTCTTACCCGTTACACCTTTATCGAGTTGCTCTATAATTTTCAGTTTGTCCGCTAACGATAGCACAACACGTTTTCTTTTCGAAGCCATGGTATAAAAACAATACAGTATTGTACACGCACAAACAAAAGTAAGCCATAGCGAAAGAGTAGCGTCCTCAAGCAAGGTCAATAGCACACTGGCTAATCAAAACAATGACAGGTGCGCCGTGACTGCAATGCGCCGGAACTTGTCATAACTTGCCGTTGTGCCTACACTGACTTCGCGGGGGGAAGTCAGTGTAGGCACAACGGCAAGTTAAGACAAGTCAAGTCAAGACTTGACGCGCAAACACTGGCTTCGCGGGGGGAAGAATAATAGAGCACTTAGATTTTTTTTGGACAATTTTTTGTGATTCGGATAATCGGCGATTCGGATAGTCGGAGTTCGGATAATTGGAGTTCTACTGTATATACATATCTTCAGAGATGAAAAATACGTTCTTCCAATCTGTGTAGGTTTTAAAGTATGATTATATTGTGACTTAAAGTTAACACTAAACGTTTTAAAGTTTTTTTTTAAATTCTCCACATTAAAAATTGATGTTTTTCTCTACAATTAAATTATTGATTTTTGAAAAAAATACTAGCTGATTCTTCAATGATTACAACCGAAAAATTATATTGTTAAGTGAAGTCTTCTTCATAAATGATAAAAATACTGATTATTTGAAATTTCGTTTCTTATTACATTTTATTTCTTTGCATTCGACAGCTATTCTACACCTTCACTGGCACGTTGTTGTCGTTGCACACCCATGATCTACATATTTACTGCCTTTAAGTTTCTTCTTTGAAGTTTCTTCTGCTTTGATGTCTTTTCATATTCCCCTCTCATAAATCCCTTTCATAATTCCCTCCGTGAAAGAACATGTAACACCTTTCAACTGTTTTCAGATTTCCCTCTTAACCATAAACCTCTCGATCCAGATAAGTTATTGTATATCGATTATAAGATAATGTATATCGAATTTCGTATCAAAGGCAATAACAAGCAATAATGTATCAGTAAAAAATAAAATTGATTTCTCCATGCAATATATATATATATATATATATATATATATATATATATATATATAATTGATAGCGGTTAATTAGAATTAGAAATAGTTTTTTAATGAAAATAAAATCGCAATTAAGTCGGAGCCTAGGGAGTTTCCCCAGCTGCCCCTCCTTTGTGAGCGTCTCTGAGTGGATAAGTGACATTAAATCGCATATTAGTAATAGGAATTTACTCATTTACATTCAAATCGGTATTTGTCTCTTAGTGCATGTTGTGCCTTCTTGATTAGGGTTGCCAGATGTTCAGTATTGAGTGAACTGTTCACTATTTGTGTGAACTGTTCACTATTTCAATTATTGATTCACTTATTAGAACATGAGGATAGTGAACATGTAAAAAGAGCTTTTAATCTCGATTAGAGCTGACTTTGCCCTGTTGGGAATTCTGGCTATTGCGCAGGTCTGTGCAGTTATAGTTTAGGCCCCAAACATACTGAAATTGTTTCAAAATAGTGCATCAGTTCCGGACTCCAATGCTAGCACCAAAAGAATTTTCAGTGTTATGAAAAATATTTGGACCGACGAAAGCATCAGAATGGAGGTTGAGTCAGTTCGAAGCCAGCTGTACATTTTTTAAAACATTCCGTACAAGTGTATGGGAATTAAAGAATTACTTAAGAAGATTTATAACGTTGTAAAAGCTACTCAATGAAGCAAAAAGTATTGTCGAAAATAGTTAATCGATTGAGTTAAATAATAAGTAAAATCCAAGGAATGCTATCCATAGGTAATTGAAGTAAAGCAGACAATTTTGATGTTAGTATGTTTAATTCTAAATTATTGTCTACTATAACATTATTCAAAGATCATGTAGTATTAGAGCAATGATGGTTATATTAATATATGAAAATGTCATTGTCTAAAAATATGTCTTATCTTCCTCTTCATTCTCCCCCCCCCCTTCCGGTTCACTATTTTCTGAAGTCATATCTGGCAACCCTATCGATCATGTTTTCGAGTCTGCAAACATTTTTATCTTTCTGTATACCACGACAGCTTAACCAGCCCCTCTGGAAGTGCTCTCTCTTTCCTGAATGAAACACGTCTGTCGTTTTTAAACTCGCTCGGCAGAAGTGCTCAGACAAGCGTGCAGGACGTCTTCATAACCTCTTATGGAGACGCGCTAAACCGGTTGTCACGCACGGGTGCTTCTCGCTCGCGCCGCTAGAGCGCAGCGCCGTCGCGCACAACACAGCGCTTGTGGCGGCGAGGCGAGAAACCGCCAGGTGGTGCCAAGAGATCAGGAGGCAAGGTAATCGAGTGGAAAATAGCTTTGGGGCCGTGGGGGAGGGTGTTATGTTGACGCAGCCAGAGATCTCCCAGACAAGCGACTATTCTTCGAAAAGCCTATACTGCAGTGGATATCAAGAAGTAAGCGCAAAGGAAATTATAGAGGATGATCTGTTAATGTTTGTAACAGGTTTAGGTAATTTCGTTACCGGAATTTGATAGTTTTCGAAGTAAATGAAGTTGTCATAAATGAGAATTTGGAGAAAAGTAGAAACGAAATTTCATATGATTATTGAAAAGCACATAATACTATTTCAAAAATTTAAATCAACTTCATTTTAATTGGAGATTTTTATAAGGATATTCAAGTGATGCTATGATTTAAAAATAACATCGTAATACGTTTCATTAAAGGTTAACCCAATTAGGTTTCTGCTATGTTTTCATTTGTTAAATTTAGTAATTGTTTTGTTGGCGGTAGTGGATTTGTGAGGTAGAATATAGATTTTTGTCGTGGCAGCAACAAAACTGAATCTTCTCAAAAAGTGACAAAACTTTCTTTACCCGTACACACCATATTCTTTTGAACCGTATTCAATTTACTTTCTCAAATATTTATATGAGAATTTGTTTAATTCGCTCTGTTACTAAAAAATAATTTTTCACGCATATTACGTGGGCACACGGAAAAAAAATTGTCAGACCCAAAGACTTAACACATGTTTCTCTATACACTTCATCGCACTGAATCCGAATCTGAAGGCAGAAGTTGTCAGACCCAAAGACTTAACACATGTTTCTCTATACACTTCATCGTACTGAATCCGAATCTGAAGGCAGAATTGCGCCACCACCCTCCATTTTTTTAACGCGAAAAACCACGTGCTTTTGTTTTCGGAGGTTGTTGACAGACCCAAAGACTTGACACACGTTTCTCTATGTACTTTGATGTAATAAATAATTGAATCTGAAGCCAGAATTGTGCCACCACCCTCCAGTTTTCTTAAATCGAAAAAACACCGTGAAATTTACAATCTACACTTTCACGGTGGTTTTTTGCGTTTAAAAAAATTGTGGGTGGGGGCGCAATTCTGGCTTCAGAATCTTGACATACATAGAGAAACATGTGTCAAGTCTTTGGGTATGACAACAACCCCCGAAAAAAACCAACAAAAAATACAATTTCATGATGGTTTCCTGCGATTTAGAACTAGTGGTGCTACAGAATGGCACAGTCTTTCCAGTATTCGTTTTCTATTTCCTTTGGTCTCGGCTAGCTATTTGGACTTGCCACACACTCTTACCAGCTGCTATCTATCGCCACCCAAAGTACATTTGTTTGACATTTTCTTATTTTTTAGTTTCCTAATAGTAGAACGCAAATATTATTTTACGAATATTAAAGAACAGTAAAACCTTGCCCTAAATGGCAATTTGAATTGAAAAATTTGGTAACGTCTTTAAGAAAATGGTGTTTTGAGTTTTCGAAAAACTTTATTGGATGTCGTTTGAAGCTCTTTAACTCACAAATTCAATAGTGTATACAAATTGCTGGAAATGTGCTTGTTAACTGTGAGAGATCTTTCAAAAAATTATACTTGGTAATTAAAAAAAACAACAGAAGAATACAGCAAAATGAACTTTACCACTACTTGTAAAAAAACTACGACTGCATTCAATAGATTGATTGCAACATGCGCAAAAAATGAAATTACCAACGACTGTAAGTGTTCATTCTATTAATTTTAACATATTATTAAAGTTTAGTGCTTTTCCAACAAAATCTGTTAAAAATATAGACAATAACACATCCTGGGATCATTATCTTTAATTAAAGCGAAATCACGAAATGTGGTTGAGTAGAAAGCTCAAAATTTGTTTCTGAACGAAAATCCATATTGTTTAAATAAGTAGATAATACATTCAAATGCTTGGAATTTTATCATCTATTGAATCCATTTCCGGAGGCATTATAGTAGTTTGGGCAATCAGTTTATAATGTTAAACTTTATTGCATGAGTACATGTTTTGAAAACGAGCGACATTAGGAGCGAGTTTTTAAATTTGTACGAATTCAATAAAGCAACATTATAAACGAGTTACATACGCTATTTACAAATTTTATAAGAGAATCAAATTTAATTTTGTGAAACAATTTTCTTATGACATCTCGGGTATTTGACATCTGTGCGAGAAAATGATGGTCGCTGTTTCCTTTACCGCTACCTTCTGACGATTCTCTCGCTGCAATTGACTGAATGTGTGCTCACGCAATCATTCGTGCTGTAAAATGCTCATACAACATCATTTGTGCCGTACATGGCCCTTTTATGAACAATTTCTTGCAACAGAAAAGGTCGTTCATAATGCTAGTATTCAAAACGAGTTGTGCTAAAACAGCACGTACTTTGTCGCTCGTATTTTCGCACAAAATTATGGGAATAGTCGTCAAATTTTCGAAAAATTGTACATGACCTTATTTCAAAATCTATGTTTGAGAAATAGTTTTCATTAAGGGAAAAATCTCTATCAATAATATTTTCGGTGTAGGAAGACTCAACAAAATTTGAACATTTGCATTTTTTAAAAAATCAGAGTTTTTAACGAACATGAAACCTCTTACACTATTGACGTCCTTCACACTATCCAACAACAAAATTTAATCAAAAACGATTGAGCCTTTTTTTATATTTTGAAAATATCCCAGGGGTTTAACGTAAATATCTTCATCAAAATTGAAATGTCGATTTCATATTCAAGGGGCGGCGAGATCATTCAGATCGATCTTGGAGTTTCAATTTTGGAGAAAATCGGCTGATCGGTTTAGCTGCTAGGGTTGTTAACAGACGGACTTTCGCCGTCATTTGATTTTTCGGTACCATGGACCCACAATGGATTCTGGATAGTCCATGTGTTAGAGAAATTTTTGTCTCTAGCAACTGGATTTATCCACTTTTTTCTCGCATCATTACATAACTTTCTACTCAGTAGCGAGAAAGCAAAAAGAAAATTGTCTAATTAGCGTCTCCATGCCAGAACTCTCGCATGCTATACCCCACCCTCTTCCTTATTTTTCCATTTCCATTTAAAGTCTGTAATATATATTTTTCTTCAAGACCCTCTTATCCTCCATCACTTGTTCTATATGTCACCTTGTAATTGAAAACAATATAATACACTCTTGTCAATACAAACTATTCTTATTCAACTTTATTATCGAGCAAAGAGGTTCACCCGTGTAATTCAATCGCGTAGAATATGAAGTAATTAGTAATTCCACATACAATTGCAGATGCTGCAGGCTCTGAACAGGTGGGGTAGAATCGAGATGGCCAAGCAGATCTCATCCTATACATTACGGTGTGATAAACATTTCTTTGAGACCCCTTGACCTCAACATTTTAGTTTTAAGGTTCTAGGATGCTTCGTTTAGGAGTCATTTAATGATATAGACGAAAAAATCATGACGTGAGTTGCGGGTTGCATTTTACATGAATATTTAGATGCTTTTTTTAAAAAAAAAACCTGCGTATTTTTAAAGTCAAAGTGCAATTCGTCACGTCTCCACAAAATTATCTTTCTTTAGAGACCTCATTTATAACGATTGGTTGCGTGTGAGAGCCGCAAAGGGAAGGTATACTACTGAAATAATATGGGAGACGATGAGAGCGCAGAGACCATGGTGTAAGATATATAGGTGTGTCAACTAGCCGCCTCTGGGGCAAATTTTCTGAAGCCGTTTGAAACTAGCAGTTTGAGCAGTTTGAGGCTAGTTTCTCGCTTGTCCGTACGGTGCGCACGGTCGGTTTGGTTCACGGTGTAAGATACACATCTTAAACTGTGGCTATTACACAGTTTTACAAAACATTTCCTCCCCATTTTCGTAAGAGTTCGCTCTAGACTTTACCAATTTCGCCGCGAGCCGACAAATCACTGACTGAAATCAGCTAATGAACAGAAACTATGACAAATACCACACTTCAGCCCGACGACACCTACAAGCGTGCAATATGGCTGATCATTGCTTTAAGTTTGCAACGTCATGTCATCTCCCTGTAACCTTAGCTCACGGTGTAAGATATACAGGTGTGCTAACTAGCCGCCTTTGAGGCAAATTTTTCTGAGGCCAGTGTGAAGCTAGTTCCTTGCTTGTCCGTACGGTGCGCACGATCGGTTTTGGGGTCGCGGTGTAAGATATACATCTTAAGATGACATCTTAAACTGCGCTTATTACACAATTTTATATAATATTTCCTAACCATTTTCGTAACTGTTCGCTCTAGACTTTACCAATTCCACCGCAAAACGACAAATCGCTGACTTGAAATAAGTAATCAGCTGGCCACAGAGCTGTCGAATGGATCACGACCTTGCCCAAATGAGACCCAAAGATCGCAGCACTTATTTGCGAGAACTGTGAGAACTAGTTTCACATAGCTTCAGTTTTTAGACCGGGAGTGAACACACCTACATCTCTTACACCGTGGTAGCAACCAGATCAGTGGGAAACAAATGAAGAATAACACTTCCAGTTTATCATGTGATCGTGATGGGTACGCAATTTACATTTTCATTTGTTACAAGCTCCCGTTCGCTCTACCAGCATAATTGCTGTTGCTAGCACTATCACCAGCCATTGGTGAGTCTGCAGAAACACTTGACTGGCGCACTGTCTATTCTGTGAGTGTAAGATTATACGTACTAACAATTTAAAGCAGAAATTCTGTAGCCATATATTATAAAAGCTGGTTTTAAAACTGCCTTTTTTATCCCAGAATTAAGCAAAAATTTGTCATATTTTGATCCACTTTGGAAACTTCTAGATTTATTTCACACTCCGGAACAAAGTTTTTACAACGAAGAGATCAGTGAAGTGTACTGTTCACAGTGCTAACAATAGAAGCCATCTTGCCCCAAGAAAATGCCCAAGTCGTTCGCAGCGCCAAAAAATTCCCATGTTGTTGTATGCGGGAACTATGAGAACTAGCTTCACATAAGCTTCAGTTCTAGACCGGGAGTGAACACACCTACATCTCTTACATCGTGGCAGAGACTCACCGGAGCAAAGCGTGACGCCCACCAGGATGGACAGGATCCAGGCTGTCTCGCCGCGCCCGCTGTCGAAGTAGGTGATGAGGGCGTCGTAGAAGATGCCGAAAGAGTACGTCACCCCGTCGTCTGCAATTCAGACAAGCACACAGGCACGTCAGCAAACAAATAAATTCACACGCAAATATCAAATAAATAAATAACAAATAAATGCACACCAAAATAGAAAATAAATAAATAACTAATAATGCACACAAAAATAGCAAATAAATAAATAACTAATAAATACACACACAGGTCATTTGGTGGCTCAGAGCAAAGTCGCTTGCATTGCACCACGGAGGTGTGGGTTCGCTTCCCGTCGATCTCATGTGAAATTTATTGCAACAAAACCAGTTTGACTGCTTCACAAGGGCTAGTCCAACCCCTGTGAAGTGCCCTAAACCCTACCTCAATCCTAATTCTGTCCGCTGGGTAGTGACGCAGGAGCGCGTAGTAGGAGGCGCGTACGCGGAGATGCTACCTGGCTGTCCTCATGACAACTGAATGCGACGTGACGTGACATAATAGTAATGGAGACTCCCAAGGGCAAAGCTCTCAACGCCCTGAAAAGGGCTTATATTTCGGTTTTTCTTCTTGGCGAAAGGGCGGGGGTGTCAATAAAATGAAATATCTCACGGTATTTCGCATCGTTCTCCGTTGTGTCTTCAGGAGCGGCACAACCGAGAACGACGCGAAATACCGTGAGATATTCCATCTTATGGACCCCCCCCCGTGCGCCAAGAAAGAAAAACCGAAGTTGAGAGACACGTTGCGTGAATTGTAGACGCAACAAATGTAAAAAAAATAGTCATTAACGAAACGAGTGAATAAAGTGGAGTATACAGTGGGGAGTCGTTTATCATCCCAAACGTCAAATATCCGAACTCATATTTTCTCTGGAAAATTATTTTTTTTAAATAGGTAGGTGCCTTATACTATACGTATTCATTTTATTTTGTAAATCTGAATATTGAGAATGATCCCCGGTATGATTGACAGTGATAAAATATTGACGAGATACTGTACTATAGTCAATCATCTGACTTCAGTGAACTTTGACAAATCCTACAATAAATACCATCGTTAAGTGTAAGAGAACTACCGGTATAATACGCGCACGTTTTCTTGAGCCCCGTAATACCTACTCCTTTGCCATCATTAGTTGAATTATAGAATAAATTGTAGCAACGAGAATTGTAGACAAGATCTGATAACCAGAAATGTTCGCCCCCGTCTAATAGAAACTATTTTGCATCGAAAAACGAACTACAAATTTGAGACAATATTCTTTTTGTCAAAATAACCAAACTCCCCACTCCTCTCGCAACTAGCGAACCGAGGGCTCAAGAAAACTTGCGCGCGTAATATATTGTCAAACCACCAATTGTAAATGCTCAACAGTTGTCACTCACTT
Organism: Acheta domesticus; assembly: GCA_031308135.1. Taxonomy (NCBI): domain Eukaryota; kingdom Metazoa; phylum Arthropoda; class Insecta; order Orthoptera; family Gryllidae; genus Acheta; species Acheta domesticus. The sequence goes on along the minus strand of JAHLJT010002630.1, from coordinate 103,715,598 downwards.
GGAATGTTCATTATTGGCAGAGAACCCACCGCATTGTAGTGCAACGATATACGATATAACATAGATATTGCGTTTCGTTATCCGAATTATTAAATATCCGAACTATACCTGGTCCCAATTAGTTCGGATAATCGACGTCGCTTTGTAGAGTAATTAACGAAAGGAGTAAATAAAGAAGAGTGTAATTGGATGGGTGCTATGTTCAAGAAATCGAGCTCTGAAAGGAGAGAGTTTTCTTACAAACCACGAGTGCAGTTATACCCCTTCATACACATGTTACGTTCAATCTACTTTCGTTTCCATTGAAGAATAATTTAAATGTTGAAAAATTCAAGCGCATCTTTACCATTTGAGGCATACATTTGATGACGTTGAATTGCTTCTGAAAATACATTTATTTTTAGTGGTTATTGTATTGAGTTTGTTTGCACGAAATATTGGCAAATGGAAGGTACTGAATATATTGCGGATAAAGTATTAGAAGAAACTGACATATTCATGAAAACATTACTTCCCATTAAAAGTAAAAACAGGTATGAGAGAGAATACAGCATGTATAAATATTACATGTAAAACAATTTATTAACTTTAAATATTTTATGTTGTTCCATAAGTCAGCTAGCTTAACATTTACTTCACCAATTTAGTTTTGTTTATTAGTTGTTTGTATGTAGTTGTGTAGGTACGTATCTGTGATGTAATTTTTTGTTCAAGTTTCACGGCCGACAGGAAATACCTTGGCTATGTCTGTGTTTTAGTTTTTTAATTAAACGATTTGGCTCCTTTTCTGAATTCTGATTGGTAGATGTGGAGTTTTAATTGCACGGTGGAATTTTAATTAGAGATAATCAACGACTTTTCATGGAATTAATGAGCATATTTAGATAACTAAACGCAAAAAAATATAATTAACTCCTAGCAACTACCTTCGGCGTAGTTTGACCCATAAAAACAAAATGAAAAACAACTGGTGTGAACCCGGTGTGCTGTGTAACTGAACTACGCTACAAAACTGAGTTTATCAATTAAATTAGAAATATATAACAACATACAAAAACAAATTAGAAGAAAAATTATAATATTGTGGTTAGCACCATCATTATCTGTCACACATTTCAAATAAATTGAACTTAATTAAATAATAATATATGTATTTGCGTTGTTTGTATAGTACCTGGTGATGGGAACAAGAAAGGTTCCTGAAACGTAGTATAATAATAAAGAAAATATTTTACAAGATGTTCTTAATTTATTGCATAAAATTTGACTGTCTATAAATATATAGAGAACCTTATATGCATAATTATATTATTAATAATAAGACAGTCATAGCTTAAGGAAATAATTATAAGCTCATTATTAATACATATGTACAATTGTTGAATAATAATAACAATAATAACCATAAATCGTATTTATTAAGCATTAGAACTTCCTTCTATTTCGGCGCGTCTCATTATTCGTCCGTCCATCTTCTCTTCGGTCACTTTGAAGACACATGCGTCCAGTAAAACATGGCGCCATATTTTGAATTTCTTTAATTTTTTCGTGGATTTACATTTCGTATGAATTTTTATTAATCACTGAAGCCTTAGGCAATCACGGCTAGATAGATTAACATTTAATTTACATTATTAAATAATAATACAAGATATATCGTATATGATAATATGAATTTCTATATTTCGATCAAGAAATGAAGTTGAAAGTACTCGTAAATTGTACCTAGTTTTACATCACTATTACTTTACTTATTTTATCATGCTTTGTTCTTTTATTCTTTGTTCTATGCTGTACGCTTTCATTCTAAAAAAATGTTATTTCTCAATAGAAATTATTCCCATTATTTCAAATTAAGAAGTTTTAATATCTTGGGTTAGCAATGTGTCTCAGTTTTCCTACGATTTCACGTCTTTTAAAACTGAAAACAAATATTTCAGAGGCGTATCATTCAGTTCTACACTAGCTTACTCGTGTGATATCCACTGGCGGATCTACTGGTAGTTTAAAAATAAAATTGAATATAACAAAAATTAATGAAGAATTTTCATCTTTGGTTTATGCATATTACATTTTAAATTTAATATTAAGTTGTATGTAAAAATACCAGGTGTGAAATAAACCCAAATCCACTTTCTTCCAAATAACCGAGTATAAATAGAGCAGAGAGAAAGAATAATGAAATACTAACAAATATACTGATAGAATTATGTGATTAAAATAAAGTAGGCCATTTCCATCTTGTGTTGGAATCATGGTATCGAATCGGGAATTTTCAGATAATTCAAACAATTGCTGAACAAACTGAGTAAGAATTCACTTTCTAGAGAGGAGAACGTGCCATACGCACGGAAAAATATTCGAATGTTTGTTTTTAATCAAGGGCCACAAATGCTGGCATTGATTTATATCCAAATCCTCTACCTGGAGACTTGCGATTGAATAAATGCATGAAGAAACTATTCTTCTTATGGGGGGGGGAGACTCTCTTCCTATAACCCTTATAATCATATTTCATTATAGAAAATTGGTAATTTGTGTACTGTTTACCTGTTATTTGAATAGGAGACAATCTTTTTCATAACGACCTAACTCGTTTTGACAAACCGTAAAAGTAAAGATTGTTAGAAGGTTCTTCTTTGAAAGCCATGTTATCAAATATTATTAACTCTTAAATAGTTCTCACCGGGAGAGATGGCTCAGTGCATCAACTGATGTTACTGCAGTCCCTCTGACCGGCAAGTCCTAGGTTCGAGTCCCGACAGCGGCAGGAGTTTCGACACTAGCTTGTCAGCTAGGTTGAATTCAGTCGCTGTCTGGAGGAGAATTCTAGCGGCCGGCTGCTCTGATCGGTAGTTTTCCGCGGATTCTCCGATTAACACTGGCGAACAGTTCCCTAAAGACGGACCACTGACCCCGCGCGATCTTTCCTTCCTCTTCCTTGTCCTATCCTCACCCCACTTACACACACACACACACTACACTAACATACACTACACTACCACACATGCCGGGAGAGCGGTCGGGAGCTGAGAGCTTCTCCCGGCTGGGGCGGTGCACCGCTGGTGGGAGGTACCTGGTTGAGGGAAACCCCGCTAGTGGGCGTTAGGTCGGCGCCGGATCTCGCCATCCAGGGGGAAAGATCACAGCCACTTCCCGATGAAAAAACACACACTAGACTTACGGAACTAATGACCTATGTAGTTAACGCGCCCGGAATCATGAACAATCAATAAAATAGTTCTCCAAATTACAAATGAACGAGTAGCTATTGCGGACTAGGGACTCCGGAAGGGCAATCATGAAATTCTTGATTTTCGTGTATTTTTATTTATAATCTTAAATGTCTCTAAATTTGTTGTTTATATTTTTTCGTACTGTACCGTAACATAAACTTAACTAAACAGAGTAATGAAAAGCCAGTCTTAATAGCCATCAACCATTAAATATTTAACAGTACTAGCTGTTAAGAACAATCGAACCAATAAAGTTGTATCAAAGATGACGTGTGAGATCTATTCTTAGAAAAAAAATATTTGTATGATTATTCTTATAAGAAGGTGGTATTAGCGGCTTCGGTGATCCAACGCTGACTGTTACATCCAAATTCGTGGTTTCAAACCTAATAAAAGCTGTGTATTTTTAAGGAGGAAAATATCTTTAGTACGCCTTCCTTTGGAGGGGAAGTAAAGCCGACTGTCCCATGTTGTAGATTTATTGCATGTAAAAGATTCTTAGCCTCAAATGACCTATTTCTTTCCCCTTGATACCTTCTTTCTCTGCTAGAAGGCGAAAGAAGCGTAACGAAATCTGCATGGTCAGGCGGAAGAGTAGGCCTCATGGCCTGAGCCTCGCCAGGAAAAATAAGGCAACACTGATTGATATGAAAAAATATTCAACTGCATTCGACATATAAGTAAGGGAGTTGCTTTATAATTTGCTCTGTGTCGAGTAATGGCGTTAATAATTATTTACCGCAATAATTTAGGACGTAATTGCTACAATGTAGCAATGTTTCTAGCATTTTGTGTCGTCAAACGTGAAAATACCATAGCATTTTTGGGATGGAATTTTAAAAATATTTCGTAATTGTAGCGTGTTTTAGTATTTAGATGCTTTTAAAGAGGTATTTAAACCATGCAATACCTCCAACTGGAAATTTAATAGTACTTTTCAGTTTTATCAAATGTCAACCTATGAAAGTAATTTTATAAAAAAATATTAGTTAATATAGCCAGGGAGTTTCATTCAATTCACATTATTTCTATTATAAGATCAATAATAATATCAATAGAAATAATGGTTTGGTCTTCATTTTTGCATGAAAATGAAGCAGGGTATGAATTGAGCGCCCAAAGTTCGTTGAATTTGAGAATAGCGTTGTTGAGAATTATGTATTTATTTTACTCAAATGGAGTAAAGAGATTCGAAAGTACTGGCTCAAACATTAATTTCTCTTGAAAAAACTTGAAAATTAGAATTGAAATTAGTGCCATGTCTGAACATTAATTTGGGTTTTAAAAAGAATCTACAAATTACTAATATTCGAATGTAAAGTATAAAATGAATTTTAAACTCCCGCCAAGTTGGCAGAACATTGCCATTACAGCTCATCATTCTTTGACAATTGGGAAATAAATTCTTTGAACTCTAGATTCTTTGGAAGTTTAGGACCATAACAAGAGTTAGTTGCCTCGTTCATATCGAACTGTGTACATCATGACGAGTGGAGTTGATTCATTTTTAGGCTATGAACATTGAATATTTGTTGTTTTGTTTTACATTTATGAAATGGTTTCGTAGTGAGAGCAAAATGTAGCCCAATCTAATGTTACTAACGTAGTTTTAACCAGAAACGGATATGCTTTGATAGGCGATAGGATAGTTTCAAATTCGTCTACATACAACAGCGAAGCAGACTTCACACCATCATTATCCAGGTATGATTTATTTAATGACATAGTATAATGTGTTTCTGTGTATAATTTCAATTTTCCTTTGAAATATGAAAATTCACAAATGAAATACGAGCATTTTTCATAAATCTAGTAGGAAAATGAATTACGATAGCTACATATACTCCATTAAACATCAGTGCTTTTACTTTACATTGGTCTTTCTTTCTATTCGACTAAAAGTGTGGAAACTTTGCTGAATTTTAGAAGAGACAATATGAGGCATTTGAGCACAGAGAAAATCAATTCTTCTCCATTTCGGGGTCAATGCGAATATATGTGAAGGTAAATAAAATTTAATTATTTATCATATATATGTCTGTTCATGGACTATGGAAGGGAGTGCTATTAAAGGGAACCATGGTATATTCAACAAGTGGTTGTGTTTTTAGAATATGACCAATTTTACCAATCTAACCCATATAAAAATTTCTGATGAGTGAATCATATAAAGTAGTAAAAACATTAGATTCAATTTGAGTATTCAAACAATCATTAGTTTTTATGAATAAAGTTTCAAGGATAGATCTAGAAAATTGTTTTTGCTCAATGCCTTAATACATCAACATTCATAAAATCAATCTTATGACCCATTTCAATACGATATGTAGAAATAGAGTTTGGTTTTTGTGAGACTTCATTTATATTTTTGATATGTTTAGATACTCTTAATTTCTATTTTCTTTTAGTTTGTCCAACATATACTTTAGGACATTGTTGACATTTTATTTTATAAATTAAATTTTGTAAATCAAACATTTCTTTTTATCTTTCAAATTTACCACAATATGTTTTTTATTGTTTACACTATTATAAAGTGTCATATTAAATTTTGATTTTAATTATTTCTTCAATAAAATCTTTGAATATTAATCTTACAAAGATTAATAGTTTATTGAAGAAAGAAAAGAAAAAACCCTCTGGTGATATTGATCCCATGCAACTAGTTAAAGGTTAAATGAAGTAAGACTCCTCTACAGAAAAGTTTTTAGTAAACATAATTTTACAGATTTATGGATACAGTGATTTAAGAACTGAACAATTCTGTGTGAAGGTTACAAAGTGATCACAAAGCTAGTAGATTCTGAGAGTATTCTGTACTTCTCTCCTTCCTGAGGCATGTGTCAGCAACCGCATGGTGCCCAAGACGTCTAGGATTTCACAAAATTAGTAGCGTTCCAATCACAAAGAGGATCAATTCACAAGAGAGCAAGGGATGTTTGTATCACAAGAGGTGACGATATTTCTCTTCCTGGATCGCGAGATCCGGCGCCGACACTCACGTCGGCTTGCGGGGGTTTTCCCCGTCCGGGTATCTCCCACCAGCGGGAGACAGCCGCATCCGGGACTACCTCTAAGCTCCCGACTGGTCTCCCGGCATGTGTGGTAGTGTAGTGCATCTTGGTGTAAATGTGTGTGTAAGGGGTGAAGGTAGGGCAAAGAAAAGGAAGGAAAAACAATTCGCGGTCCGTGTCCCGTTTGTTAGGGTTCTGCCTCGGCATTCGCCCGGTGTTGATCGGAGCAACCACACTATCGATTCAGAGAAGCCGCCTAACTAACTTCACAAACGTGTGTCAACAGGAATAAGCAAGTACTTTTCCTCAATCAAGAGAACCAAGTCTACACAGAGGTGGACATGTTTGTTACATTATTACATTAAAATTTTTTAACGTGATATAAAAATAAAAAAGTGACAATACACATTAATTGTAACGTGTATTCCAACATAGGAAAAGCATTCTTGGCAATTTGTGTATTGGATTTCTGGAAAATTTCGGGCTCATCACGGAAATTAGCCAATTTCGCTTCCAATCTGCTTTGTCACAGATTAGCGAAATTATTTTGACTGTACTCTTAATCCATTATATCCAGGTAATCAAGACGACACGAAATCCCTCCAATATATCCGTTGTCGCTTTTATCATTTGAATAAAAAACGTTTTTCCTCATTCTTTATCTATCGACTCACTCGCCGTTTCGACCACTGCCTCACTCGCGATCTCGCTTGCCCTCTCGCCTGCCCGCTCGTCCGCCCTTTCGCCCGCCTCTCGCACTCCTCGCCCGTTCTCACTCCCGCGCTCTCTCCCGCGCTCTCGCCCGCGCTCTCGGCCGCGCTCTCGGCCGCGCTCTCGGCCGCGCTCTCGGCCGCGCTCTCGCCCGCGCTCTCTCCCGCGCTCTCGCCCGTCTCTCGCCCTCTACGCCCGTTCTCTCGCCCGCGCTCTCGCCCGCGCTCTCGCTCGCCCTCTCGCCCGCCCTCTCGCCCTCCCTCTCGCCCGCCCTCTCGCCCTCCCTCTCGCTCGCCCTCTCGCCCGCGCTCTCGGCCGCGCTCTTGCCCTCCCTCTTGCCCTCCCTCTCGCCCGCCCTCTCGCTCTCCCTCTCGCCCGCGCTCTCGCTCTCCCTCTCGCCCGCGCTCTCGCCCTCCCTCTCGCCCGCGCTCTCGCCCTCCCTCTCGCCCGCGCTCTCGGCCGCGCTCTTGCCCTGCCTCTCACCCTCCCTCTCGCCAGCCCTTTCGCCCGCCCTTTCGCCCGCCCTCTCGCCCGCGCTCTCGCCCGCGCTCTCGCCCGCGCTCTTGCCCGCCCTTTCGCACTCCTCGCCCGCTCTCTTGTCCGCGCTCTCGTTCGCCCTCTCGCTCGCTATCTCACCCCCTTTTCGCCTCCCTCTCGCCCTCCCTCTCCTCCTCCCCCTCCCCCAGCCGATGGCGACCAAAGCCGAGCCAAGCTTCACCGGACCCTGTTCAACCCCGTGATGTCTGGCATCGCCGCACTTCGGCGCAACCTAGTTGCTAATAATGTGTTTCCGGTTCTGTCGATTTAGCGGACATACATTCAACATTTTCCGCATTGGGTGAACATCAGTGTAGTCTTGTTAAAATGAAAAACTCCTGCCTCCCCCCATATAAAATGGTGACCAGAGAGAAAGGACTAGAAAGGGATGTGACCGGGTCACGTGATTTTCAAACTGAGTTATTTTTTGTCAGGGTGGATTATTGAGCTATTGTCCAAGCTGTTGTGAGCTGTTGCTGGGCAATTGCAAGGGTTTGAGATGAGAACCCTTATTTTTGAACTTATCCCGTACATTCTTTTTTCAGCCTCTCAAAAGCGTTCGGGCAAAATTTGGACGCATCAGGTCCAGTGGTTAAAAGTTATTGTGGAACAAAAAACGCACGACGTCAACTGTGCCTTAAGTAGTGCTGCACTGAGTATGATAATATAGTCGGAAAGTTCAGCAATGAGAAATTCACATAATCAAATAATTGCAGTTTTCAGTCAAAATCGTAACTCGTTTTTGAATTTTTCCAGTATTTCTGAGAATCTAACAAACCACTCAAAGTTCTCAAGGCTGCTTGGTTTTCCGTCAAATTAGACATAAATTCAAAATTAATAATATAGAATTTGTTTTTAAGGAAAAACTCTGAAAATTGTAATAATTGTCTTTTCTATTCTAAATGATGAAAAATATGGCAAATTAACTTTTTTATAATTTTTAAAGGAAATCTTCCTACGCATAATTTTTAAATGGCAGTGCACATATGTGTTCTACAGTTCGTCAAATAGATTAGATTAATCGTAGCTTTTTATGCATGATTTTTGATTTGGCTTAGTCAAGGCAAATCCTCTGTTGGTAGCGTTAATTTACGTGAAACCCCGAAATGCAGCCTCAGTGGCAGACCAATAGCGATTCAAAAATCTCTTTGCGAGATTATTGGATGATCGATAATTTGGGCCTGTTCATTTGTTCCATTCCACAAAATTTTCTAATCAAAATGCAAATGTAGTGAATGTGACAAAAACTGATTTCCAGTTCTCTACAAAAAGCGAGTTGAAATCGTGCCACGAAGAGATGTTTCCAATGGAAAAATTAAAGAATTTTCCACAGTTGTAAATGATAAGACACAACTTTGTTTTGTTAACTTTGAATTTACAATTAAGATTTTGAGTGACTGAGTGTTCATTGAAATTTCACATTAAAACTGTTCTGTGGTCATTAAATAAAGTGAGGCAAACGTCAAAACGGTGATTATTAAGAAATTCTACAACTTTGGGTGAGGAAAATTTCGAAATGAACTTGAAAACAACCTTTATTGTTAATATGACGTTCATTAATACAAGCAGGGAAATTTTAATGCCGATTTTTATGATTACGTGTAATCAAATAAAGCCATTAATCTCTTATGACTAGTGACCGGATTTTTATGTAATTACATATTTTTTATGTTTCTACTTACCGTTCTCAAAATTGCAATCTTGGCAAATCATCGCCTTCCTCATACAGTATCGAATTTTGTCGTTACTTATTTTTACATATTTAGTACTATATTACACATTTTACATATTTTGCTGTTTTCACAATATATTTTCTGATTTTATCAATTTTCTTCAATTTAATTACATATTTTTTATGAAAAGATGTATTTTTTTTTAAATCAGCGTTTTTCCTACATTATTGGAGAAATCTAGGTGTCGAAAATATCATTGACACTGAGTTTCGTGATCTGTAACCTTAATTTCCGAGAAAAATTTGCGATCGCCGACGTGGATCACTTCGATGAAGCTGCTACAGTGTATGTTTCCTGGTCGTAGATCTCGCCGATTTGTGCGATGGCTTGTATTGCGATTATTCCGCCTGCTAAACTACTGTCCTGGATTACAATAGCTTAAGCTTTTACGTACTACTGACGAGAAAGGTGAATGATGTTAAGTGAGCAGTTTTTCAAAATGTAATTTCTTGCTATGTAAATGGTTTTTAATTAGAGAATTTTAATATTAAATATTATATCCGATTTTACATATTTATTATATATTCTTACTGTTTTCATTAATATTTGTGTACATATTTTGACGTTTAATACTACATATTTTTCCGGTCTCTACTTATAACGATTATAGTGGGCACGAAAAATTGATTCATAATTTTTTTGCCAGATACGGGCGTTTCGATAAAGTATAACAAATGTCTATGCCATGGGGGATTGGGAAAAAGAATGTGTTAGCATATTTATGTTTGCATGGTCAACCTTAAGTGTAAAAAATGATGTTTGCATGAAAATCCCCCGCACCCTCTTTATACAAGTGTCTTAATTACATCTCCAAAAATACGTCAACTTTTATTGTTATTTGAGGATTTTAATGCAATCGGTTTCGTTAAACCTAAAATATCAACCATTCAGACACGGCCAACACGCAAGTCTAAACGAAAAAAATAAACATAAAAAATAAAAAAGCAATAGCAAGAAACTAAAGTGAGATGTACAAACTAAACAGCATTTACATTAATAAGTATACTTTTATACAAAGTGCACATAATTTCTATAGCTATGTTTTTTTTCTCACCAGCTGCAGCTAATCGTTATAATATAAAACGCTTTGAAGACCTCGTTCAGTAGTACATACTCGTTGACAGAAATTTCAAATGTTAAATGCAAATACTAGGAGCAGTTGCAGTTTAAAAATCCCTTCTATCAGACTGTTGTAGTTGTTGAAAATACGATTCTCCTGTGGAGTACTTCTCTCTGCGGAGGCTGAAGCAATTCGTTTTCCGTAATTACAAGCCATCACGAGGCGATGGCGCCTGTGAAACTCCATTAGCTTCCCCTCTCCCTCTTCACCGCCCCCACCACTCTCATTGCCTGGCGCTTCTCCACGTCATCCCCAGACGCGCTGGTTCATTTCCCGCCAGACGCACTGATTGGGCGCCGGCAGAGGCATCTAGCGGCGGAGCGGCGAACACCTTTAGCGGCCGCAGACGATGTGTGCGCCCTCGATCGGCTCTTCGCTGTACTACTCGAGCGTTTTGCAGATTAGTGGGCAATTTGCGCGCCGAGAGAAGACCATCAACGGGGAGGTTGGACGGGGAGCGAGCGGGAGAGATCAAATCTCGCACTGGCGTGAAAATTGATATTCAACTGAATGATCTTGTGACTTGCGTGTATTGAATAATGTGCTATATTTTGCCAGCTTGTAGTTCTACTACAGTTTGAGTTACAGATTAAAGCCATAGCGTAAATGGCTGTTTGACGCATACAGATATTGGAACGCCTGAATATTTTTTAAACAAATATTATCACAGAGTACTCTTCTAATTCTTGACAGATTTATAAAACCAGTAGCACAGCATTTCTAGCATTCGCATCGGCCCAGATAGCTCAAGGGAACACCTGATGCAACAGCACAGCTAAATAGGTCGAATTAACCCACTGTCTGTAGGATAATCCTAGCGACAGACTGCTCTGATCGGTAGTCCTCCGAGCTTTTTTCCAATCGATGCCAGACAAACGCAGGAGCTCTAATGGACAAGCAACGGACCGCGCGCGATCTTTCCTTCCACTTCCTTGCCTTTCCTCACCCCTTACTTATGCACACATACGTTTACGTGCACTACACTACCGCATATGTCGGGAGACCGGTCGGCAGCTACCAGCTTGTCCTAGTAGGGTGGTTCACCGTTGGCGGAGATACCTAGAAAAGGGATTTCCTCGCAAGTCGACGCGACGTGTCGATCGGCACCTGTCCTCTCTCTCTTGAGCTGGGAGGAATACTACCATCTCCCGTGTTAAAAAATATCCACTACACTTACGCGCTCGGAAAGGCGAAATATTTAATCTAATATTCCTATTGTAAACTTAATTTCATCCAGAACTTCATTTCTTCCAGAAACAGAATGTTAAAACATTCACTACGCTAACGGTATTAATGACCATATCAATTGACGCGCCCTGAAACGACGCAGTAATCAATATAAACGACGAAGTAATCAATATAACATTCAAATAGGAAATTTAATTTCTTCCAGAACTTCACATTTGAAGTTTGAGATTCTGTACTGAAAATATTTTCTGACACAGCAATCATCCGTTAACAACGTAGTTTATGCTTGTCCAGAAACTCTGTGAGTGAAAAGTAAAGAAAAGGTCTTGTATACATTGTAGAAAATAACCGTAAAATGATTTTATAGATTTGTCAATTTTTTAAGGAGAAATGGAAGTCCACGCATGAAAGGCGAATGCTATAAAAGTGCATCATAAAACGACTCTATCTGATGTTGTTCGATCGACGAATATATCACATACAGTATGCAGTGCATACGGTCTATCAACGAAACGAATTTTATATTTTTTCAATAATTAGTCTACATTTATCTATTAAAAGGACATTTTGCGCGAAGATTCGGTACGATTTTATATGTTGGAATGGAGGAATGTTATGACCAAGATAAAACTATTTTTACTTGCTCGTTCACGTAGTAGAGAGAAATCAATGAACTGGTGAAAAAATGTTATTGTACCTTTTATGAGATTATATAACATATCACAATTTTGTTTTTTGTTTCATCAACATTTTTTGCTATTGAAAACAATTAAGCCATACGTCGCGCACACAGCTTGCGCCTTCTCTCCCCCCCGAAAACAAATGCAAAATTTGGTATTCTTTTGAGTTGAGACGAACTGGAATAGAATCTCGTGAGTTGTATTTCACGATTCAATGTTATCCTTGAAATACATTCCTTCAATACTTTTTTCTGATTGGTTTGTATATTCAGTAAAACAATGTAATGGTTGCAATAACATTTCAGCCAAAGCAAACAAATCCGAATCAAGTAAAGTTAATAGATTAAATTTTCAGAATTATGACACCAGATGTTTAAAAAAAAATTGACATTCATGATTTTCATGATTCATGATTTCCATAGCGTATGCTGTTTAAGTAATACTTTGAAAACGAAACCACAAACCGAATACAATTAATTTTACATTATTTTGATTTAAAATTAATTTGAAAGCATTATAAAAATATTATTTAAATTTACTCAAATTTCGGAATTGTAAATTTTATTATTTGTTAACTTGAAACTTTAATTTTAAATTATAGAATGTTTTCAGTTCATACATCGAATTTCTCTCGATCGTAACGTAACTTTGATGGATCATTAATTCAAGCCACATTATGTTAATTGATTGATTACACAGGCACCCAAAATAAAAAAAATGTTGTCGGACCCAAAGACTTGAAACATGTTTCTCTGTGTATTTCGACATGCGGAATCCAAATCTGAAGACAGAATTCCGTCACCACCTTCCGGCTTTAATTAGGTCGCAAATAAATAAATTTAAAAAATCGTGAAATTGTATTTTTGTTTTCGGAGGTTGTTGTCAGACCCGAAGTCTTGACACATATTTCTCCATGTATATCAGGTTGAACTTAAGGAAAAAGAAGAGGAGAGAGAAGAAAAAGCGGAGAGGAAGGGGGGAGGTGAGAAGACGAGGAGGGAGAAGGGAAAGAAGGGAAGGAGGGGATGAAGAATGGGTGATGAGGAGGGGATGAAGTAGGGGGGATGAGGAGGAAGATAAGAAGAGGAGAAAGAAGATGAAGAGGAGGGAAAGAAGTCGAAGAAAAGGACGAAAAAAGAAGACGTGGAGAAAAAAGGTGAAGGGCAGGAAGAGGGTCACCATGAAAAGAAGACGGGAATAAGGGGAGGAGAGTAGAAGAGGAAACAGAAGAGGCGGAGGGCATGAGGAAGAAGAGGAACAATGCAAGAAGATCACAAGGGTCAGGGAAAGAGGATAAAGGGAAGACGGATAGAAAGGGAAATTGATAAAACGGGAATGACAAGGATAAGGAGAGAAAGAGGAGGAAAAGAAGGTGGAGAACGAGGAGGAGATGGAGGAGTTGGAGGAGGAGGAGGAAGAGAAGAAGGAGAAAGAAGAGGAGGAGAAGGAGAACGAGGAGGAGGAGGTGGAGGAGGAGGAAGAGAAGGAGGAGAAGGAGAACGAGGAGGCGGAGGTGGAGGAGGAGGAAGAGAAGGAGGAGAAGGAGAACGAGGAGGAGGAGGAGGAGGTGGAGGAGGTAGAGGAGGAGGAAGAGAAGGAGGAGGAGGAGGACAAGGAGGAGGAGGAGGTAGTGGTGGTGGTGGAGGAGGAGGAGGAGGAGGAGGAGAATAAGAAGCAGCGAAGGAGAAGGAACACCATGAGCTCCGAGCCCCAGTCCACCCGCCGCTTGTCGCGAGACGCGGCCGCACTGCTCGTGGAATCACCTCGCGGTGGTGGCGCTGACGTCGCGTGTAGCAGGGAGGGCAGTGGTGGTGGGAAGGGGGAGGGTGATTGGGGTTTATGGGCGCGGTTTACGGCGTCTGACGCTTGGGGCGTGAGTGCCGCCGCCGCCATGCATTTCGGAGAAGGCCGACTGCAGTGCAGTTTGCGAGCAGCCAACGGACCAGGCGCGCCGCGTCGGGGCAACGCACTTTATTCGACAGAATCAATGGCTGATATGAATAAAAGGGAGTAAGAACTCCAGAGAAATTGCTCACGAGTACAAATAGCAGTGGCGTAGCGTCAGGGGACGCCACGCTAAGGTGCTGAGCATCCCCACGTGAAATATTAATCAAAGGAGCCAAAATATTGTATTGATAATCTTCCAAGTGAGTGAAACACATTCAGCGAAACACGTTTTATATTAATTTTAAAGTGATTTCCTATGATTGAATTCCGCGCGTTTATACAAGCTGGCCTCTGATTGCTTGGACGCTAAAATGCTTCTAGCGTCTGCCGCGAGATTGCGACGAGCAATGACGCATGCGCAGACGGCGAGGTTCTCCCCTCCTCCCTGCCCTTCGATTCTCAAGTCCCGAAAACCCAGCATAGGGCTGAGAAAAGGCTTGAGCAAGTTGCTCGTTTGTGCACGAGAGCGCAGCACACACATGAGGTTGTCAGAGAAATATTTTTCTTTCTCACTCGTGATTCCGTACTTGGTGATGAGCACAAACAATCGATATAGTGCTTGCCTTCTAATTCTCAATTAATATCGAAGAAGTTTAATTCTGACTTAAATATATTAAATTTTATTTTGTTTCGAAATATATCAATTCAAAAGTGATCTCATTGTCAATCGCGCGTGAGAACTAAAGCGGAGCTATTTCATAATTTGATTTCAAGAAGTCTCCTGACATAAATATGTTGAAGTAGTGTAACATTTGTTTCAATAACATAGATTCTAGAGAACAATAAGAATCACGATGTCTTCAGTTCGCATTATTGTTGAACATCCCCAAACGCACGAGACACACTATGCCACTGACAAATAGGAACTACTACTTCACATAAGCAATTGCTTCATTTTATATGAATAAAAAGTTTCGTGAAACTCAGAGCATTTCCTTCTTTCTCTGAGTAATTGTTCACTAACTGATTGTTGCGATTGGTCGATTTTTTCTGTTTTGTTTGTCTTCGTTACCACATGTCGCGCATGGTCTTTCCATTATTGCGACGTGTGCTTGTTCAATGCCATCTAAATCATCAGGCATATTGGCAGACGGGCATCTTGTTTCTGACGTCACTACGTGTAGTCATAACATTACAGCGTGTTTTGCGTGTGAATAAGTGTGAATTTTGTGTACAGAAATACTTGAGAACAGCGCTTTTATCCACTTTATTTTGTAATAATATCTATACTTTAAATTTGTGCGAACAGAAGATATGTGTAGAAGAGCAATTTTGCATCAGAGAAGGTAAATTCTCTCAACAACTTGTAAGACCGTTTAGAAGTTCGAGTTATGTGATTTCCGCGCACTCCCACAATGAAACTGCTTTCCATACAATTCAACCCCAAAGTTTAAAACAACAACAGAGCATGCGTTCTGGTACACAGAAAAGACATTTAGTTTGTTAAATGATAAGGACAAGACTGTGGTAGTGCTCTTAATGGATTAAACATTCTTGAAGTCAAGTGTAGACTATAAAGGAGGAAGTATGGACGGAAATGCCATTAATGAAGAAAATTCATCAACAGCTTGTGTGTTCATGGTAACTAGCATGCTTTCATCACATAAAGTTGTAGTTGATATATTTACGGTCATAAAATTGACTGGTGAATTGCTTAACCATTTTATCAAAACCATAATTGTATGGCTTGAAAAGATTGGTTTTGAAGTGATTGCAGTGATCTCTGACAATCCAGTGAACCAAAAAGCCTTTCATTGTTTTCCGATTCTCCAAAAATAGAAATAGTTTATGAACATCTATGCAAATCCCACAGAAAATTACTTTTTCCTTTCGACAATATGCAGGAGTCCATTAAAAACCACTGGGAAAATCAAGATAACCAAAATTAATTTTCTTCATATGGAAAATGATGTTATGCATGCAGCATCAATGAGTTGCCTCAAAAATATGTGCCAGTCTAACAAGCACAATATTTTAAAATATGGCAATACTTTAAATTTAAAATCGTTAAATCGTTCATCTCTTTTTAGTTAAAATTAACTGTTAATTAAATGAAATGCAATAAAATGTTGCAAACATTCTTTTCTTCAAAAAAATCATTATTAAGGTGCCGAAGAAAGTAAGTAAACGTTATTGACTGTCAGCAGCCGGCGAAAGATTCGTTTGCTGTGATGACTACCCATGTGACGTCACAACGTCAGTCCACAGGCCTTATACTAGTGTCTAGGTGGCGTTGGCTTGTTCTTGAAGATGTCGACCATGTTAGTTTAGTTAAGTACTATAGTTGATGTGCATCGTGCGCGAAATGTAGGAAATCTTCCATCACTCACTACCTACAACCTCACAATCAGCTCATGACAGTCGTATATAACCTCTCTTGTAACCATTCAATACGATTTGAGTGACCTACAGAGGTTGCTTCGAAAATTCGAAGTAAATGCTTCGCACTAGAAGAAAATTATCGATTCTATTCGTATGAAAAGTAAGGAATTGTTCCTCGACCGAGCAGTTTCTCACCAATAGAGAAATTACTCAAAATACGAGAAATTACTCACGTGTTGTACTCATACGTTTGATGCAATTGCTTTGAAATCTCAAGAAAGAAGTAATAGCTCATTTTATTCACATTACTTAATGACGCACTATCGACTCGTTGATATTATCGACCCTCGAAAACAGAAATTTCACGATTTGTTTTGTATCATCACAGGATTCAAACGTAGGAAATCGTGTGTTGTATTTGATATTTGAAGTCTTTTTTGACATTTTAAATGGCCCCTTAGTGTCTATTAGCACGTGGAACTTTTAGATAGAGACATCTATTAGGTAGACAACGGTAACTTCAAAATTAGTTAAAACATCGTATCCTAAATTATAGTACAATTAAATCAGTTTGACTTCCTGATTTTGATAGTGGCGGTTGTCCTTAGAGAAGCTCATTTTGAGTATATTCCGTTGTTTACGTAACTATGTTTCTTGTAACTTCTTAATCGAGTGTTTTTCCTTTCTTTGCCTCAGACTACCTGATGATGCAGCCATATTGTGTCACGAAACGCGGTTTTTCGTGCATCTGGTAATAATAAAAACATTTATTTTAAAATAGAGTGGTTAGATTGTCTTTAAATATTTTGCGAATATCCCTGTCAAATAAATACGTATCATATAGACAAACATTGATTATTAATTTACGTGGATTTTATTTCTTCGTTTTATTATTTCATCTATACGATTATACTTCCCAATAGCCGTTAATTTTGACGACTCAAACATTGTTCGAAATGTTCAATTTTTAAATGTCAGAGAAATTTGACATCCAAAATTGACTTTAAATTCACGAAAAGTGTACAATATGTCATCTATTAAAATATCAGGTATTTTTCGTTTTCAATGACTTCTGAAATTTAAAGGTACTTTAATAAAAACGCAAAGGATTCTTAATGTGCCGAACCCAAATCATAGTACGATTTAAAACTTCAAACCAACATTTAAACGCGTTACTAATATTTCTGTCTTCTTCGAAATTTGAAGGCTCTGCATTTCTCATATTTTAAACTGCATTGGAAAAATTGAAAAAACGATAAGTTTGCCAAGTTAAGTTTCCCAAACGTATATAACATTTTCTCAATTTTTCTGCACGAATTCTTTTGTTTCCAAGAAGAAGCGACGTTACCATCAGTCAACGTCCTCTCTCAGGAATACAATTCGCAAGATGTTTTGCGCCAGCTGTCGGTGTTGCGAAGTTGGCTAGTCTGTGCGCTGTCTAGGAGCCATGGAGCTAGGGCACGGTGTAAGATATACAGGTGTGTTCAGGCCCAGTCTAAAACTGAAGCTTATATGAGGCTAGTTCTCGCAGTTCTCGCATATAAGCGCTGCGATCTTTGGGTCTCATTTGGCAAGGTCGTGATCCATTCGACAGCTCTGTGGCCAGCTGATTTCTAATTTCAAGTCAGTGATTTGTCGTTTAGCGGTGGAATTGGTAAAGTCTAGAGCGAACAGTTACGAAAATGGGGAGGAAATGTTTTGTAAAACTGCGTAATTGACACAGTTTAAGATGTATATCTTACACCGCGACCCAAACCGATCGTGCGCACCGTACGAACAAGCAAGGAACTAGCCTCAAACTGGCTTCAGAAAATTTGCCCCAAAGGCGGCTAGTTGACACACCTATATATCTTTCACCGTGAGCTAGGGATAAAGGACGTTACAAACTTGAAGCAACGATCCGCCATATTGCACGCTTGTAGGTGCCCTCGTGCTGAAGTGTGGTATTTGTCATAGTTTTTAATATTTGAAGCCTTGATCGGATTAACAAGCTTTTATAACAGTTCGTGGAGCTAGTTGTATGGCTTACTGCTGTACGAATCATTCGGGGAAGGCGTAAATTAATTTTCTCATATATGTTATTAATTTATTTGCTTTGGAGGACATAGAAAAACTTGAAGATGTTGGTTAACTTTTGTGATTTTTCTCTTCAATGCAAAGAGGAGAGCACTGTGGAGCTGATGCGAAAATTGTGCGAAAAGACAACTGGCAGCCTAGAACATTAAGTCAAGCTCGGTTCATTTTCAAGACGAAGATTTTGATAGAACTTGTTTATGATACATACGTTTGTGGAAACTCGCAGTTACAACAATTTTAACAGTTTTTCTAGCACACCTAAGGGAAGGAAATTGTACAGGAATCATTATTCACTAAAGATGTCTTCAAAAGGGATATCAAAAATTATATTTGACGTCTTCTACGAAGAAACCCGAAAGGTTTGCAGAATGTTAACATAAATTTTATTACTGGCTCATCTTCGAACTCCAAACCTTACGACCTGCTATTTTGACTTGTGGTGAGAGTACTTAATTTTTATCCAAGGAAATTGTGAAATAAATAAAGTAACAGTACAGTAACACAATGTGCTTTTTTTAAATCATATAGTTGGTATGGTAGTCACATAATTATTTGTATATTGTCAAAAGAATTTGTAAATTGATATTTTTTTAGGTACTACTCAATTCAGATATATACCTATTTCTTGATTTATTGTTTTACGAGTATATACTTATGATGGTTTTGCATGCTCACAGAATATTTTGTATTAAAAGTCGTCTGTAGAAAACTGTAAAGATTTAAAAACTATTGGCCACAATATCGATAGCCAACGATAGTATCAACTCTAGATAACTATCGATGTTTAAGAATCACTAGTAGATATTGCCAGCATTGTAAATGGGTACGTGCTGTTCCGAGTCGGACCTAAATATCTCCACAGGCCGTGCTATTAAGCTCTGGCTGAGGACCACGAATCTCGTGTATCAAGAAAACTTGCGCGAGCAATATTCATAGCTCCACGCTAGGAACATTCAGAGAATAAGAGGAGGCGGAGGTAGTGCGGGGGGGATGCAAGGGCTGAGGCAAGCGAGGGCAGCGCGAGAGTGTGATCTCGAGAACGACACCCGCGCCCCTAGCGGAGAGGCGGCGAACTCCAAAGAAAAACTCGCCAAAGGGCGAAGGCATGCGAGAAGGAAACTGGGTCGATGAGATTGGCTTTGGGAGGCCGATCGCGCGACAAAGCGAGAAGTTGAACACGAGTGCATGATACGTAATGCACACAGGTGCCTGATATGAGCGCGTCGAATTGTTTGGAATACCGGTATTCAGGTTTTTGCTTTGTAGTATTTTGATAGTTTTTATATGCATACCGAAAGTGTAAACATATATTTATAAGCCTTTCAGTTCTATACAACTAATTTAAAATAAGGTTTGAATCAGGATTTTTTGTCAACATTCTGCCTATTTTGCAACACGAATATTTCTTTGTAAATTTCTTATATGTAAGTACCGGGAGAGATGACTTTATTTATTGTTTGATAGTACACAGATCAGTAATAAATTACTCCATCATGTGTTCTGATGGCTTACATTATAACTTTAACTAAACACAACTACAGTTGTCTTGGTGTAGGAAACTACAAGAGCCCCTACTTTGAACAGTTTACGGAGAAAATTTGTAAGAAGGCTTCGAAAGGAAATCTGTTTTTAATTAGAGTTGGGAGATCATTTAATGAGGCCGGGTTGTAGTGGACTGCTTGGTTTATTGTATTTAGGTTGGAGTAAAAATTGTTGGAAAGGTGGGCGATATGTTTGATAATCGGTGATATATTTAATTCTTTATGAAGTTGGGCGTTTGAAATGAACCATGGGGCATGTGTTGCTATTCTGAGAAATCTACTTTGCACAATTTGAAGTTTATTGATATTGGAGATAGATGCGTTGGCCCAGATGGGGCATGCGTACAGCATTAAGGGTCTGACTATTGCTTTGAAAAGTGTAATGACATTTGTTAAGGATAAACAGCTTTTGAAGTTGATAAGGGGTTTTAGTTGAGCTAGGAGTTTTTATTTTTGTTTCTCGTTGGTTAATTGTTATGTGTGTTTTCCACTTGAGTCTTGCGTCGAAGTTCAGCCCGACATATTTTACTGTTTGGTTTTGTGGTGTCCATGGAATTATGTTTATTTATATGTAATGGTGGTGGGTGGGCAAATGGTCTGAGAGAAAATATTTTAGCGGTTGATTTAGTTGGGTTGACAGATGGCTTAGGGCGTCAACTGATACCAAGTGAAGTCGTAGGCTTTCGCGGCCAGAATCGATATCTTCGCTGTCCGGGTTACGCAGCGTTGAAGGTTGGGGCAGAGTTGCCCTGAAGAAGATCAGGAAATGGTGATCGAAACGTCGGCAACACAGCCTTCAACGCGGCGTCACCCGGACAGCCAAGATATGAACTGATATAACTGCAGTGCCTCTGATCGGGAAGTCCTAGGTACGAGTCCCGACGATGGCAGAATTTTCGACACTATCTAGGTAGCTAGATTGAATTCAATTGCGTCTGGAGGAGAATTCTAGCGGCCGGCTGCACTGGTCGGAAGTTTTCCGTGGTTTCTCCGATCTACACCAGGGGAATGCCGGTGCAGCACCTTAACAAACAGGCCACGGACCGCGCGCGATCTTTCCTTCATATTCCATGACCTATCCTCACCCTTTACGTACTCACACACTAACATGCACTACACTACCACACGAGCCAGAAGACAGGTCGGGAGCTTAGAGCTTGTTCGCTTGGGCGGTGCCACGCTGGTGGGAGATACCTGGTTGGAGAAAACCCCGCTAGCCGACTGGAAGGTTGGTGCCGGAGAAGATCACCGCCGCCAACTCCCGAGGAAAAACCGAGCACTATACTTTCGGGACTAATGACTTTAGCCATTGACGCGCCGGGCCGGAATCACTAATTAATCAATCTAATTGACATATCGGCTGCGGAGACGCAGGGCATCAAGGTTGTCCCTGTGGTGCCTCTGACCGGGAGGTCCTATGGTTCGAGTCCCGATGGTGGCAGGATTTTCTACACTAGCTACAAAGCTAGATCGCATTCAGCCGGAGCCTGGAGAAGAATTCCAGCAACTTGGTGCTCTGCTCGGCAGTTTTCTATGGTTTCTCCGACTAACAAATGAGATATCTCCTTTCTCTTTCTTTCTGTCGCTCATCCCTTCCTTACACACATGTTTACTGACAAGCACTATACTTCGGTTTTCTTTCTTGGAACACGGGAGTGTGTCAATAAAGTGGAATATATCACGGGATTTCGCGTCGTTCTCCGTTGTGCCTCTAGGAGTCCCTTGATCGCCAGCACTTCTCGATACAGTCGCGATCATGCGACTCCTAGCGGCACAACCGAGAACGACGCAAAATACCGTGAGATAAACCATTTTATTGACACCCTCCCGTGCGCCAAGAAAGAAAAAAAACGAAGTATAACTATACTACCACACGTTCCGGGAGATCCGTCGGGAGCTTAGAATTTGGACGGCTGGGGTGGGAGATACCTGGATTGGGAAAACCCCGCTTGCCGACATGTAGGTCGGTGGTGGGTCACACCATCGACCTGGGAACGAACACGTCACCTCCCGAGATAAAAAAAAGAGTACTACACACACAAGACTAATGACCCTAGCAGTTTGATGTGTCCGGAAACACCAAATTAACAATCGCATATGCAATGGATAATTTTCAAAGCTTCGATGTAAACGTTTGTATTCGTTGTTTTCACATGTGATAGAAGTGATCAATTCTCTATGACAATAAGGAAAATAGTATTGTGTCATTCAAATATATTCGGTAAAAAAGAGTCGTTAAAAAGGCATTGACTCAAGGACATTTACAAATTTCAGATTTGAGCTATCTGTTGAACGGTTCAGCAAAGGCGTAACTACAGTATATTGGTAATTGGTAAATTACTGAACTTAGCTAAGCTGATTCAATGAAAGGAAAATGAACTAAAGTGTAATTAACCAAAACCATTACAACAAAAAATATTTGTAGTATATCAGATCTAAATGTAATTAATATTTTAATGTAATAATGTTAATAATATTTTCTATTAATACCGAAATGTTCCCCACATAGAGTTACTGGCATTTCTGTGAAACATTATACATCACAAAGACACGCTAACGTCTTTACACGAGTTGAAGATCGATTATTAAGATAACAGACAAGATACTACGGCGATAGTGTTTGTTACATAAAAAGAAACTCTTGTTGCACGTTTACGTAAGCTCTCTTGAGTGGACAAAGACCTCCACGTGTTAAGGAGTGGCCGCTTTGAAGAATTTCTTCAAAGGTTTAGCGATAACCCAATTTATAAGGATGCGCTAACAATGAGAACTAGTGATACACGTACAATACCACGCTTTCTCGCATTATTCGCAACTTTTGGACTTTTTGGAAATTTAGAGATTTCAACGAAACTCTGACCTGTGCCATTTTTGTAAGCGCACTTCGCTCTATCCAAGCAAAAATTAAAGAAAACAATTGAGGTGGTTTTTGAGAAATTTTAATTTTTAGAATTGTTTTATTGAACGCAAATTACAAGAATACTACTCTTTATTTTGAAAGAATTTTACTTTATATCATTTAAGAATTTTTGCCGAACTGATTTTTAATTACGAAACTAGGAGCGCTAAAACAGCACTTTCTCGCCTGCATTTTCACGCAAAATTACGCGAAAAGCGCTCAAATTTTTGAGAAATTCAATGTGACCTTATTTAAAAATATATTTTTAAAAACCAGATTTCATTAAGAGAAAGATTTCTAACTTTAATATTTTAGTTGTAGGAAGACCGCGAAAAAAGTTTGAACCCGAGCTACTCATCGGTTCAAGGGTTTCTCCCCTTTAGGTTGTCTTCCCCAACGGGGTATCGCCCTCAATCGGGACAAGCTAAGTCTTCTGGCTGGTCTCCAAACATGTGCGGTAGTGTAGTGATGGAAGTATACTTCTGTTTACAGGGGGAGAAGGAGGCGAAGATGAGGAAGAAAAAAATCGCGCTCCTCCGTGGCCCGTTTGTTAAGGTACTGCTCCGGCATTCTTCTGGAGTTCATCAGGGAAACTATAGCAAACTATCGAGCAGAACAGTCAGGCGCTGAAATTTTCCTCCAATGGTCGATTTCGACTTATGAATGAATGAATATTTATTTTATTGGCTTTAACCTTAATAATACGCCATTATACAATTATGGAAATCATTAATCAATGAAGTAGTCAAATCAATACAGTTACTTAAAAACAGAAAAATTAAAAAAACACAAAAACACATTATTTACAAAAAACCTAAAACTAACAAAACTTGTAATATATTTCCATTACACGATAACAGGTCATGTGTTACAGGAAGTTTTCGAAAGCCATGACTTTTTATAGCATTCTATCACGAAAGACTACCAAAAAATATTCACATACGTTCGTAAGATGTTCCGCATCTTCCACTAGTGCTTCTAAGTTAAATATTAATTTATTATTTTCTGTGATAAACATTTCAAAATGCTCAGATGATCACCTTATTCACATTCACATTAATATCAGTTATCTGTTACTCAATTTAGTTATTCACTTTAATTTCAGATAAAGCATATTCATTCCGATAGAGCAAATGACCTTAACTTAAACCAAATTTAAGAAAACGTACGAATTAATGTACCGCTACGCCAGTTCATGTCTGGTTTATGTATATTTCATGTCTGAGCTCAAAGGGAAATGTTGGACCACAGAAACAAAGCTCTTCACGTGTTTACTTTCGGAATGGGTTATTTCAAGAGTAAAAAATAAACCTAAACCAAGATGTTTCTCTGAATATTACCAATAAAAAAAATCTTGCTATTTCGACAGCAGTGGCATGGAAACCCGTAGAACGCATTGTGATTAATTCCAGAATTTTCTCTAAGTCTAATGCAAGGGCGCACATCACACTGTTCCTACGAGGAATGACTTCTATTTGCTACTAAATTCTATCAATTTATAGATTTTGCGTCGTTTGTGTCAGAGAAACTAAGACGCTACCAGGTTGAATTCAAAATCCTGATCCATCTCAGATTGTCCTTGGAAAGGACCGAACACCAGTCCGAATCGTAGGATATCTAGTGTTGTAAGATCTTTCTCTTTCGTCTGTTTCCAACTCAAGTTTTGGGCAAGATCTTGGTCTGCGAGTTTGTCAAATATCCCAATAAGTTGTTAATTGCTACTCGCACCGGAAGTAGTTAGGTGATGCTCCGAATCTTCGACACACCAAGCGAGCAAAGAACGTGGAGCAATCGATACTTAACACAATCGAAAGGATCTTGGGCAATGTGGAGAGGAGCTGAAAGAGCTGACGGTCCCACTTCACGGTATTCATTCTGCGGAAGACCAGTTCCTTCCTTCTGGATGTGAAAACAAATGTTAAATTGAAACCAAAGATGATTGATGATGTGGAAGAAAAATATTCAATAAATATACCGTAAAACAGCCATTTTTGAAAATAAATTAAAAGTTTCATAAGCTTCATATAAAGAACCCTGCAATATTGCAAAATTTCATTGTTTTCCAAATGCAATTTCACATTTTGATACTCAATGGTTCTAAATAGTCCAGATTTCAAATGCTACTTTTATGTTTGGTTACTTATTATATTATCACAAAATAAATAAAGAACAAAAGAAAGTTTGGTGAAATTATTAGAGTTTTTAGTGTTTCTTTAAAATCTGTATTACATAAATAATGTTGAAT
Organism: Acheta domesticus; assembly: GCA_031308135.1. Classification (NCBI taxonomy): domain Eukaryota; kingdom Metazoa; phylum Arthropoda; class Insecta; order Orthoptera; family Gryllidae; genus Acheta; species Acheta domesticus. Next base: position 103,690,349 of record JAHLJT010002630.1, on the reverse strand, counting down.
AATTTTAATTTTTAATTCGTAGGATTGTTAATAGATGAATTTAAATACTCTGATTTGATGTTGCCTTAAATAGATTTGTCCCGCATTGCTCACAACTCAACAATATACAAAGAACCGGATTGGTTTTAGTGTTCCAAAAGGTTAAATTTTAACTTTCCCAAAAAACGAACAAACAACGTTGTCCAAGAGGTTGACAGAGCAAACCGAAACACAAAATAAGACACTACCCAAATGAAGAGACTTACAGACCTTGGTTTGTATTTCGTGTTGCATGTGATACCGGCTACCATTATCCAAGTTTCGTCATGAGTCTTAATGATTTATAAGTGAGTTTTTACTCTTTCTTCTCTACCCATCAGGGTATGGTCGGATATTGATGATGAAATGATTAGTAATGACGGGAAAATGGTGGAATGAGTGCAAGACGAATTGGCAAAACACCGAAAAAACTGCTGGGAACAGCTTTTTACACTTCAAATTGGCGTCGATGGTGTAACGGCTAGTTTATCGGACCCAAGTTGGCGGGTTCAAACCCAATCGAAGCCGTGGATTTTTAGGGGCGAAAAAAATCCTTCGTACGCCTTCCTTCGGAGGGGAAGTAAAGCCGGCTGTCCCATGTTAGTAGATTTACTTGCATGTAAAAGATCCTCAAGCCTAAATGAAGCCTCTGAGCTAAATTCAAAAGTCGCCTGTTTCGTCGCCCTAGAAATACCTTCTTTCTCCGCTAGTTGGTGAAAGGAGCGCAACGACATTCGCATGGTCAGACGGAAAAGCAAGCCTCAAGGCCTGCGTCTCGAAAAATAAGGCCATGTAAAGGTCTGAAATTCGGCAAGAATTGACGAGGTTTCGATTCATTGATGTTCCCAGGTACATCAATTGCTATGATCATTAGTCCGGTGAGGATAGTGGATGTTTTATCGCGGAAGGTGGCAGTGTTTTCCTCCCCTGGATGGTGAGGTCCGGTGCCAAATTACACGTCGACTAGTGTTAGAATTTCCTCCTCAAGGTATCTCCAACCCAGCCCGGACAAGCTATAACCTCCCGACTTGTTTATTAATTGTGCAAGTGTGTGTGTGTGTGTGTGTGTGTGTGTGTGTGTGTGTGTGTGTGTGTAAGTAAGTAAGTAAGTAAGTAAGGGGTGAGGATATGGCAAGGAAGAGGAAAGAACGATCACACACGGCCCAATGATTAGAGAAACCACGGAAAACCACAAATCTCTACAATTCTCCAACTGCCGTTGCAACAACCGTTGCAACTGCTCCTGCATTCGCTTAGTGTAGGTCGGCGCCGGATATCGCCAACCATTGGGGGAGGATTGTCGCCACCTCACCAGCGAAGAAAACATGTACCACACATATGGCACTAATGACCTTGTTAGTTGACACGCCCGAAATTACCAATCAATCAATCAATCAATCCAGCGACTGAATCCGACCTAGCTATCTAATGTCAAAAATCCGCCATCGTCCCAGTGGCGGATCCTGGGGGGGGGCACGGCCCCCGCCCAAAACGCCTAGATTTGTCGTTTGTTACCTCATTGTATTTGGCAAAATTGATTTCATTATTTATTTATTAGAATTATTTAAAAATAAAATTGTATAATATCATGTATACACTACAAAAATAATATAATTTAATAACAAATATTTATTATTCAACAGTAATCTATGAGCCCCCCCTCCAAAATGATCGTCTGGTCCGCCCCTGCATCGTGGGGACCGGAACCTTCGGACCTTCTGGTTAGAGTCGCAGCAAACACAGCGGAAATAATGGCTCTGAAATGAAGTCAGCCAGTCCGGGATTCGAATCCGGTTCCCGGCAGTAGAGGGCAAGCGATCTAACCGCTACCCCGAGGGTCGCCCTGGAAGCTTGTTTGCATCAATCCGATTCTCGAGTGATCGACTGGAGTCGAAAATAGCTGCAAAAGACGCGTGTGTACGGAAACCTGATGCAGCTGATCCGCCAAACAGGCAGCGAGATCACGATGCAAGGCAGAGGACGAAGGATCCATCAAGGAAATGAGCCTTTGCGCCTTGCGGTTGGAGGGATTCGACTATCAATATTTTGTTTCTGTCTATTTTTGTTTTCAATTTTATCCGAATATAATGGTCATTTATTTAAAGACGGAAAATTGTTTAGATAACTGTTTTATAACAATATTAATTTTATTGTTATAAAACAGTTATTTATTTTAAAACAAATTAATAAATATAATATTTTAAACAGTGGACAAATAGATGAAAACAGAAGAATTACATAATATTGATGTACACAAGTCACAACGGGACGCACCTTGTTGAAAGATTTAGAAAATGTCGGTGTTGTATCACATAACGGTATCTAATTTTTCTCAAAATGAAGATGTTTCTCGTCGTGTTATTTTTAACTTCTTTCTGTCTTACTTCATTTTACACTGTGTGTCTCTCTCTATCTACTTCTTTTCATACCAATTGATGATATTCTTTTATTCCTTTTTATTTTAAAAATATTCTGCCTTTCAACTTTGTGTAATAAAGCAAAAACATCAATTTCATCTAACCAAATCAACAACAATTGAGTGTATTGGACGAATTCTTTAGAATCAGTCAATTTACTAGAGATGTGTTACGTATAACAAACACCTGAACAACACTCTGCTTGTGTTGCGATTGGAGGGCCATTGTGTATAGATCTGAGGGATTGAGGCATTTATGTGACGCGTAAGATGACACTCCATTCAACATAACAAAGCGCCATGGTTGCCATAGCAACCGTCACGTGATCTCTGCAACACCAAACCGTGGAACGGCAAATGGAGATGTTGGGAAATGACCTTGGAAACATCAACACGTGTGAGAGCGTAGGCATCCGCGGGCGGAGTCAGTACTTATATAGCTATCCGGGAGACGCCGCGTCCACGGCACTTGGACAATATTAAATGTGATACATAGTCAAAGCAACGTTTCGGAAATTATTTTCATCTTGAGGCGTCAAAACAAATTAATAAATTTAATATTTTAAACAGTGGAAAGATAAATGTGGTCCAAGACACACAGGCCCATGGGTCCAAGGCACCTGTGCCTTGGACGCGGCATCTCCCGGATAGCCACGTAAGTATCAACACGTGTACCGGCTGAGGTATACTACGTTCTTTTCTAACGTGGCCGATGACATTAGGTCATTATTGCACCGTCTGCCTTATAAGATTAATATTTTTAATTAATTCGCGGACGCCCTTCTCAACGGGGTTCGTGGCCTCAGAAATGCGCTTACCAGTGTTAAAAAGATTCATTTTATAAGGCGGGAGGTGTAATGATGACCTAATGTCCTCGGCCAGTTCCACAAACCGAAGTATAGCTCAGGAGATCAACTGATGTCACTGCAGATGGTGCTATCTGATGCATGATGCCATCTATGGTCCGATTAAAATAAGTTGGTGATTGACAGTTGCGAATGGAAAGGAGGGACGTTGACAGGTAGCATACTACTGAGCACGTGCTCCCGGGACACGAAAGTAAACACTTGAAATAAATACTTATTAAAGTACCCAACTCGTGCACTCATATTGTATGAAGCTACAGCTTCCGAAGCACAACTGACAATCACCAACTTATTTTAATCGGACCATAGCTAGTGTCTAAAATCCTGTCACCATCCGGTCTCGAACGCTGGGACCTCCTGATCAGAGGCATCAGAGTGACATCAACTGATTGAAGCCTTTCCATTTACACGGTCATATATCGGTGAAGTACTACATCGCCGCCTTCTTCTGACGAACCACCACTGATTCCAACTGCGCCTTACTGTGGTATTTTTATAACTTTGCCTCTCGAGGCCTGTCTTCACGATGGAATATGTCACGATATTTCACGTCTTTCTCAGTCGTGCCGCTAGATATCGCGACCGTATCAAGCAGGGCTTGCGATCATACGACATCCTGCGGCACGACCGAGAAAGACGCGAAATGCCGTGTGACATTCCATCGTGAAGACAGGCCTTGAGAGACAAAGTTATAAAAATCGCACCGGAAGGCGCAGTTGGAATCAGTGGTGCTACTCGCACCGGAAGTAGTTAGGTGATGCTCCGAATCTTCGACACACTTACTGGTATGAATAAAACTGAGTATGTACTTATTACTTACATTTTAGGAGTAAATACTTCAAAGTATATGAATAAACATTCTGAGTTTATACTCGTGTTCTGAGTATTTACTCGTATCTGAGACTGTTAGTAGAATTTACTCAAGTTTCTAGACAAAAATGAGAATATACTCGAAATTGATATGAATAAAACAGTGGTATGTTCTCAGTGTTGCAAGTATTTACTCATATTTTTCTGAGCAAGCTCTGTAGTAGACTCAGTTTTGAGTTCTGACTGAAACAATTGGTGTAGTTGATGGCGTTCACTTTGAGCTATAGTTATGTTTCTTACGGATGTGAGAAACAAAAAATATATGCGGAAAGGCGCTGTACCAACGAAAGGAATTTTAAATGTTTAGATTATCACAAGAAAATGTACAGCGACTGAATAACCTTATTTTCGGCAATGAAAAACTGAGACTTTCAGATGAGCTCTAAAGTATTAACAACAAAATTAAATTGAAAAATATTCTTCGTGTTGTTGGTCTTCAGAGTGGATTTGGGGATCCAACAAATTACTGTTTCGAAAAGTGTAGAGGTTATGGAGCGTTTGTAATTATTGCTAACTATTGCTCCAAATTGGATTAAATTCCTACAGAATAATTCATGAAAGAATATTTCCTAAAAGATGAAAATTATAGAAGATTTGGTGTTCTTAGGGGAAGTGAAAATTCTCAGATTCTAATGTCATTCATAACGTGATTTTTGTTGTTACTTTTGTCTGTAGTTCTTTCAGTGTTATCAGTGGCGTAGCTTTAGTTGGTGTCACCCCCCATAAATTAAAAATACAAATATCCATTGCTGCATAGATTGTACATTATTTTATTAAAAATACAAACATATTTGCACATGATAGTTATTTATAGTATATTAAAAAATCTATGTAATTAAGAATAATTGCAATATAATTGCAATTAAATTATAATCTATGCTTATTATTTAAATGCATACTTATTAAATTAATATAAATAATTTTTAACTAAACCATAAAAATTATATAATTCCAACCATAACATTTTCAAACTACTAAAACTAAGAAAACTATCTATTATTATATAAAATTGTTAAGTAAATTATTTAAATTATATAATTCCAGCTAAAATAATTTTGTTAGTGTCACCCCTAGCATGGTGTCACCCGGGGCGCGCCGCCCCCCCTCCCTCCCCCTAGCTACGCCACTGAGTGTTACTAAATTATTTTGTTTTTCTTATTGTAAATGTAATTTCACGTCGAGTGATTTTCATATTTAAACGAGGTCATTGATGCAGTTAATAAATACATTCGAAGGAAATGAATGATGATTATATTATAAAAATTACGTATCAAACTGCTACACTCTGAAAAAAAAAGAAACTTGCAATTATTATCGAGTAATATCGATAGCTAGTGATCGAATCGTTGCCGAACGTCCGTACTCAGGTTACTCCCTGGAATAAATGCTAGGAAAATGAGAACAAACTCGGGTTGCTGTGAGCATGTACTCGTTACTTCTACGACGCGTTTTATTCTTACCAAAATGAGAATGTACTCATTCGATGGGAGTTATCTACTTCCCTTTCATGCTCATGCTCATGGGAAGATACTCAGAGTATAAATTCGAAGTTTATTCATACGACCCACTAAGTGAGCAAAGAACGTGGAGCAATCGATACTTAACACAATCGAAAGGATCTTGGGCAATGTGGAGAGGAGCTGAAAGAGTGAAGAGTGTGATATTTCCGTCGTGACCATAGGGGCTTTAGGGGCAAAGTTATAAAAATCGCACCACATTTACGCGGTCATTATTGGAGAAGTACTACTTCGCCTTCTTCTGACGAGCCATCACTGTTTCGAACTGCGCTTGAGAGAATAACGTGCGGGTAGGGGTGGGCGGGAGGGTAAGCGGCGGGGGAAGGGAATTCCACGGCCTCCCCTTGACTCGTGTGCCGCAAGGGGGAGGGGGCGTTGGAGCGCCGCCAGCGCAGCCTAGTGGCACTGCGCGGTACCTCTGGTGCAGCTGGCGCCAGCGACCTTGGCCCTGCACCACATCGTTCAAGGCCCGGTCGTGTCACAAAGGCTAAAGCAGTGTTTCACCAACTTTTTTGCACCTTGGAACGATTTTGCGTTTTAAGCAATATTGGCCTAGTCTTGGAAGTATAAAATGTATGTTTATTTGTTTATTTTATTTATTTGTTTGTTTATTTCTTTTATTGATTTGTTTATTTATATTATTTATTTGTATATTTATTTTTATTGTTTTTTTATTTTATTTATGTGTTTAATTACTTACTCATCTTATTCAGCATTATTATATTATGCAGTATGTTTCTTTTGTTAGTGAAATATGACATAAGAAAATTTTTAAAAAAACGAAAAAAGAGGCGTAGGGGCCCCAAAAATGTAATTGCCATTCCTCTATTTTAGGCTGCGCACACATTGGAACCACAATAATCTTGTAATATATGTGTGTATAAGCTAGTTATAATATAAACAGACGATGGCTTCCTAAAAATTTGGAACTGAGAAATGTTTTTCAACTCTCGACCACTCCATTGAGTGGTGGTCTGAAGGAATGGAATTCTCAAAAGAATTTCTCGAGGTTCTCCCGTTTAAACCTCTTAAAATTTGTGAGCTGAGGAGTGAATTGTTTAAACAAATATTCTTCTTGAGAGCCATAGTAATGGGATAACCTGCATGTGTCTAGGCTAGTTAAAGTATAAACAGACTATGGCCCCTAACAATTTTGGAACTGAGATTACAATTGTTGTTCTAATCTCGGTCACTATGTATTCGAAAAGAATTGAGTTCATCAAAGGTTTTCCGGAGAGTTCCCATTTTCTCGTCTGTTTCAGTCCAACACTAATCGTGCTTCTCTTTAAGATCCTTTATTAATTTCATTTTCCTCAAGATGGTGCTTTAGTCCAGCCCAGCGACACTCTAGTGGCACCCCAGATTATTATAGCAGGCATTTGCGATGTAAGGTGACTTAGGAAAGTGAGGGAATAATTAAGCCATAACATTAAGTTCAAACAAATATACATCTCACGTTAATTTTAAAAATAGTTTCATTTAATCCGTTTTAATTAGACACCATGAATTACAAGATTTATGAAAAAAAACTCAAAGTAAAATATAACAATGGACATTGGAAATGCAATATCATTGAATGTAAACAAAATCTCCTCTTATTATATGCATTGATAACTCATTCCCTGTCTTTCCTGACATTTATAAATGTTCCAGACACAAAAACTTCTGATACATTCTACACATATACGTAAATTTCGTGTTTAGCTGTCAAGTACGCATTTGACAAAATATAGGCGTTTACTGTCATCTTCGTTTGATAAATGAATAATTTCCAAATGGCTGCTATTCACCGAGATGCGTTTAAATATTTGCAGTTGTAGATCGTTTGACAAAATTCTTTTAAAAAATGTTCTATAAAGTCATAGTTATTAGGACAACGAACTTATTGCATAAAATTTTCCATTGTTCCAAGTTTATTATTCAATTTATATTAAGTTTTTAAAATTATATTTGATTGAAAATAAAATGCTTCTTGACTTTGATTACTTTTATTACAAATTCATTGAAAAAATATGGTACAATTACGGTACCACGCCTGTTGCATGATGTTAAAATTGCGCCATCATTCTAAGATTGTGGAACGATCTGGTCGGAAACCATAGACAAAGAAAAAATAAGAGAATTTGGTTTGACTAATATTGTTCACGTGTGGAAATTATTATTAGAATTATTATTAGTACTATTAATAATGTGCTTTTCACATACACGAATGAAAATATAGACTGAAATATTTTTCTCTTAAATGCTAAGCTTGGAATAAGTCTACAAATGTGTCAATTTGTAGTCTATGGCATAGAAAACAAAACTCATCTTCCTCAGGGGACACGGAAATCAGGTTTTAGGGCTCTAAAACGCATTGTTTCCGAGTTATGGACGACGTACGACAGTAGTGTATTGCTGGGTGTTGCGGGTTGCATTTACACGCTGCAGTTATTATTTTTGTAACACATATTACTTACTATAAATTTTATGGGAATAAATGGGGAATATAAATGGACGGGGAATGTTGTTTTTTTGGGGGGGGAATTATTTTCATCCAGAGTCGAAATAGAAATATTACTCTCTCAGTTACGAATACAAAATAAACAACAGACGCTATTCTCTCTCATTTTTGTGTATCATAAAAGAGAAATAAACGACAGGCAAAGAGAAAGAAAAACATGAGAGAAATGAAGATAGTATAGTATTTCGAGCAGCTCAAACGACGATGATTGGTTGATTTGAATTATTTGAATTTAAGGGGATAGCCAATGGAATCGCCAGAAAAAAGCTCGTCGCTTCTCCATAATTTGGATAATATTTTTCGTTTCAAAGTAGGGGAATTTTATTGTAATGGAGAGGTTATTTGGAGAACTTTCGGGCCGGTGGTGGGGATAGAGCTCGCAACACACCTGCCAAACCTGGTTGCATCTAGGTCTGCCAGAAATGTTTTGAGAAAATAGTGAACCGTGGGCGGGGGCTAATATTGATACATCCTCTTTTTTATTTAAAACACAGCCAAGTGTGAAGATGAGCTTTGCTTTTGCATAAAATGGAGTAAATCTTTTATACATTAGTTCAAGACTCCAAATAAAATTCTCTGTGTGCATTAGGGCCACCACTCATCAGGAGTTCCTTGAAGTAATATGTGTATGAAAGGCATTCATGAAAGACAGATTTAGCTTACGTTCTCAGTGCTATGCAATTGAACAAAGACGTATGACGAATAGTTACCAACCTAAGACAACAGCATGGACCTGCCGAACAGCCGGGGATGGTAGAAGCGTAAAGTTAGTTCTAATCGAGACTAACCTAGCGGATTCGGCGGTATAACGGACGGCATATCGGGCTGTTGTACCCAAGTTTGCGGGTTCAAAACCGATCAAAGCCGTGGGTTTTTAAGGGCGAAAAAATCCTTCGTACGCCATCCTTCGGAGGGGACGTAAAGTCCCATGTAGTAGATTTACTGCATGTAAAAGATCTTCAAGCCTGAAAGAAGCCTCTGAGCTAAATTCAAATCGCCTGTTTCGTCGCCCAAGTGATGCTTTCTTTTTCCGCTAGTTGGTGAAAGGAGCGTAGCGGAATTTTTGTGGTTAGACGGAAGAGCGGGCCTAATGGACCGAGTCTCGTCACGTAAAATAAGGCATTAACTAACAAACTAACCTAGCCATAATAAACACTAAAAGCTCACTCATTCAGTAAGTAGTATTTTTTGTCATTCGAAAAACATTTTTTTAAATGTTCACTATTTTCATTTTTTAATTAGTGAATGAGAAATAGAAATATACTACGATTTCTCTAACTTTGTCCCTCAAGGCAACTCAAATTCCATCTTCACGATGGAATATGTCACGGCATTTCGCAACTTTCCCAGTCGTTCCGCTAGATTTCGCACGCTCGCGACCGTATAAAGCAATGCTTGCGATCTTGCGACTTCTACCGGCAAGACCGAGAAAGACGCGAAATGCCGTGACATATTCCATCGCGAAGATGGGATTTGAGTTGCCTTGAGGGACAAAGTTAGAGAAATCGGCAGAATAGGGGAAGGTCGTGTGATATCGGACAGCGGGTGGTATCGGACAAAAGTAGTTTAGGAAACTGGGCACTGATGATTGCACGTGCTGCACTGTCAGTGTGTTCCTGGACATGAATTAGCTTTGCATACGGCGCGCCGTATGAGGTGAGTACTTCGATCAGTTTGGTTATAGCGACACGCATTACGGTTTTTTGATGCTGACCGGTGTACGAAGATAACTTTGGAGCTATGAAACCTTTCTTAGGATAAGTTTAAATACATTCAACTGTGACTAGTATGTTTACTTAAGTGTATTTGTTACGTTACAGCAGTACAACGTTGTTTGTACAATTTATATCTATGTTAAGTTCTTCTGAAAGATGACGGTTGTTCGGGTGGTATCGGACAAAGTAGAATCGTTATTAAGTTGGCTGTCCGGGTGACGCCGCGTCCATGGCAAAGGTGCCGACGTTTCGGTCGCCATTCTGCGACCTTCCTCAGGGCGTAATGCGGAAGGTCGCAGAATGGCGACCGAAACGTCGGCACCTTTGCCATGGACGCGGCGTCACCCGGACAGCCAACTTAATATTGACTCCGGCCGCGGAAGCCTACGCTCTCAAAGTAGAATCGGATAGTACGGGACAGTTACTTCTTCGCCTTCTCTTCACTTCTCCATATTTCCTGTGTGTAGGTTGTTAGGAGGTAATATTCGAATACTAATGTGGAGTTTGTCCGTGTTTCAGGAAACTATAGTTAAAATTCGCGGGAAATGGGAAGAAATAATAGGAAGATAGTTATTATGAAGGTCATTTCAAAAGAAAAACCTGTCAATAATGATAGTTGTGAAGCTATAAATTGAACATAACAGTTGAGTTTTTGTTTTTTAATTCAAGAACAGTTATTTTCCCTTGTAACAAAATTCTCATTTTTTCTTTGTATTAATCAATTAAATATTTGTCTCAATAGTGAGCGTATCTTTGATGAATTGCTGTGAAACAAACTTCATTAAAATTATTTTACCATTATTTACTTAGTTGTCCGATACCACCCTCCACTCTTCAGACGTGTAAATTGTCAACAATCATATTATTTTATTTTCAAATCAAACGGCTTTGATAGAGTGTGTGAGTAAGAGTTTGAAGTTTCATATTCTGTATTTTAGGAATAATTTTATCTAACCTTAATTAAGAAATCATATTTGAACCTAAGGTGGCCGATACCACACGACCTTCCCCTAGTGAACAGTTCACTCAAATAGCGAACACCTGGCAACGCTAGTTGCCAACCGCGGCTAAGGCCCGGGCCGGCCTGTGTAATCGTGGATCATGATCTCCGCGCAGAGCCACGGCACGTGCTGCTGGGGTGTGAGAGTATCGAGGCCGGCTGGCGCCACATGGGCTGGATAAAAGCGCGGCGTCGAGTGTCGGCGTTATCTGCTCATTGGAATGCAGCCGCTCCGCCCCCGCCTCGCGCGCCGCGTAGCAGCTGCCCGACAGCAATTGCGCATGCGCACATGCAAGCGATTCGTTTTTGTTTTTTTAATTTTTTTTTCTTTTGCATTTCTGCCAGTACTGATGATGATAGTGCGCGACTCGTTTCTGAATGTACGCCAGAGAGAAACGAAAAATAATTGTTCGCTTGATGTATTGAGTTGTTGAGACTTAGAATTCGTTACTTTTGCCGATCCCCAGTGACCGAGATCGCTAAGACAGTAGTGTCGTAGCGATCTCGGACCGTAAATTTTTAGCCTACCACTCGGATTGCGCCCGCCTAAATGGTCAGATTTTGCTACAGGTAGATAAAAAGGTGAAGGTATAAGGTGATTTGTTAACTCAATGATATATTAATCGGAACTGCGTATTCGAGCGAGAACTGTCGCATGCTAAACCCCACCCTCTTGCTTATTTTTCCATTTCCATATCAAGCTTGTAATATGTATTTTCCTTCAAGACCCTCTTAACCTCTGTCACTTGTTCTGTATGTCACCTTGTAATTGATAACAATTTGATACACCTTTGTCAACATGTCAACAACCTTGTCAACTATTCTTATTTAAGTTTATGATCGAGCAAAGAGGTACACCCGTGTAATTCAATCGCATAGAATATCAAGTAATTTCACATCCAGTTGCAGGTTCTACAGGCTCTGAACAGGTAGAGTAGAATCGAGAAGCGTCTAACCTGCAAAAAGAGAATAGAATGGTCAAGAAGATCTCATCCTGTAGATTACTATGTGAGGAACGATTTTTAGGCCATCGGCCTCAAATTTTTAAGGCCCTCGAACGCTTTATTTAGGAGTTATTTAACAATATAGGTTAAAATATCCTGATGTGCGTTGCAGGTTGCATTTTACATGAATATTTAGATGCGTTTTTTATGCAAATCCTTCATATTTTTAAGTCAAAGTGCAATTGCGCGTTTGTCTTGAAATCTTCTTTCTTTAAAGACCTCATTTATGAAGATTGGTTGCGTGTGGGAGACGCAAAAGGAAGGTTAGGACTACTGAAATAATGTAGGAGACGATTGCTTCTTTTAAAAAATTAAAAACGCCCGACATGGAACTAGTGGGAAATGAACGTGCTACCAGACCGATGAGGGTTAGTGGGTCTGGTGGGACCTGTCGCGCGCAGCTTGCCTAAATCAGTGTTGTGAAGCGTGATGCGGGTGGCAGGGTGCCAGGTGGGACACGGAGACAGACAAGAGCACGGAACATGAACATGAGCGGGAGGGGGGGACGACATTGACGGGGTGGGGCGACAATATGGGAGGAGACGAGAGTGAGGGTGAGGGTGAGATGGGAGGAGCGAGGGCGTAGGTGAGGAGTTGGAGGATGGGGGTGAGGTTGTGGGTGGCGGTGAGGGCGAGGGCGAGGCTGGGAGCAAGGCGATGACGAAAGAGCGAGGGTGAAATAGGTGACGCCGAGAGGATGAAGGTGAGACCGAGAGGGTCAGGTGGGTAGAGAGTGAGAGGTCGAGATGAAAGGGGCGAGGACGAAAGGATGAGAGGGCGAAGGACGCGGGACGGGGTCGAAGGGGTGGCCTCGGCAGAGGGTGTGACAGCTGGAGTGAGAAAGGGTTGAGGATATGGTGGGGAAGGGGTGAGGAAGTGTTGCAAACAGGGTGGGAGCGGGGTGGGGAGGGGTGAGGAAGAGCAGAGGTCGAGGGGAGGGGTGAGAACGGAGTGAGGCGGGGTGGGGACGGGGAAAGGAAGGGCTGATGTCGGGGGGGGGGGAGGGTGAGAACGGGGTGCGAGCGAAGTGGGGACGGATAGAGGAAGGGCTGAGGACAGAGGTGAGGGTTGGGAACGGGGTGGAGAGGGGAAAGAAAGGGTTTGGAGGACGGGAGAGGGATAAGAACGGGCTGTGGACGGAGTGAAAACGGGATGGGGTCAGGGAGAGGAAGGGCTGAGGACGGAGAGAGGGGAAGGACGAGGTGGTGACGGGGGGAGGAAGGGCTGAGGACGGGAGGAGAGATGAGGACAAGGTGGAGACGGGGAGAGGAAGGGCTGAGGACGGGGCAGAGGCGAGAACGAGGTGGGGGAGGGGGAAGAATGGGGACGGGGAGAAGGAGGACGAGGTGGGGACAGGGAGATTAAGGGCTGAAACGGGGGAGGGGTGAGAGCGGGATGGGGACAGGGAGAGGAAGGGTTCCGCCGGGGGGAGGGGTGAGAACGGGGCGGGGTTGGATCTGGTTGGCCCGGCGCGGGGCCGACTGAGCGGTCTGGAGCAAAGCGGCGCCGGGCGGGCCGGGGCTTCCGAGTCCCGTAGCGAAACGCGGGTGACAATGGGGGCGCGGCCGACGGGGGCGGCGGAGCACGTGGCACGGTGGGCGGCAGGCCGGCCGGCGTTGCCATGGAGACGAGGCAACGTGCCGCAACCGCAGCTTCCACCCCCCCCCCACCGGCCTCACCGCCGGATTAGTCCGATCTGTCAGCCCCGTGCCCGCCGCCCACGCCGCCCGACCCGCGGCTGGCCGCTGCCACAGCGCCCCGCCCGTCCGCAGGCCCCAGGGATGAGATATTGATGTCGATGTTGTCGAAACAGGGAGTTTTTTGCCACCTCGAACGTTAAGCACTATCGATCTTCTGCTCATGCGCAGTTCAAGTTTTGTCATGGAGACTTGGCATGACATGGGTTTTGACAACAGGTAGTTTTTGCCACCTCCAACGTTAAGCACTATCGATCTTCTGCTCATGCGCAGTTCAAGTGCTACCATGGAGACTTGGCATGACATGGGATTTGACAACAGGGAGTTTTTGCCATTTCGAACGTTAAGCACTATCGATCTTCTGCTCATGCGCAGTTCAAGTTTCGCCATGGAGACTTGGCATGACATGGGTTTTGACAACAGGGAGTTTTTGCCATTTCGAACGTTAAGCACTATCGATCTTCTGCTCATGCGCAGTTCAAGTTTTGTCATGGAGACTTGGCATGACATGGGTTTTGACAACAGGGAGTTTTTGCCACCTCCAACGTTAAGCACTATCGATCTTCTGCTCATGCGCAGTTCAAGTGCTACCATGGAGACTTGGCATGACATGGGATTTGACAACAGGGAGTTTTTGCCACCTTGAATGTTAAGCACTATCGATCTTCTGCGCATGCCCAGATGCTCTAAGGTGATGTGAAACTTGAACTGCGCATGAGAAGAAGATCGATAGTGCTTAACATTCGAGGTAACTAAGACGTAAATGGTAATAACACGTTAAATTTAGTCATTCCACATATTCGTGGGATCAGTAATAAAATTCAGAAATTTGTTAGGAACATTTTCACTGAAAAATACAATCTTCGAAATAAAATTCTCAATAAGATTAATGTAATTAAGAATGTTAAAGATGTCATACCATATAAAGAAACAGAAAATGCTGTTTATCAGATTTCTTGTCAACGTGCGACAAAAAGTACATTGGTCAGATGAAAACAAAATTACAAATGAGAATTAAAGAACATGAGAGGAATATTAGGGAGCCATTTAGCAGACAGAACTCCGTAACGACTCATAAAATAGAAACTGGTCATGGGTTAGATTTTGAAAACGTTAAAATACTTGATCAGGAAACTAGGTGATTCCCAAGAATCATTTCTGAAACTATTCATATTAAATTAAATGACTCTATGAATTCGATGGTAGAATGTAATAACGTCATCAGTGCGTATGATAACTTATTACGCAAAATTAAATAATATTTATTATTTTCTTCCATTATTTACCTGATCCCCTGCCTCTTTATTCTATTCGTTTGTTTTACTTACTATTCACAAACGTAAAACTTATATTTAATAAAATGTAATCTTCCATTATTTAATGTTTTCTGCTTACATTGTATTTAAAAAGATTCATTTCATTTAATCATATTTATGTAATAAATTTGATTTTAGCTAAAATGTACCTGATGATGCAGAAAAATGATCTCTGAAACGTGGAACTCCAACCTGGAAAACTCCAACTTCGTTTTTCTTCAACTTTGTATGAAATATATTTTATTATCACCTGATCTGATTGTCTATAATTAATGGAACCTTTCTTTATGCAGATTGAACATGAGTTTTTATCATTGTTTTTTATCAAACTTTTCGGCCAAGGTGCACCGAACTCATTAAATTTCCCTCTTGATGCTCACCTTTCATGTTTAGTTTTTCATGTCACCCAAACATATCCCATATGTCATCCCAAGATAGAGGATGGTCTCAACATAAATGCTTACATACGCATTTTCAAAATAATCTGTTTTTTTAAAATTCTTCTATGTTTAAAATCATGAATGGAGTTGGGGCTGTGATGTATTAACAACGATGTTGAAATTTTGAACATCAATGTTTTGTTCGCGATCTTGCATTCCTAGTCAGGGCGCGCATTCTGCTGTCATTTTGAAATTTTTGTACACCCCTGGGCACTAGTGTTTATTTTGCAATACTGTACTAAAATGTATCGACTTCACATCGTCAGAGATTCAGAAAGCGACTCTTAACACCGGGCGTCCGTTAAACATTTAACAGTCCGCTGTCCGCTAAGAACAATCAAAGCGTGTCGTAGCTACAGTAGTGCTCAAAAGAACCGCATCACCTACAGAAAATGGGTATTCTGTATTTTTCTAGTCCAATATGCTCCCAAAAACTGGTGATCAGGTATTTTATGTAGTTTATATGATGTTTCTGATATCATTATCGTCAGAACTCAATCGATTTTTGCAAAATCTAGTGGTGTATTTTCAGGATTATATTGCAGATTACAACTGTGAGCGAGGTAATGCGTTTTTTTTCACACCATTGTACATGGTGCTTATTCTAATATGGAACTTATTCTAAGAAATGCTATTTATTCTTTGTTTTTCCTATAAGAAATTGGTATCAGAAAAAAAATTAACGACACACGGTGTTTTTAACCCAAATAACAGACTATTGGATATCAATCTCGGCTCATGCGTATAACTTCAACTGTCTCCATTATTTGCTCTGTATCCGTCTAACAACGTTAATAACCATAAGAAACAGCTATAGAGTGTGTATAAATACTTTTACCTATTTGTTGATTGTTTACTGTTTCAGGCTGCTAGGGATCCGTAATTGTAGTGCATGTTTCTGTCGCAAGAGGTGGCGGTAATGGTCTAGTCTGGATGAATGGCGACCATCCATGCGTCGGCTATTTGGTTTTTCCCAACCAGGAATCTCTTACCAACAAGAAACCGACCCAGCCGGGACAAGCTATAGCACTGCGATTTTTCTAACTTTGCCCCTCCAGGCCCGTCTTCACGATGGAATATGTCGGTATTCACGGTATTTTGCGACGTTCTCAGTCGTGCCGCCTGATATCGCATGATCGTGACCTTATCAAGCAGTGCTTGCGATCATGCCACTTCTAGCGGCATAACGGAGAAAGACGCGAAATGCCGTGTGATATTCCATCGTAGCCGGAGGGGTTTGAGGGGCAAAGTTAGAAAAATCGCACTGAAAGTAAGGGGTGAGGATAGGACGAGAAAGACAGAAGGAAAGATCGCGCGCGGTCCGTGGTCAGTTGGTCAGGGTACTGCTCCGGCATTCGCCTGGTGTTAATCGGACAAACCACGGAAAGTAACCAATAAGAAGAGTCGGCCTCTAGAATTCTCCTCCAGACAGTTGGCTGAATTCGACTTATCTACGTAGCTAGTGTCGAAAATTATGCCACCGTCTTCTTTTTGCTCCAAATTTGATCAATTAATTGGAACAGAGCTTTATAGTATATACGTAATTCAACAAACGGCTCGCAATCCAATAAAAATAACTTAAAATCCAAGACAAATGCACAGATTACAAATGGTTTCTGAGAGAATACATACTTATTGATCCTTGCTGATTATATCATATAATTGTTATTATTTTTTTAATATTGCAAAATACATATTTATATTTTCCTCAATGGTTTTACAGTAAAAGCTAGGAGAAGATCGATCAAATGACGTTAATATACACAAAATAAATGGTTTTAATTTTATTTTTTAGAGAACTACTCCAGTTCATGTTATACATTGGCGAGTTCACAAGTGCAAATAGAATAAAACGTGCGTTCACCATTTTTACTTGCATTTTCGTACAAATTTGATTGACTTTTGTACAAATTACCGCACGGATGGTTACTTTTATCATGAAACGCAAAATATTTCCAATTTCCCCCAATATATTAAAAACATATAAACGAAATGCATTGTAGTGGTACGTCGATTATTCGAACGTCAGTCATCCGAAACGTCAAATACCCGAACTCATATTTTCTATAAATAATTGTTTTTTTAATTAGTATACTGTACATATTCATTTCGTAATGCTGAATATTGAGAAAGATCCCAGATGTATAGATTTATTTAAACTGCAATTGGGTATAACTCGGTGGCAGCTAATTACAAAAACATAAATATACACAGTCTCTCAGTAACATAGAACACTAATACCAATAATAATAATAACAACAACAATAAGAATAAGGTAATATAAATAGCAAATTATATACTAATTATAGTAGTAATAATGGTAAAATAAAATAATGGTAAAATAATGATAATAATATAAAAACTGACTTCATTAAACATTAAATTACGAGAGAAAAGAAAAAGAAGAGAAAAAACCCACGCTGCACTAGGATCACACTGCACTTCACTAAGACCTGAAAACATTTCCTTCTTTATTTCTCTGCTATACACTGCACGACACCACTTCACTATAGAACTTAATAATACCCTAAATTAATTTCATAAACTATTGAACGCTTTGAGGAAAGGGTTCAAAGGTTTTTGCAGGCAATCTATTCCATTCCGTGATCGTTCGATTTGTAAAAGAAACTTTCCCAACATCCGTTCTCTGCTGTCTTAAATTTATTTTGTGCCTGTGATCCACTCTACTGATGTATGTAGGAATACATAGCCGCCAATTAATTTCTTTCCAAGCTGGATGATCATTATAAGCTTTAAGGCGCAGAGTCTTGCTACTGATCGCCTGTTTTTGGGTGAATCCCACCCTGCCATTTTCTTGTCCCTGAAAATAAATTTAGCTGCCCAATGCTGAATCCTTTCCAAGTGTTTACACTGCATAATCTTGTGCGCATCCCAACAAATTGTTCCATATTCCATTTTCGGACGAACAAGAGATAAATAAGCAATTTCCCTCGCGTTTGCCGTACTCTTTTTTAGGATGCGCATTACAAAGTGAAGAGATCTCCAGGCTTTCCCTACAACAAAATCTACGTGTGTTTTCCAACTTAATTTACTATCGAAATGAATTCCTAGGTACTTGCACGAGGAAAAACTCGGAATAACGTCATTATTTAAACGGTAATGTGTTTCACTGTAATTATGACCTCTGCCAAAAGTGATGGATTTACTTTTAGAGCTATTTATAGACATTCCATTATTTTCCGCCCAGTAATACAACGCATCAAGATCCCGTTGCAGTATTTCTTCATCTCTTTTCGAATTAATACTACGATATATTATGCAATCGTCTGCAAATGTGATTGACAGTGATAAAATATTAACGAGATACTGTACTATAGTCAATCATCTGACTTCAGTAAACTTAACTAAACTTAAGTAACTTAACTAACATAAGTACTAATTTGAAGTACATTAACTTTAGTAAATGCTTAACACCTGTCACTCATTCGGAATGTTCATTGTTAGCAGAAAACCTATCGCCTTTTAGTGCAACGGTAGCCTTCAACGGTAATTATTCGTGCAACGGTAGTTATTCGAATTATTGAATATCCAAACTATACCTTGTCCCAATTAGTTGGGATAATCGACGTCCCACTGTATTTCCGTTTAATCGATGTTCGTTGTTCGGAGGCTCAGGCGCGTCTGTGGCAGTTGTTTGTATTCTGGAGCCGGTTTGCGAGTTCGGGTTTGACCTTGCCTGTGTGTGTATTCGGATGTGAGAGTGCCTGCGTGTCTTCTATAAATAGATATTCGGAATATTGTCATCGTTAATTTAGACCAGTCTCTGTTAGGACATTTTTTCCGGAAATCAACAATCTCCACTACTTTAAACTATACATTTCTGCAAGGTGATTGAAATTACTGTATGTATTTATTTATTTACGTCAAAAACAGTTAAAAACTGTGTGACGAGCTATGGGGAGAAGTGAATTTTGTGCACGTTTTCATAATTCTGTGATCTCTATCCTAAATCATATTCTAGTCGAATTTTGAATACAGAAAAGAGTGTTTTTTTTTCAAGTTTTGTTGACAAAAAATTCGCTCCTTTATAATAAAATATATTTTCAAAGGTAAATTAGATATAAATTCCTGCCCTCAACCCTCAGGTTCTTCATGAAAGAATATTACTTTTTGCCGCGATAATATGGAGAACGATAATTTGAATAACTATATTTCCCACTGAAATTCAGAAGACGTGCACAAATAATGAAGTTACATCTATGTCCAGAAGCAAAACAAGGGACCATCTCAACATTTGCTCAAGGATCAGGGAAACTGGACGAAAAACCTGATCGAGATGGGGGCCATCAACCCAGAAACTGTGGTACAATACTTGTTACAGGTTCTTTAGAATTATACAGTCCAAATGACAAATAATTACATTAACTATCATTGTTAAAATTAATGCTACTTTCGTTTTTGATGCTCGGTATAGTCTCGAATTGTATAGAAACAGTTATGCAGCAAAAAAGATTTTACTTGGGACTTAAACTTTTCTATCGAATTTAATCGTTAATGCGCTTCTGTCACAGTCTGAGAAGCTATACTGCGGTTTTTACATAGCTGCCCCTCAAGGCCCAATGGTCACGATGGAATATCACATGGCATTTCGCGGCTTTCTCGGTCGTGCCGCTAGATGTCGCATGATCGCAAGCTCTGCTTGATACGGTGCGATCATGTGATATCTAGCGGCACGACTGAGAAAGACGCGAAATACCGTGACATATTCCATCGTGAAGACGGGCCTTGAGGGGCAAAGTTATAAAAATCGCATATAAAAAACAAATTCCCACTTCCAAAACATTCTTAACCACGACACGAGGGGTTTCCATTCAACCATCTGTAATTGCACGAAGGTCAACAAGTCTTAACCAACACAACCACCATTTCTGGTTGTTTTGTTTTGGAACGCATCCATTGTGAATCATTTACAACTGTCAACATCTAAGAATTGCGGAAAGGTTTACATAGATAATTACTGAAATTTCATAACTGATACAAATAATATTTTGTGTTTTTGTTGGTAATATTCTTACAAATTTAACGTCCATAAAATTTACACACATTCCACAATTTTTAAGGTCTAGAAATCCGTCCCCTACTTATCATCGCCGTTGCTTCGGCTGGGAGAATCGATTGATCAACCGAAGTATCCTTGGGTCAAAATCCGACGATGTCGCAAAATACGTTTTTTAAATCTCAGAGGAAGTGCCAGAAATCGAAAGTCGCTGTCACCAGTCGCGTGACAACACGCATCGCTACACGAGAATCTCAGAATTTCAGAAACTCAATGTTCTGCGAGATCTGGAACCGTCTTCGAGGACTAGCAGTTGTTTCAAAGCTGAAACAAGGTTACCATCTGTATCTCTTTCACGTCTCTACTGCGATTGTTCTAACTTTGCCCCTCAAGGCCACTGAAATCCCATCTTCGCAATGGAACATGTCACGGTATTTCGCATCTTTCTCAGTCGTTCGGTTAGATTTCGCATGATCGCGACCGTATTAAGCAGTGCTTCCGATCATGCGACTTCTACCGGCAAGACCGAGAAAGACGCGAAATGACGTGTGATATTCCATCGCGAAGAGGGGCAAAGTTAAGAGAAATTGCCTTGAGCTTTGCCTTGAGGGGCAAAGTTGGAGAAATAGCAATATAGGTCTCATGGTATCAGCTCCAAATTGAATTCTTTCCTCGAAGCAGCGGGTGAAAATGTTTCAAAAACTGTATAAATGAAATTTAAGCACCTATGAATCTTTCAAACGAAACAAAAAACATTTTTTATCACAGAAACGGAGTAGGTTTTTCATCGACTTTCACATTATAGACTTTATTCTATTACGTTGTCAATACAAAAGTTGCCATTTCGTAGCGAAAGAAAAAATCAGTATTTTGAATTTAATTTCAGTGCTAACATAATTTCTTTCAATGACAGTTTCTTTCTTTTATAAAAACCGAATTAAAATACTGAAAAATGTCTTTCATTTGAACCCATGTCTTTTTAACCTTTTATTTGAATGTTTTTGCTTTTGTTTACTTAGTGGTAAAGATCATTTACCAGTGACTAAAATATTCTAAATGTGCAAGTTAGTATCGCAATAGTGCGAGTGTATAATTAGTAACGAGCACATGGGACTTTTATTTACCTGTAATGATCATTGCCTAATCCAATCGCCTTTTTAATACTTTGACTCATTTTCCAACTGTATAAGTATGATGATATTAATTTCGATTGATTGTATTGTATCACATATAAAAATGATGGCAGAAAGCATTTTTATATTGTTTATAATATTAAGCCATTTAATTTTCTCCGAACATGTAAGCAAACAGCATGTAAAGGCGATCGGATAGAGTAAAATAATGCAATTCCAGAATAAATACAATTGTACATTTCATTAGATCGTGTTTTTTACTTCCATCTCTCTCTATTCTATATTATTTGAACTATTTTACCTGAAATTGTAAATTAAACCTACAAAATTTATATTTTTAAATTAAATAATACTTAATAATGCAATTGAATTTACAGTTTTTCCTTTTCATAAGAAGTGGTGGTAGACGAAATCAAATGTACTGTTCACTGAATCAAAAACGGAATGTGATAGTATTTTGACACCATGCGTTGACCAAATACATTTCGTCATTACATTTTATTTTGGGAATATATTACAACTTGGCCGTTTATCGCAGAGGTGTCAAGGTCTTGTACTGGTGGCAGTGGCACGCTCCGTAGGACCGTGCCATGCTACGAGCTTCGCTGCGCAACTAGCGTCGGCAGAGGAAGTCGGGAGTAACCCTGCCGTTTTACAATAGAGATGGCGATGTCTCTTGTGGCAGGGTGGAGGGCGTGGAGGAGTGATTTCGTCGTGACACTCGTGCCACGGACTCCCGCTCGTGGCATCGACCTTGACAACACTGGTTTATCGCACCATAGCTTCCATTCACTACGACCTTTCCAGCCGTGTTCTTGCAGGTTTCATGCTTCCATCACTTCAGTTACTGCGTCCTTCAAGTGTCTCCGCTTCTTCTTCTTCTTCTTGTTCTTGTTCTTGCGGCAGGGGTCCATTCGATCATTTTTGTCTGTCTTCTTCATTCATTTAACGTACCTACTCTACCATCGTACACATTCTGCCTCTACAGTGTCTAAAATTGTGGTCTCTGTGTTCAGTCTTGCGATCCAAATTTCTTCACCTCACTTATCTCCAGGGCCGCTCCCAGCTCCTCGGCCCACGAGCACTTGCAGCTGATAAATGTTTCAACGCGACTGAGTGCAAGCAGAGTGAAATAGCGAGAGAATAGAGTCTGGTGGGAAGAAGGTAGGAAGAAAGGAAATGGTTGGTTTCTCAGAACCACGGATCATTTGAATGTTTTCATTATAAAACCTATAATCAGCAATGGAAGAAATTGTCGCAAGATTATCTACCCAGTAAATTCGCCAAATAATTATTTCTTTACGTTTTGAAAAAACAGTGTATATCGCTTTAGAAAGTTTTGCGTATGTTAATACGAACTTCATTTTAAGAGAAAACACATTCCTGAAACATTACAGATATTTTATTATTGCAATATATAACAGGCTAATAAAATTTTCGAAATAAAAATATTTTATATTGTAATCACTAGGGGGTGGATTTTAATGGCATACAAGATCGCCAAAAATGATCAATAAAATGCTCTTAAAATGTTTTAAAATGCCCTAAAAGTAAAGAAAAATGAGGTAAAAAATTATCAAAACCAGTTCGGATGAACAACTCAAGCTGGATACGCCACTGATATAATCGAGGCTTCTGTTCGTTCAAGTGCACTCAACTTGCACACTTTAGGTTTGGACTGTTCATTACCACGAAATCTCAGTCTTTAGTTATCCCAAAATTGACCGAACCTACAACGGCGACGATTAGACGTCGCAATAACCTTAAAGAACATACAACGGCTGACATTGCAATTTCTATGCCAAAAAATCGAATAGGCTACTGAGGAATTTTGTTAAGAACATTTGTTGAATCTCTTAAATTTTATTTGAAGCAAGTATCATTAAAATGATATGAAAATTGATTAAATCAGCGAAAACTGCATTAGAAATGTCGGGAAAAGGTAAAAAACGAATTGTTAATCGAAATAGACGAGAAATGCAAAAAAAGTACATATAAAAATAGGTAATTTCCTTTTGTCCATAATATAAAATTAATTTCTATTCTAAACACCATTGTACTAAAGCGAAAAAAAAAGACATTCCATTAAAATCCGTCCCCTACCAAGAACGTGCCACGAAGTTTCCCAGTATTGGCAACATCTTCAAATTTATAAACAGCATTTTCAAACATTTAACTGTTGTATTTTATTATCATTGTTGTGTTTTTCTTTCAACTTCGAAATAACACTCGTCCGGAGAGCGGCGTCGCTGAGATTCGGGTGTTGTTAAAAGCGAAGTGTCTGCTGAATCAACAGTATTTCGCCTCTGCCGACGGGAGGGGAGGTGTGGGGCAGTGGTGGGAGGAGGCGAGAACGGTGGGGGGAGGGGCTTTGGAGAGTGCAAAACACAAACACAGGCGCCTTAGCTGCTCCGCGGTGGTGTTTAAAACAGGGACAAGGTCGTGCGGGGCCCGCCAGCTTTTCTGGATGTGCTTCTCATGTGTAAACGCCACACGCGCACCTACAGTGGGCGCAAATCACACAGAAATGGTTGAGTTTTTATTTATTTATTTATTTATTTATTGTAGAGTACATAGCTCAATAAATAAAAACTATACATATGTAAGACTTACTGCTGTAGCCGAGTCGGCTAATCATGGCAGTGGATCACAGCAGGTTGTGGTAGGCGAGCTGGATTGATCATGACGCGCCCTTGGTCAAGATATGTGGCGGGGCGGCAGTGACAATGGTGTGGGGGAGCCTTGGACACGAGCAGGAGGCCCTGCACTTGTTTTAGTGACGAGAAAAATAATACATAGGGACTTATAGAATAGTCGTTGTATTGCTAAGCTTTTATTTGAATAAAAGAGTAATATAAAGTGGCAAGATTGTTTAATTATGAGAACTTAACACTTACATACTAGACTTTAATGTAAACTTACATGCTATTACAAAGGGGAGAAATTCCCGTTTCGGGTCCTCATTCCGGATTTAAATCTGCAAATTTGTTTAGGAAAATGTGGTATGGAAATTTGTTTTTAATTCTTGTTTGGAAAGTTGGGATTTTGGCCAGTTTGAAGGGTCAAAGGGCTGGTGTTTGAGATACGTTGTAATAAAAGTTGGAGGCGAGAAATGTGATGTGTTGTTCTATTGTTTCCTGGTTGGATTCATTATGGAGTTGCATGTTTATTATGTACCAAGGGGAATGGACAACTAATCTTAAGAATTTATTTTGAAGGACTGACTGTAGTTTGTGGATAAAAATGATTGAGTATTCGAATGTTTTGATTGATATGATTCCGGGTGCGTCAACTGCTAAGGTCATTAGTTCCGTAACTGTGAGGCATTTTTTTATCGTGGAAGTTAGCGGTGAACTTCCGCCTCTGGATGGTGAGATCCGGCGCTGGCGTACCGTCGGCTAGCGAGGTTTTCCGCAGCCAGGTATCTCCCCACCAGTAAGGCCCCGCCCCAGTCGGGACAAGCTCTAAGCTGCCGATTAGTCTTCTCCCGTAATGTGTGGTAGGGTAGTGATTGCAATTGGCTGTTTCCGTAAGGGGTGAGGCCAGGACAAGGAATGGGAAGAAAAGATCGCGGGGAGTCCGTGGCCCGTTTGTTAGGGTTTTGGCCGGCATTCGCCTCGTGTTGATTTCAAAAATTGCGGAAATCTACCAATTAGATCAAGTGGCCGTTAGAATTTTCCTATAGACAGTGGCTGAATTCCACCTAGCTATCTAGCTAGGATCAGTGATCCGTCGGGTGTCAAAACCTAGAACCTCCAAGTCAACGATGAACCGACATTTGTTCCCCTGAGCTATTTCAGTCGGTTCTCTTAGTCGACCTAAACAGAAATTGTTCGAGATAAGTCACTCTGACATGGAAAATAACCTGAAAGTGTAACAAATGATGGTACTTCGTCAAGAGTTGAAACGATAATTTGCACAATTGTTTTTACTTCTTTTTATTTTCTAGCTACTAAGTACAGTGAAAGTTTTGTAATGCTGCGCGAAAAAACGGTGAATTTTTAACAGAAGAACTCTTATTACAGGGCCCTGGTTAGCGAATGTGGATAAATGTAGTTGATAAATTTAGAAAAAAATAATCTAATATGAGGTGTAGCCAGAATCCATGATTTGTGTGTCCTTGAATCAAATGACGGCAAAACGCCTGTCCGTCCGTCCGTCGGTAAACAACGCTACCGACTAAACCGTTTAGCCGATTTTTTCCAAAACCGATATTCCCCAATAGATATGGCTAGTGTCGCGGTCTCTTGAATTTGAAATCAATATTTTAATTTTGGGGGGTACTTGACAATGTCCCAGGGGCTTCATGTACAAATTTTCAAAAAAAGACCTCCATCGTTTTTTATTAAATTTTGTTGTTGGATAGTTGAAGGACGTTTAAGAGATAGATCTCATGTTCGTTACAAAACTCTTTAATTTTTCGAAAATTGCAAAAGTTTGAAATTTTTTCGGAGTCTTCCTACAACTAAAATTTTAAAGATATTTTTTATCTTAATGAAATCTGTTCCTTAAAGATAAATTTTTAAATAAGGTAATGTACAATTTTTCAAAAATATGAATATTTTTCGCGTAATTTTGAGTGAAAATACGAGCGAGACAGTACATTTTAGTACCACTGGTTGATTTGTGATTTTTGCTCCTTAACATCTACATACTCAAGCACTGTACATGCCTGTCGGACTGAACAGCTGGGCTTATTATACCTGTGGTGCGGGGAGTTGTGTATGTGATCTGCATTCATGACGTTAAACGGGGGGGGGGCGGGAGGTGTCGGTTGTGGAAAAATTCAACTGATTACTTCAGCTCGTCACGTTCATTCTGTCTCCAAAGCTGTGCCGTCAAAATTGTCGTTCTGTGACGAATATTTTGTGTCGCACGATTCATTGCTTTACTTTTTTCACCATTGTACACGTTTTCATCTATTAAGATTATCTCTAAAATTTCACAATTATTTGGAGTCACGGAGGGAGTACGACATGGAACCAAAAAAAAGAGTCAAATTTTGTTAATATTTTGACATTCAGCGTATTTTTGGAATATTTAGTGTTCAAAATTTGAACATACAATTTATTACATTTTTGCACTTTTTGTTTGGAATATCGGGGTCGTAAAAGGAGGAGGTTCTGTCCGGAGAATATTTTAAAGAAAATAATTTTGAAAGTACAGAGGTGTCTAATTATGATACTGAAAATGCTGTGGGACATTGTTGTAAGCATATTTTCTACAACTCTGATTCAAAAACGGTTTTAATAACTTGTAATCTGATAATTCAGAGTTTGAGCGTAATAAAGTATCTTTTTCACCAAAAACATCAGACAGAAACTTGCCATTCTGAGATCGTGATGTTAGCCGGGTAAGTAATACAACCAATTGTTATAATCGAGAAGAACTATGCTTTTAAATTTTCGAAAAAATAAAAAAAATAAAGCTATAAAAACGGCAATAAAAATTTGATCTATGCTACCGAGTTTTCTAACTCTACCCCTCAAGCCCCTGTGGCCACGATGGAATATCACACGGCATTTCGTGTCTTTCTCGCTCTTTCCGCTTGAAGTCAGATGATCGCAAGCACTGCTTGATACGGTCGCGATCATGCGATATCTTGCGGTACGACTGAGAAAGACAGGAAATACCGTGACATATTCCATCGTGAAGACGGGCCTTGAGAGGCAAAGTTAGAAAAATCGCAGAATAGAATGAGAATAATCACATTTATCACGGCATCATTATCAAAGATAGAAGATAAGAGACAGGCAATGGCCGGAAGAGAACTGTCGTTTCATTTAGCGCAATTCAAAACGGTGCAGCACGCCTTTCCTTCGTGCCTAGCGAATAAGTCCGCAACAATAATTATCACACACTGATTACATCACATTCCAAAGGAATATTCCCGTTAATACCCAGCAGACAGTGTCAGTTTTATTCAACGAAGAATTTATGAAGGGAGGGATGAAAACCCCTCAACGCTCAAAATATTTTCTGGATTCGTCACCGCAACGAAATGTTTGGTACGGTCAGCATACGGCCATAACTTTAAGGAAAGTCGAGTGAGTCCGGATTTTGTTTTCATGCGTGTCAACTACTTTCGGCATTATTCCCTAAATGTAGTACATGTTACAGGGACATGTTCCTGCTCACTGAGTCGCTAGATCCGGCCCCGACTTACACGTCTGCTTCCAGGGTTTCCACATCGCAAGGGGCCGGATTTTGATGATCTAAAACGTCGCCAAAAATGATCAATAAAATGCTCTTAAAAAGGTTTTTAATATGCCCTAAAAGCGGAGGAAAATGACGAAAAAAATACGATCAAAATCACTTCAGATGAACAACTCAAGGTGATCGATACGTTACCGATGGATTCGACGCTGCTTGTATTCGTTCATGAGAACTCAGCTTTCAAACTTTTTGTTTGGACTGTTCTTTACCTGTCTTTAGTTATTTCGAAATCGGCTGAACCAACAATGGCACTGACAGGCGTCACAGGAACCTTAGATTAGATACTCACAACGGCTGACATTACAATTTCTGAGCGAAGAATTGCTACTCTGAATTCTGTGGAGAACATTTGTTGCATTTCATAAAAAAAATTTTATTCAGACTTTTTCAAATACAATTTCTAATACAATAGTTAACAATTAAAGAGAAATATTAAAAAAATAACAAAAAGTTCAAGGTTCAAGAAGAGAGAGAGAGAGAAAAGAGTTATTAGCTAAAGAAAAAGTTTAAATGTTGAGGAAAAAAGTTCTACTCCATGAGGGACGAGTGTGGCGCCTGTGACGCGAGTGCATCGCCGGTACTGCTGCTGCTGCTGCCGTTGGTGTGGTGAGGGCGGGGTGGCACAGATCTTGTCAACAATCTCTCTGTACTCGCGCGGGGCGAGGTATTTGAAGCAAGTACCATTAAAATGATATTGAAATCAACGGAAAATGCATGAAAAATGATGGGAAAAGGTAAAAAGTGACTTATAAGTAGAAATAAACGAAAAATGTAACAAAAAATACATAAAAATGGGTCATTTCTTTTTGTCATAACATAAAACTAATTTCCGTACTAAACGGCATTGTTTTAAAGTGAAAAAGTGACATTGCATTAAAATCCTCCCTCTACTCATCACGTCCCCCAACACGACACCGCCCTCATTCGGAACAAGATATGTTCTCCCGATATGAGTGATGGTTTAGTGCATGTAAGTTTGCGTGAGTATGTGTATAAGGGGAGGGGAGAGGACGAAGATGAGGACGGAAAGATCGCGCGCGGTTGGTGGCCTGTTTATGAGGGCCTATTCGACTGGTACTGATCGGTGTAAACAGGCTAACGACCGGTCAGAGCAGCAACAATTATCACACACTGATTACATCACATTCCAAAGGAGTATTCCCGTTAATACCCAGCAGATAGTGTCAGTTTTATTCAACGAAGAATTTATGAAGGGAGGGATGAAAACTCCTCAGCCCTCAAAATATTTCTGGATTCAACACAGTAATGAAATGTTTAGTACGGTCAGCACCGTAATGAAATGTTTAGTACGGTGTCCTGTTTATGAGGGCCTATTCAACTGGTACTGATCGGTGTAAACAGGCTAACGACCGGTCAGAGCAGCAACAATTATCACACACTGATTACATCACATTCCAAAGGAGTATTCCCGTTAATACCCAGCAGACAGTGTCAGTTTTATTCAACGAAGAATTTATGAAGGGAGGGATGAAAACTCCTCAGCCCTCAAAATATTTTCTGGATTCAACACAGTAATGAAATGTTTAGTACGGTCAGCACCGTAATGAAATGTTTAGTACGGTGTCCCTGTTTATGAGGGCCTATTCAACTGGTACTGATCGGTGTAAACAGGCTAACGACCGGTCAGAGCAGCAACAATTATCACACACTGATTACATCACATTCCAAAGGAGTATTCCCGTTAATACCCAGCAGACAGTGTCAGTTTTCTCTAACGAAGAATTTATGAAGGGAGGGATGAAAACTCCTCAGCCCTCAAAATATTTTCTGGATTCAACACCGTAATGAAATGTTTAATACGGTCAGCACCGTAATGAAATGTTTAGTACGGTGTCCTGTTTATGAGGGCCTATTCAACTGGTACTGATCGGTGTAAATAGGCTAACGACCGGTTAGAGCAGCCGGCTACCAGATTTGTCCTCCAGACAGTGCTTGAATTCGGCACTGCTATGAAGGTAGAGTAGAAAACGCGACACGGTCGGAATTCGATCCCAAGCACCTCTTGGTTAATGATGATGAAGAGGCAACAGTTCTTATTACGGTCGGCAGTGAAAGCAGTTCGGTTTGTAGCATAGCGACCAACACCATTGCTTTTTGCCTGTTGTTATCGAGGTTCACTTTTCAGTCTCGCCATTTGGAATTTGTGCAAACTAATGAGGTTGCCTGGAGTAGGTTTCTTGCGCCTTTTTCTTGGGCCTTACCTCTTCTAAGGCCCGCAACAGACTACACCGAGGAATGCGTTGCGAGAAATGTGCGACGAGAAATGCGCCGTGCGAGAAATGTTGTGCGACGAGAAATGTGCGAGAAATTGCGAGAAATGTGCGACGAGAGGCCGGCGAGACTGCGTCCACACCCTACAAAGAGGTTATTCGATGTCTCGAAATGCCTTTATCTCCCACAAACCCCGAGTGGTGGCATCACTTTTAACCATACTCTGGTTTTAGCTATGAGATCATCTACGAGTCCCATTTCTTGTTTTATTAAATGCTCTTATGTAATTTTAACTCGTGAAATCCTTATTTTGTTAAATTAATCGTAAACCATTTGTTAAATGAGTTTCAATCACCTAGAGAGAAATACAAGCATTGCACACATGTATGTAAACACTGCATTGCATACAAATCATTATTTAATGTAAAAAAACAGGAAATTATGTGACGTATAAGGGAGAAGTAGTATATCAGCAAATTTTCTTGAGCTCCCTAATCTCTACCCCGCTCTGGTTTACTATATATTTGTTGGTTGAATAATGAATGATCAAATAATTCATTTTAAAATTCACAATTAATAAATTGATTTATAAATACCACTTAAGAAAAGTAATAAATTAATTCAATTATTTCAAAATGCCTTTCAAGTTTCTTACTTCAAATTTTTATATTACTCATAATGGGCGGGTTTCATACAAAAAAGAATATTTTCCATACAAGATTTTTCTTGTTCATTTCCATTTTAAGAAAAAAACAAGAAAACAATTACACAACTGGTAGTTTATCGCATCTTTTACTGCTAAATGTTAAAACCTCACACAGTTCTACGCACTGTTTGGTGTATTCCTGCGGCAGCGAACGCCTAAATGTCGTATAACAAGTGAAGGAGTAGAAATGAGTGCGAGAAAACTCGCTCGCCGACCGACTCGAGCGAGGAACTCTTTCGCCTCCGCAGAGGCGAACGAGAGAACTCTTTCTAGTGTGTGGAGGTCCATAAGAGTCCCTTGTTTCGATTTTCCACATTTCTGGAATCACATTCGTCGGTGTAGTCTGTTGTGGGCCTAACGCAACTCACAGTCTTCATTCTCATGACTCATATTACCTGTCATTAGCTCAGGTCACTCAGGTCATCAACTGATGTCATTGCAGTGCCTCTGACCGGGAGGTTCTAGGGTTCGCATCCCAACGGGGGCAGGATTTTCGACACTGGCTACATGTGTATATGTATGTACAGAGTGTCCGGGGAGGAAACGTCGAAACTTAAGACAATAAGCTCTTAAGACAATTCTAAGCATATTTTGTCTAATAAACTACGTGGATATTCCGAATGGTTGGGACGCAAAGAGCACTCAAAATTTGGTTTGAAAAAATTATTTCTAGGCAAAAATTTGCATTATGAAAGCATAGTAACGCTCCAGAAACATATAAGTTGTTTATTAATTACAAAAGAAATGGATATATTTGCTCAGACAGAAAAATTAAGTGAGAAATAAAGCAGTCGAATTGTGTAAACTGGGTGGTTTTTAATTTCCCGCTTAAGTTTTCTTTCTGAACAAATATATTCATGTCTTTTGTAAACAATAAACAACTTATATGTTTCTGGAGTGTTTCTATGATTCTATAACGTAAATTTTTGTCTAGAAATAATTTTTTCAAGCCAAATTTTGAGTGCTCTTTGCGACTCAACCATTCGGAATATCCACGTAGTTTATTAGACAAAATATGCTTAGAATTGTCTTAAGAGCTTATTTTTGAAGTTTCGACGTTTCCTCTCCGGACATCCTGTATATACTTTGGCATAACAGCTCTTTACGATCTAAGGCCTACCAACGGCGTCCCGCCTTGCGGGTATGGGTTAAGGGTATGTGGTTAGCACAAGCGACGTAACTTGGTTGAATTCAGCCGCTTTTGGAGGAGAAACATAGCGGTCGGCTGCACTGATCGGTAGTTGTCCATGGTTTCTCCTATCAACACCAGGCGAATGTCGGAGCAGTTCCCTAACAAACGCGCCACGATCAGCGTGCCCTCATCTTTCCCTCTTTCTTCCTTGTCCTAACTTCACCCCTTACTTATATGTCCTTACACTTACGTGAAGTACACTACCGCATATGCCGGGAGCTTACAGCTTGTCTCTTCTGGAGCGGTGCCCCGCTGGTGGGAGATACCTGGTTGGGGAAAACCTCGCAAGCCACCGTGTAGGTCTGCGCCTGATCTCCCCATCCAGCGGGGAAAATCACTGCCAACCCCCGCAGTGAAGCAAACCATTAGATGCCACTTATACTCAATAATTCACAGATGGATGTCTATTGCAGTGGGATGCAATGTGACCACTCAGGTTGCCAGAATCAGTCGAGTGTTCGCGCGCGAACTTTTCTTCGGCCGAAAACGGATGCACTCTGCCCGTACCGTAAACCGTTCAGCTGATCTTCTCCAAAGTTGATATTCCCCAATCGATCCGGCTGATGGTGCGGCCCGATGAATTTGAAACCAATATTGTAGTTTTGGGAGGTACTTTACATGAAACCCCTGTGACAGTTTCAAAATATTTGAAAAAAGAATCCATCGTTTTTTATTAAATTTTGTTGTTGGATAGTGTAAAAGACATTTAAGAGAATGGTGCATGTCTTATGTTCGTTAAAAACTAATTTTTCGAAAATTGCGAAAATTAAAAAATTATTCAGCGTCTTCTTACAACTACAATTATAAAGCCTGATATTTTTTATCATAATGAAATTTGTTCCTTAAAGATAGGTTCTGAAATAAGGTCTTGTACAATTTTTGGAAAATTTGAGTACATTTCGTGTAATTGTGCATGAATGTACGGGCGATTTAGTACTAAAGATTACTGTAGGACAAACTGCGCAGTACTGACAACAAAATGCTGAGAATAATCCTTGGTTCTGCGCAGTACTTTTGACGCTGCACCGCTAGAAACACGAGCACAAACGAATGACGACGTACCGCCATCTTGTGGGATGACTCGGCCAGGAATTCTCAACGGACAGAAGCAAGTAGCTCGAAACCTCCATATGTTTGTGCCAAAACATAAGGTATGGCGCAACACTGCATGAAATATATAGATATGTTGCTCGTATTGAACAACTTTTTATTACGTGAATTACACCGTTAATTTCAAATTATTCGAATGTTTACTACGACTTTCGAGTACAGAAGAGAATGTTATGAACCATGATAAAAAGATCTCTAATGAAATTGATGGTAACTATTCTCAAATCAACATACCTAATTGTTTTTAACGGTCACATTTGTTACGATTTTTTCCATATTTTAGGGACAATCAAGTAAAAAGATATTTAGTCAATATTACCAATTTATGAAAACGTTTCGAAAAGACGGGTCTTCATCGTCAGACTGTAATACAATATTTACGTAATACGTAAATACATTAATTACGTTTTACGTAATTAACGATATGAAATTGAATGATTAGTTGCATTTTATTAAGACATGGAAACAGTGAAACAATAAATTAATAATATTGACTGAATATCTGTTTACGTGATTGCCTTAATATATGGAGAGATTTGCAAATATCATATCGGTGAAATATCATTATAACATTGAACACTGTTATGAATTTAAAAAATGAGAATCTATTATCTGTTTTTCATTCCTAATTGCAATACAAATTAATGAGCTTATTTAAAGTTCCAATGTTGTCCTTCACTTATATGGAAGACGGGCGAGCTCATCGCAGAGCAGATGAATTTGCCTCTTGAGAGTATCTTTTTCTTTTCAAACATTTTTACGCATAACGCGAATTTCTCGAAATATTTCATTGTCTGTAAATGAACCACCAGTACAAATCTTTATCTACGTACAAGCAAATTTCTATTTTTTATGAAGCACGATTTTTTTAATTAATTTAATTTTTTCTTGTAGTTTGTTAAAGATTTCTGGGAACTTAATGAAGCCTGCTTTGCAAAATCTGTCCTTTGCATGAATTACTTTCTAGGAAAGAATATCATTCCTTTCTCAATAACTCCCCTCTTATTCCAAAGCAAATACTAATACGGGAGGTCATGTTGACTTGATAGTCGTTCACAGAATTCTCTGGGCAACTACGTGAGTCGAAAATTCAGTGATTTCCCCTGGGCAGCCAGCACAAGAAGGCCTCGAAATTTCTCTAACGAATTACAACGTCAGACGAAGTAATGAAATCACTTCTCAAAGTTTCTTCGGAAATGTACACATTTTTGCTTGTCAACACCGTTCAAATAAAAATTTTTTTTTTCATTTCTCTAGAGAATATTATGCTGGGAAGGGCAAAGAAGGAAATTGTTAGTAATATATAACAGAATTTGTACAACAAACATCTTATTACAGATTTCATTTTCATTGTGTGATTATGTTCAGCATTTAAATAAATCATTCTGAGCCTAATTAGAAAGTGACGTTTAGTTTTTTAGATTTATTTGACGTGTAGAAATGTTCACATCTCAAAAAATCTCCACTCTACACAGAATTCTGGCGTCACTACGAAATAATCTGGACATTTTTCACTCTGTTTATTATGAAAAAATAGAGTATTAAGCAACTAAAAATGAACTAGGTATAGTTTGTAATGTAGTACGAGTGACGTGGTAATAAAACAAACTACAAGAACACTAGGCTAAAGGCAATTATTGAATTTGGCGAACGAAATGATTTTGTGGGCAATTTTTCTTTCAGCTATTTTGGAAACGACTTTCGAGGCTTAAGTCTACTGTGTATACAATTTTTCTATAAAATGCATAACTTCGATTTGCAATAGAATCGAAATACTTTAACTTTAAAAACGGATTTTGATCGGAATTGGATTCCTAAATATTTCATGGAATACATGTGTGAAAATCATTTACAAGAACTATTTCGACACATAAATCATTGTAGTGTCACATAAATGTATTTCTGTTATTTTTGCGGTAAATTTCAAGGACAGGGTTCCGCTCCTATTGACGCGCACGATTCGGTTCCGAACGAGTCACTCCCGGTGCCGTCACAGTGTGCCCGGCCACACGGCTACGTGGCCAACGCACTTTCGTGTGGAATCGTGACGCTTCGCTACCCGTGTCCAAGTTGAGGACGAGGCTCTGGCCTTCGGCCCTCGCGTTAACATAAAACATCCTTGAGTCTGTCCAACGCATAATTACCAACGCATTATATGCATTTAACATTATGCATACAACGCATTTTATGCATTTAACCATTGTAATTCTCCATTACACATTCGCACCACACCACACAATGCAAGCACAAAGGCATCTTCCCGCTCCCTGAGTGATCCGTTCTCGTGGTCCGCGCGAGTGAACCATGCGCAAGTGAACCGTGCGCCGTTGTTTTAGTGAGCCGAACCCTGTCCTTAAAATCAGCCATTTTTGCTAATGTAGTAAATACAGCAATTCGCTTAACACTGATTTTGAATGAACTTCAGTAATAGAATATACTTGGCTATCGCACGTTTTTATCACAATATTAATAATTAACTATTATTATTAAATTTTATTTTTAATCATGTCAGAGTACGAAATAACTCCTGCTCAATCTTTATGTTACTACTGATTTTTGGTATCAAGCACCATGTTACCCGTACTCAGAATTTATGAAAGAAGAGAGGTTATTTTCATTTCGGAACGGAATGAAATAATCCATGCACGCATGGCATATACATTTGCTGCCTGCTTCGTGCTTCTCTGTATATTTGCGCAGTGATGATTCAACACACACATTCACTCAGGAAAGTCGAACAAACGCCTTCTATTTCCGAGCTATTAAAGTTGAATGTGTGCTATTGCCCGTATCCATGTTTATGTAAATTTTTTTCCTCTCAGTATACTATAGTGCGGTTTTTGTAACTTTGCCCCTGAAGGCCCGATGGAATATGTCACGGTATTTCGCGTCTTTCTCAGTCGTGCAGCTAGACATCGCATGATCGCAACCGCATCAAGCCGTGTTTGCCATCAGGCGACATCTAGCGGCACGATCAAGAATGACGCGAAATTTCGTGTGATATTCCATCGTGGGCGTAGGGGTTTGAGGGGAAGAATTATAAAAATCGCACTATACTAGATAATTCAATGTTGTACTCTTGGTCAAGGAAGGAAATGGAATAACTTTCAGTAGACTTATGTGCCACACAATTTTTTATAATGTAATGTTTCATTAATGTTTGATTTTTAGTTGTGAAAATCGCTCAGATCATTTAGCAGCTTCCATATCATGGGGAATTCGAATTAAAGCAATGCAAC
Source organism: Acheta domesticus (assembly GCA_031308135.1). Classification (NCBI taxonomy): domain Eukaryota; kingdom Metazoa; phylum Arthropoda; class Insecta; order Orthoptera; family Gryllidae; genus Acheta; species Acheta domesticus. The sequence continues at coordinate 103,654,142 of JAHLJT010002630.1, read as the reverse complement.
AGCCATTATTGGTAAAACGTATGTTATATTTTCAAAACTTAACTTTGTGATCGTAGTAGCGTTTAAAACAACGTAAATTTTCTTTATTTGCGGTTTAATTGTGAGATAAAATTTTCAACTTTTTTAATTAAGTTTTGGGTATTATTTCATTTTTCAACTTTGAAAAAATAAAACGTATTCACGATCGAGCTGATATTGACGCCTTCCGAATTGTTTCAAAAGTTATACCAAATGGACTCAACAAATATGAATAATATGAAGATATTACAACTGAATTTATGAAGGAAGATGAAAAGCATTTTGGAATTTTCCTAAGTTTGCAACTATTAAAACTACTTGTTGAACTTTTTTCCAAAGAAAAAAATTAACACTTCTGTATTTTAATAAATAAGGCAACTATTTAAAATTGTGAATATATTTTTAAAGCAAAATTTGGTTCTTAAAATATCTAACAAAAATATTTCCCAATGCTTTGCATCATTTAATATAAAATGAACTAAAGGTTCTCGCTCCATTAGTTTCCTAATTTCTTTGGGTTGGGCTACCTTTTCGGTCTCGCCCCATCCTCTTCCTAGCGGCCGTCTACAATCGTCCAAAGTACATTAAACAAATTCTATTTCTTTTGTTTTCTAATGATAGAATCGAACAAGAATTTTGAGAATATTAAAGAAGAGTAAAACCTGGTCCCATATGAAAATTTTCGTTTACAAATTTTGAAACCGTTTTTAAGAAAATATCGTTTAAGAGCTAGAGTAAATACGAATTTTGAAGCTCATTTTCACAGAAAACTTCGAGTTTTCGAAATTCTTCAGAGTTTTCGAAATATTTCATTGGAAGTCATTTAAAGCACTTCCACTCACAAATGCAATAATGAATACAAATCGCTGGAAATGTGCATATTAACGGCATGAGTGATATTAAAAAATACATTGGCGTATTAAAAAAACACGAAAGAATACAGCAACATCACTTTTATGACGTCTTACACAGTGCATTGTGTGCACAGTGCAAAAATATAGCGTTTGAGCTTTTCCGAAAATGCGAAATTGTAAGTTCATTTTCACAGAAAACTTTTGAGTTTTCGAGAAATTTTATAGGACATCATTTAAAGCACATGAACTTCTAAATGCAATAATATGTACATATCGCTGGTAATGTGAGAGTGATGTGAAAAAGACGTGAGAGTAATATGAAAAAAATAACAAATGTGTAATTTTTGAAAAAACTAAAAGATTACAGCAAAATGGCGTTTACGTTGTCTTACACAGTGTGTTTAACACTCACCATACCAAAAGTTTAAAGAAAACATTTGGAGCAGATTTTAATAAATTTTGTTTTTGTTATTTTTTAATATTGCACTAATAAGACGCAATATTGCGCGAAAACTACTAACATTTTCAAAGAAAGTGCGTAAACTTAATAAAAGACTAATTATGGAGAAGAAATTTCATTTGAAGGAAAAATCTATCTTCAATTTGTTGTGGAAGACGCCGAAAAAATTTCAAACTCTCGCGAAAATTCAAAGTTTGCAGTGAAAACGGACATATGCTGCCTTTGCAAGGGTATTTTACTCTGTTCTAACAATAAATTAAAAGAAAAAGAAAAAAATTGGAGCATTTTTGAAAATAATTGAAAATATCGCAGGAACTTTACCCTCAATATAGTACCCTCAAAAATTAAACAGTGTTATTAAAAATCACAGTGCTTCCAGTGATGCCATATCGACAGGTGTATATTCAATTTGGAAAAAACCTACGCGTATTAGTTTAATCGCTAGGATTGTTCACAGACGACAGACAGACGTTTTGAAAAAAAAAGGTTTTTCGGTATCAAGGACTTACAATTTCTGATATCTGACCAGATACCGTGTTAGAGGAAGTAATTTACTATATTTTAGAACATAATTTATCTACTTTTTCTGTATCATGGCCCCCAAGACACGAGGTTTTTTTTGTCGAAAAATCGTGGTTTTGGCCGCTGTATTACATAACTTTCTTTGTACTACGTTTGTACAAACGTAAAATTGACGAAAATGGCCCGATCTATGAGACAAGAAAATAACCGGGAAGGTAATACCTGAGTATGAAATTAGACAGTCTTAGAAACGACTCCCGTTGTTTGTAATAATAATATATAAATAAGTAATATTTTTAATGAATAGAACAAAATGCACTAAACAACATGACATAAACATTATTTTGATGTAACCTTTAACTTTTCAAAAAGTAAGTACACAAATGTATATTCAAGCAGTGTGATAATATTACGTAACCGTTACATATAATGCGAGGAAGTTTATGCTATTCTAACATCAGTAGCTTTCAGTGTGATGACGTTCACTTGCTAAATTGAAGAAATATAACTTCTCAAGTCGTTTCCCACAACACTAATAACTTTCTAAAAGATAAACCCTTCCCCAGCAGCATTTAATCGGATTTTACGCAAACCTGACAATGAGTACCACGTGACGAGTCCATTTAACAACTGAAGAATGCGCTCTTGGGCGCTCGGCTCTGTGTCATTAAGAAACATTCCCGAGCTGGCTGCCGCTCAGGTCTCCGGAGTGAGTAAGGGGGGGGGGAGTTAGGGGGACGACAATGGTCTTGCCTCCTCGATGAAGTGCAGTGCCAACAGTTGTGAATCGCTCGCCAAACAGTCAGCCGCGCGAGGCAACGCAGTCAATTCCTCGATTCTGCGCCTCGCCGCAATCGATGTCTCTACGAGTGTTTGCCTTGAGGATTCCGTTCTGCGGACGGGCTAGTCAATGAGCTAAATACTCGTAATTGCAGTGGTAATATTCAAAGAGCTCAGCGAATCGGAGAAAAAAAAAATCGCCTTTCCGATTCTAAGTCTAGTTCCGAGAGCGTAATACTACTACTATTATCGTCTCCTATGTTATTTCAGTAGAATATCTTCCCTTTGCGGGTCTTACACGAAACCAGTCTTTATAAATGGGTCTCTAAAGAAAAAGAATTTTGCGGAAACGAGACGAATTGGACTTTGACTTTAAAAAATATGAGGGATTTGTTTAAAAAAGCGTATAAATATTCATGTAAAATGCCACCCACAACGCACGTCAGGATTTTTAATCTGCGTCGTTAAATAACTAAAGCATTGTAGGGCCTTAAAAAGTAAAATTTTGAGGCTAAGGGGCTCAAAGAAACGTTCCTCACACCGTAACCTACAGGATGAGATCTTCTTGACCATTTAATTACATTTTTGCTGGTCCAACGCTGCTCGAAGCTACCCCACCTGTTCAGAGCCTGTAGAATCTGCAACTGTATGTGAAATTACTAATTACTTTATATACTATGCGATTGAATTACAAGGGTGTACCTCTTTGCTCGATAATAAAGTTAAATAAAAATAGTTTTTATTGACAAGGGTGTATTTACATTGTAATCGATTACAAAGTGACATATAGAACCAGTGTCGGAGGATAAGAGGTTCTTGGAAGAAAAATATATATTACAGGCTTAATAAGGAAATGGAAAAATAAGGAAGAGGGTGGGGTATAGCATGCGAGAGTTGTCGCACGGGTACGCTAGTTTTACGGGTTACGGGTTTTACGGTACGGGTACTAGTTGCTGCTATCTTGCGATTCGTTTGAATTTGTTGGTCGTACAATGTTGTATACAGTCCATCAGACGTCACTGGATTTCGTGAGTATGATGGTGTTTCGAACTTCGAGGGCATGATTGCGACCGTATCGAACTGTGCTGGAGACCATGCGACATCTAGCGGCACGAGCGAGAAAGACGCGAAATGCCGTGAGATATTCCATCGTGAAGACAGGTCCTCACGCGCCAAGAAATAAAATCCCAAGTACAGCGGCATCGCATGACCGAGAAAGACGCAAAGTGCAGTGAGAAATTCCATCATGAAGACAGACCCTCACGCGCCATGAATTAAAAACCCAAGTATACGCGGGTGTTAGGCCAAGCATCCGCTGTAGCTCCATCGGAGAGTGAAAGAGAAATATTAAGAGAACTGGGAGCTGCTTCTTAAGGATTCTAAAGTGGCGTCTTTGGCAGCAAAATCAATCTCAGAAGTTTCAAAACGTATTACCCTTACACTAAATCGGCTCGTTTAATTTGTGCGTACCCACCGCAAGTTTTAAGGACATACTCAATTTTATGGGAACGCGTAAACGTGTGCATCAATGTTTAAGAACCATCAATATTTTTAGAATGACACGTAAAACAGACTTTCACGAGGCCAATTTTAGCTGGTGCATTCTACGCAATGCATGTATGTATACAAGTAAGGTTCTGGGATTTTGGTGATGGGCGTGGGGAGTACGCTTCAAATACGATTTTGTATGGCAGAGTCCGCTTCTATTAACTAAACTAAAAACATAGACACTTCATCCGATTGCATACATTTATTGACGGTTTGTTTCAAATACGTTTAAAAAATATTTGTTTGCCTGAGCACACACATCGTCTTTTATCGACATAAAATTTTCTTTGACAATGATTAACAACTTTGCTTGGAAATCGGTCGCAGCTTGTCCTCAGTCAATTTTGAAGATTCGAAATGTACGCACATGCCACCCCTCATAATATCCAACCCATCGGCTGCCATTAACTAGGAGGCTAGACAGTTTGCAGTCTATAGTGCGATTTTCATGACTTTGTCCCTTAAGGCCCGTCTTCACGATGGAATGCGTCACGGTATTTCGCATCTTTCTCAGTCTCCCCGCTAGATATCGCGACCGCATCAAGCAGTGCTTGCGGTCATGCGACATCTAGCGGCAGGACCGAGAACTTCGCTAGATGCGGGTCTTGAGGGTCAAAGTTATAAAAATCGCGCTATAACTAGGCCAGCCGGTTTGCAGTCTAGTGGCCATTTCCGTAGAGAAACTTCAAGTCAACATCAAAAGATAACGGTAATTACGTTTTCGTTTATTTAATCATCCTAGAAGATGCAGAACAGCGGTCAGAGTGCAACCTTTCAAGCACGAGATGACGTTTTGCAGCTGTTATCTCTAAAAAAACGACCTACCAAATTACTGCACATAATTTGTCTGTCTGCAACTCTGTTCATCTTTCCGGAACGTTGGCAGTTTCTGTGGGGAGTTGCTGCAATTACACGAACTCTCGAGTTTGGGACGGTTCATAACCCTTATCGCGAGTTCACATACGAGTTGTGATTTACGAAACACAACCAGGAAGAAGCAGAACTGCGTCTGTGAGACGTCTACTGAAGTGGAAACAAATTTAGAGGACGAAACAAGGGGCAGATAAGATGTATTGTTTGGCGATGAGCAATGCTCTCTTGAGGACTAACGGTGTGATGACCGTATTGACTCTCTTCGTTTAAAAGTGTATATAAAAAGAAGGTCGTGAATTAATATTATCAAAGCACAAAGTTAAGTGACAAATGTTGAAAATTGGCATTTTGCGGAAGAACTGGTTTAAGTTGAGTTTATTTCATGTGAAAAGCGAAGAGTTTTACTGTAGATTCCGAGTATTATGAACTATTTCGTTTAAGAAATGTTTATTAGTAAATTTAGCATTTCAAAACATTTCTTTTTTATCGGCTAAAAATAAAGATTTTGGCACTATTGATGTGCACGGATGATAACAAATTCAAAAGCAATCTATTAAAAATATTTATTTTGTATTCTGTTTGAAAATAATCGTATAAAAAAAGTGAAAAGTACAATTAAAAATTGATGTTGAAAAGTGTAAGAGAATCAGATTTTGAGGGACCGTGTTCAATCAGTGAAAAATATATTTTTGTAAAGAAATATACACCGTAAATTATGTTAATTTTTATTTACTTGGTTATTTCCTTTAATTTATTAAGCTGAGTTTTTAATTGCATTTCCGAAGTATGTTCTAGACGATGGAAAACGCATTAAACCTGACAATTTTGATTCTTTTATTACCACGATAACATCAACAGATACAATGACATTTTGCTTTCTTAATGACAAACCACAAATCAACTATTATTAATATTATAATTAATTTTAGTTTCGAAAATCGTCCATCATGGGGCCATGCAATACCTGCATCCCAACGGGTATCAGAATTGATTATCGGAATACGTACATGTTACTTTTTCTGTAGGGAGGATTCAGTATTTTAATTCTGATTCCATTCTTATACAATTTTTATTCCATTGTTATCCATGGGGGATGGGATGAAATTATGATAATGATGAAATAGACACACACAGAGACACACAACACAACCATGTCCGAGTCGGGACTCGAACCCCCGATTTTTTGGTCTGAGACCGCTATGGCAATACTGTCTTATCGATCTCGGCCATCGGATCGGCTGTTCAAACAATAATAATAATAATAATAATAATTATTATTAAAACAATAATTATTATCATTATGTGTGATGGGAGAAGTGAGGAGTGCAATGTGTCAACTTAGGATAAAGTGTTGATATTTATGGTGTTCTATGGTGATGCTATGGATCAATGATATTTATGTCGGACTGAATTGATGTTGATGGAGGCATGATTGATTCTAGTAGCACCACTACTGGATTTTATCAATTTGTAGAGTCTAGCACCGCATACCACGTTTAAATTAGTGTAGGATTTTTTGTTAGTGTTGAAATATGCTATCGATATTCAATGGAGCTATTATTGGAGATATACCATGGAGCGATAACCGACGTCTCGAGGACTTTTGTTGAAATACTTGAATTCTTTTTAGGTTTGTGTGCGCAGCAACGGCCCAGAGAGGACAAGTATGTGTTATACTTGGTTTTTTCGTTCTTGGCGCACCAAGGTCACGGAAGAAAAATGGAGAGAGAAGGCTTTCTCCAATAGGGAGCTTCACGTCACAACACAGTGGTGAATAGCAGCTCCCTATTGGAGAAAGTCTTCCCTCTCCATTTTTCGTCCGTGACCTTGGTGCGCCAAGAACGAAAAAACCAAGTATAGTGATGGTCTTAAAGCGGTATTATAAATATGCAGGGTTACGTTAGTTTAAAGCGCCGATTTATAGTTTAGAGGACATCGGTTGAAGAGAGCAGCACAGGTTTTGTTCAGCCAATATTTTGCTGTAAAACAGAAATATTAAGTTTCTGACAGATACGGTCATTAAACAAACGTCCGATTGCACATGCTTTCCAGATTTTAGATATCATCATGTGGTTGGTTTCTCATATAGCCATTATCAGATTTTAAGGAGCATGCCTTCGATAATCCCTCCTCCTTTATCCAATGCACAATAAACAATCACTCTCCATCACTACAATCAGTTTTCATACAGTGTAAGGCCATGGCAAACCCATTACTACCATCAATTTCCCAGGAAAGGGAAAACATACAACACCACCTCTTTGGAGTTCGCTCGGCAACAGAATGTGGCTCCCATCATTACGAAACTGATATTGACGTAATGCGACGTATTACTTGGATGTGAAACTGTTGAGCTTAAAGAGCTCTAAAGCAGCAACCGGAATTGTAGCCTCCAAGCTTTTGATAAACACGCAACATGTGCATTTTTGTTCCTTTGATACTCTAGAGCGAAGTAAGAACTTTATGGTTGGAAATAAGTGCAACACAGCTTATAATACTAGATGACATGTTTTGGTTTGTCACAGTTTGTGCTGGTGTTAGTTTGTTTAACGTTCAGATGAGAAAACAGATAAGGAATGTAAACTCACATCACGTAATATTGATGTAATTTCATTTCTCATGGCATTAAAAGAATAGTGAACAATTTTGTTGCAAGGGACGTACACTTGATGATAGAATCATTCACCAACAACAAACTTAAATTATAAGAAGCGCTTGTATCTTTACGAACAATACATAAATATGTCGAAGATAAATATGCCTTAGTATGAATAGAAATAAATATAAAATATTAATTTTTAGCTCTAACCTACAGTTTCAGGTCCAAATATGTTTGTAATTTACCTCAAGAGTTAGCTTATGGGCGAGAATTGGAATCAAATAGGTTGCAAAACGTTCTGCAATCGGTCCGTGGCCCGATTGTTAGGGTACTGTTCCGGCATTCGCCTGGTTTATTGATGAGAGAAACTACAAAAATTACCGATCAGAGAAGCCTGCCGCTGGAGTTGTCTAGACAGTGACTGACCTCTGCCAAGCTATGCAGCTGGTGTACAATATCCTGTCATCGTTGGGAATTGAACCGTAAAACCTCCAGGGACCTGTGTCCAAGTATAAGATATTAGTGGCGAAAGAATGATGAATGAACGAGTGGTTTTGCAATAGATCACGCGTCAAAAAAGATAGATGAACGCTTTTATCAGTCTTGCCTTTCACTTGTTCGTAAATGCTTAACCAACAAATTTCCAAACTAACAAAATGCGTCCAGCTAGAATCCTTGAAATAATTGAATATTTGAAATGCGGGAAAGCGGCCACCATCTTGAAAAAAGAGTATACATACTTTATGTTTGAGCATTACACCAAAGAATATTCATGCCAAAGTCAATCCACGCGTTTTGTTGTGACTGCGTAATAAACAAATTTAGCCAGGATATCCCAAACGGTTCATTTATAAAAGATATCGCTTGGCTCGGTAAATGGATATAAACTAGTTTCAATAAATAAATTAGACGTAAAACCGCCTGTTGCTAACGGGAAGAACAAATCTTATACTCCTATTGTGTTTTTTGACTTTTGAAAACATTAAGTGTTCTTTCCACGTCAACACTCGATTCTTAATCAATCACGTAATTGCCTCGTGGGAGAATAGCGTACATGCTTTTGCTATTGCTGTGGCTGAGTTGTCATTTGTTTTCCGTTGACTGACGCCAGTTATGAAGAAACAAATTTTCAAGATATACTTCTTTTGTCTTCATGTCCTTGAGATCCAAACGCCGCCGCCGCCGTCGGTTTATCTTCCATTATCGTTGCACAAATAAGGCGCCATTTTGTATCAATATACCGGGAGTTGGTGCGCGCACACTATGTTATCGCGGTCGATTCTCTCCGAAATGAGCCCGCGTTGAGAGTAGTTCTTAGGAGATTCGGGAGAGGCATGTTAATGAACTACGAGTGTCTTTCAAAGGACGCGATTTGGCAACGACTCTCTTCTCTTCGCTTCCTATCAACACGTGGCGTTCCGACGCACTGCACCCCAGGGTAGCCAACATTGCCAACTGCAAATTTCCCAGTTCTACTTGAGTTTCCGCGAAAATTGTTAACAATCGCGAGATACATTACGCAGTGTGTCAAGGATTTTTTATCTGTGAAAGCGAATAAATGTCGGAATAATGGTAATAACAAAATAAGATTTGTGTTAAATAAAACTTGAGAGGAAGATTTCAACATAGGAGTAAAGGGAACTAATTCTCGCAAATGAGTAAAATAATTTTACTCTCAAGTGTCGTACTTTATTTGAACCCTTATGTAGACGAAAGCAAGACAGTTTAGACGAAATAACCAAATATTGTCTAGAAATTGTATGGCAGTATCTCCATGTTGCAAGTATGCCCAATACAAATGAAACAGGTCTATTAGATTTTAATCAACAAGCAGTAAACGAATTTACCCATTGGGATATATTCAAATTATATTTGTTAATTCAATTTTTCAGAAGTGAATCATAATATTTTTATTGGCGTGATAAAAGAAATCGTTAAAAAATAATGGTGTCCATAGGTAAAAAATTAATTGTGAATAACGTAATTAATAAATAAATAAATAGGAACTACCTGATAAATATAGTAATAGATTTTTTTAAAATTGTAATGGACCAATTTCATAACTTGTGAATCTGCGCGATAAAATAAGATAACGTTCAGATCTATCGGTGGTAACTGCCAAAACGGATACGTATTATTTCTGCGAATCGATGGACATGTTCATAAAAAACTGCTATTTAGATATAAAATAAACGTAATGCCGCAAGAGAGATCCATAATTGAACGGTAAATGCACTAATGAACACAACCCTCTAATAATAATAATAATAATAATAATAATAATAATAATAATAATAATAAAGGAAAAAATAAAAAATAACGAAGTACACAGAACTAGCAGCAGAAGTCAAGGCACTATGGCATCTCCAAAAAGCCTATATTATTCCTCTGGTCATTTTGTGCACAGGGGTTGTACCAAATAACATCCATAAAAATCTGGAACTTATTCAGATGTCAAAATATACTTTCAAAATGATGCAAAAGTCAATAATCTTAAACACATGCAAGATTGTGCCAAAAATTCCTAAATTACGACGAAACATGAATTGGCCTATGTCTTGGTTATTAACCCTACACAAAGTCAAATATATATCCGGCGAATACCGAGAAAAACAATGTTGTATAATAATAATAATAATAATAAATTGAAGAATCCCTAAGACATTGCCTACAAACCAATTTAAAAGTTGTTTCATTCGCACTGAATCACTCCATCCTCCCTTGGCGTAAATTGGCCATTCTTGGAAGGAGGGAAACTTCTCCGATAAAATGTAATCGGAAGCATAGTTTACAGTTCGCACCGGGAGCTGTCACCAAGAGACCATCTGAAGGTTGGAATGCCACCCTACGCGGGATTTCCATTTCACAAGGCTAACTGGAGAACTCCAAGCTTCAGCTCCTCAGAATCTTTAACCCATTAACGCCCAAAATTAATTTCGTGCACATAGCTGTCCCCCACTGTCGCGTTCATGCACGTACAGTCATTGATGGAGACGTCTGGCAGAATGTTTTGTGCAACTTTTACTACTTCATGGGTGAAAAAGTGGAATATAAAATTAATACATCAAAATGCAATGCAAAAATGTTTTTCTTACGTAGGTATAATGAACAACCTCCTCATAGATATCAAAACTAACCAATAAAATGGCTTTCCTCCACAGAGCCAGTAAAATATTTAGGAGTATTATCAGCTTCATCCTCTGGTTAAATACCCTTCTTCATTAGGTATTCACTAAATTGCACGTTTATAAAACAATAATTCGGCCTATAATATCTTATGCGTGTCCAATTTGGGGATCAGCATCTAAAACGAACATTAATAAAATGCAGCTTTTTCAGAATACCTGTCTAAGAACTACTGGTAAATCCCCTTGGTTTTTTTTCAAATATACAAATTCATTCTGAGTTAGATATACTTTCAATTAAAAACTGGTTTCTACAAATTGTAACAAAATTAATAAAATTCCATCCGTACTTCATTTTGAACTTGGTAAACACAATCCCCATCGTAACCGTTTAAAACGTAAATTACCCAAACAATTCTTCGACCCCCCTTAATCTCCTTTCGAAGTTGACTTAAACACATAAAATAGATAGTTCTCGATGTGTGAAGTGCATTTTTATAGGCACTTATTTCTATTTGTAATATTCAATTAGTTTTTCTTCTGCAGCCAAGGGCCGAACTGACCAAAGGCATATAATTATTGAATAAAAAACACTTTTTCTGTTACCGAATTTTTGTGTTGCTAAATAATTTCTATCAGAGCGCTCTAAAGCACCAAACGGTGGTTTAATGAGCATTTTTTTCTACAAGAAGATGCAAAACCGTTAGAACTTTGCTGCACATGCCCCGTCAACTGTGGCTCCGGCCGCTACAATTCCGCGGGAAAACTTCTGGTTCAAACTCCAAACAAATGAAAACATGTATTTTGGGAGAGCACAAGCTCTTCGATCGCTCTATGTAAATAATACTTACGGAAATTTACATTCTTTATATTCTTACAAGTTACTTCTATGTAAACCAACTTCGCCCAAAGGATAAAACACAGGTCGAAACTTGTAAATACTACGAATACAAAACTTCTACTGGCCCCGAATTGGCACTCAGTTACCATTGATACCCAAATTGAACAGTGATTTAAAATTCCCACCAACACTATTGCAACATTGCAAATATTCGCAACATTGTCCGTTAACTTTAAAAGCGCTACTTGGCGCCAAGAGAGAGTACTAGTGCCAGAAAATGCGTCCAACAGAACACGTAGAAAAGCAGTGGAGACGCCACATTCACGAAGTGGCCCGTGCATGCTCCCGGGAGTTAAAAAGGATTGTGTCTAGACAAACTGGAAGTTTTTTTTTTTTACTTTGTCACTACGGAGTAGAGATAAATTTATGTAAAACTGCGCAAAAAACGGCGACTTTTCGGAAGAAAAACTCGTACTAAAGGGCCCTGGCAACGAAAAAGTAGATAAATCCAGTTGCTAAATTTAGAAAAAAATCTAACTCGTAGCCAGAATCCATGTTTAGTGAATCATTGATGCAGAAAAGTCGAAGGATGGCAAAAGTCTTATCTGTCTGTTTTCTCCTAACTGGATATTCCCCAATCAATCTGGCTGATGGCCCCTTGAATTTACAACTGATC